>JAHLJT010008446.1:274637418-274667480 GCA_031308135.1 Acheta domesticus | reverse complement strand
CTCGCCCACCGCTCGCCCACCGCTCCCCCACCGCTTCGCCCACCGCTCGCCCACCGCTCGCCACACGCTCGCCCACCGCTCGCCCACCGCTCGCCACCCGCTCGCCCACCGCTCGCCCACCCGCTCGCCCACCGCTCGCCCACCGCTCGCCCCACCGCTCGCCCACCCGCTCGCCCACCGCTCGCCCACCGCTCGCCCACCGCTCGCCCACCGCTCGCCCACCGCTCGCCCACCGCTCGCCCACCGCTCGCCCATCCGCCGCCCACCGCTCGCCCACCGCTCGCCCACCGCTCGCCCACCGCTCGCCTCACCTGCTCGCCCACCGCTCGCCCCACCGCTCGCCCACCGCTCGCCCACCGCTCGCCCACCGCTCGCCCACCGCTCGCCCACCGCTCGCCCACCGCTCGCCCACCGCTCGCCCACCGCTCGCCCACCGCTCGCCCACCGCTCGCCCACCGCTCGCCCACGGCTCGCCCACGGCTCGCCCACGGCTCGCCCACGGCTCGCCCACGGCTCGCCCACGGCTCGCCCACGGCTCGCCCACGGCTCGCCCACGGCTCGCCCACGGCTCGCCCACGGCTCGCCCACGGCTCGCCCACGGCTCGCCCACGGCTCGCCCACGGCTCGCCCCACGGCTCGCCCACGGCTCGCCCACGGCTCGCCCACGGCTCGCCCACGGCTCGCCCACGGCTCGCCCACGGCTCGCCCCACGGCTCGCCCACGGCTCGCCCACGGCTCGCCCACGGCTCGCCCACGGCTCGCCCACGGCTCTCGCCACAGCTAGTCCACCGCTCGGTTACTGTTCGCCCAACGTTCGCCCATCTTTCACTTAGAGCTTACTCACCGCGAGTGCTTACCGTTCACCCATCGCTCGTTTGCTCACTCACCGCTCGCCCCCTTCTCATCCGCAGCTCGCTCATCGTTCATTCAAAGCTCATCCAAAGCTCGCCCAACGCTCGCTCAACGCTCATCTAATGCTCGCCTAACGCTCGGCCAACGCTCGCCCCTCTCCGCCAGCGATGGCTTCCCCGACTTTACCACCGTTTCCAGCTCCATGCCCTTTTTTCTCCGCCTAGCTTGAAACTTTTTTTCGATTAAATTATTATTGTTGAGTATATCCGGCATGTTGGGATGTGCAGTTGTTTTTTTTCTACCATTGTGGGTTAATTAATGAAGCTTTAATATGATAACTAAATATATTTGGTAGTTACCTTCTACCTTTCACGCCAGAATCATATGTCTTGCCCGGCATATGCCCGGATGACTTGCCCCGGAGCATAGGCAGAAAGTTAACTATTACTTATACTTATGCGGAAAATTAACTCCTAACTAGATTCGCTCAGTGTAAACCTGGCGATATGCTCATTGGCGATCACATTTAAAAGTGATCAAAGTTTCCAATGAACTTAAACTTTTCATCAATAGACAAACCATCGGTATTGATGTTTTTAGCGCTTATTGCGAGTTTCTCATACAGAATCCATCCAAACAAAAGTTACACAAATTAATCCGAATACACACCAGACCATGTAGAGAAAGGCAATGTATTCAGATAATGATGTGATCCGAAGTCATTCTAAAAGCTGAAAAAAGTTTATTCCGTTTCTAGTACATTTGTTTTTCATGAAATTGTTCTGCTGTTATAACCTTTTATTTTTTATAACTCATTTCACTTGATAAATTCATGGCAACACTGAATAACATAAGCTTATGCCTTTTCTCTGTGAAAGGAAAGAAAACATTCCTTCTAAAAAAGAATTATGTCTTGAACATTGTCACAATTTACTTTAAACTATCAAATGATTATAATCCGCATCTTTGATAGTTCCTTACAGTGTTTTTTTCCATTATATATTGGTAAAAATGTTTATTCGGAATTACATTCCTTATTAAATAAAACTCTATAGTGATGCAAAATTGCTGATTTTAACTCAGCGTACCAAAATTAGGTTTAATCACTTGTCCCAAACTAATACCACAAAATCGTTGCAAACCAATGGAATATTACAGTTGTATTTCAGATTTCATTTCACGGATTTCTTACGTGTTATAATTGAATGTAATACACAGCTTGATTCATAGCAATCACGTATTCAAACCAATTGTAACATGTTCCATAAGACAAAACATAATATTGGCTTACTTCAAAGACAGGAGGAAATTAATTTGAGAATTGTATTCAGTTGTGCCGACACGCTAAATCCCTGCAACATCTACACAACCAGATCGCTTTATCTTCCTTGAAGTAACGTGGCGTGACTGGATCATCCACGTTACTCCCCTAATCTTGCTCTTGTTGACTTTATTTTGTTTACTCGCCTTGAAGGGGTTATGAAAGTGTCAGAGGTTTTGCAGACTTCTCGAAGTTTCTAAATTGTTACAAAGCGGTGCAATAGGAGATTTCCAAACTCCTCTTTTCCAACAGTTTCTGTTTCTAAACACCTTTGGGAAGTTTGCAATATGTCTGTTGGGCAATGTTTTGAAAGAAGTTATTCCAAGATGATTCTCTTTGTGGAACTATTTTTCCACAATTTTAATCTTTTTTACCACCTTTTACCACAGATATTTCATTGCTTGTAGTCCAGGTTTTCATTTCAAAAAATACCGAAATTATTTCTAAATTAGAATTAACTTGATCAATCATTAAACATCTGCGAAATTCGTTCATTCTACATCACTAATTGTTTGCTTTGTTGGGATCCGTTGTTTCCTTCACCAAAATCTCCGACTGGCTGTCTGCGAAAATTGAGACTGGCATTCAAGTTACACAGTCGCAGACTAGTGCATTTACATACCTGGTTCCGTGAAATACAGGAATAGAGTGGCGAGGGGCGAAGTACAACATCGGTAGTGGTAAACGTAAAGCCTACGCCTTACGGCTCGAGAGAACCTGTGTTTGGTCGCGGTTCGATGCCGGCAAGACGGCACAAGTTTACTTGATGTTTTTGCAGTGAGTTTCTGGCGCCTGCAGAAATCCATTTCGTAGCATTTTCACTTGATCAGCGATTTCCGTGGTTTCCCTGATCACTTCCAAGCGAAGAACGGTGCAACATTCAATATACAGAGCCACAGACCGCGCGAGACCTTACTTCCCGTTTCGTGATCAATATCAACATCATCCCATCAATCAACGTTTTACTTTCTCTTTCGTCTTATGACTTACTCTTCTTTCACGCTTCAGCTTGTTCATTTCTTGGTTCCCTTTTATTTCCATGTTTCCTTCCGACTTCACTTTGTTTTTCTAGTGCCATCTTCGTGTCTTGTCTTCCGTTTTCTCTTGTTTCTTTTTCATGCTTCTCCACTCCGTCCTCCTCTTTTGCATTTTCCTTTCTGTTGTCATTATTATTATTATTATTATTGTTTTTATTATTATTATTATTATTGGTGGTGTTGGTGGTGATGGTGATGGAGGTGAGAGGAAGTATAAATAATAATAGTAAAACAATCATTAAATATCCATTTGGTTGTTCCAAATATCGTTCCATATTCAATAAATGTAATGAAGCTAGAAAGTAGGGCTGAAAAAATCATGATTTTTTTTAAATCCAGAAGATCGGATACTTTAATTTAAATCAGATTTGAGTTAAATAAGATTTTTAAAAAATGTATTAGGTCTATTTACTTTGAACCAAAATCGTTGGTGATTTATTAATCCTTAATACTTTTAAAATCAGAAAAAGTTTATTAAAACCTCCGTTTTTTAATTTATCATAAATTGTTATAATTTTATTAAAAAAATAAACTTACTGCTGATATGTTCGAGGGGTCCGGTGCAATACTACCCTAACCCATAAAATCTTTAAATTTGATTTACTTATAGTTTCGTGCTCTTGAAACACTTCTCTTGCGCCCATGTTACCGAATAAACTTGTGGCACCATCTACCCATCTACTGGCATGATTTAGATGAAAGGCATTCTTCGTTCAAAGAAATTTTTACCATTTTTTTGTGCAATACCGCCCTAATCACAAAGCACTTATTCTTGAAAACAACTGAATTCATCGAAAAACGTATTACAATGTTAGATAGTTTTGAAGTATTAAATTTTACTTAATAGATGTCCTGTTGTAAAAATATGCGATATAGTGGTTGTTATTTGCGCATTTTCTCATTAACTCTTTAACGACCGGTAGGAAGTACGCTCCCCATCTAAAATGGAATTTTATCAATGTTCACATAAAGAAAAAAGTTCAGATTAACTAGTGTTTTCATTAGTTTTAACAGTATTAATTTTGTTCTTTAAATGAGTATTAATAAAATTCCATTTTTTAAATACTCATCATCTTTAAGATGTACGTTAAGAGGCTTTGGAAACATTTTAATACAAATCTAGAATTATGGACACCCTTGAATATTGAAAACACGTTTTTCTCGATACTAGCTCGGGGAGTATTGCTGCTAAATTAGTTTTTAACTACAGACAATGAAATACTGGATAAAAACTAATCGACCGTCTAAGTCTATTAGTACATAACTCAACTACAAATTGTGGTATTGTTCTTCGTTTCATAAGTTTGTTCATTTTATTGCATATTATCTTGTATTTTATTTTCTCGAGTAAGTTCACTTATGTTAACAAGTTTGTAAAAAATATAATATTTCCTTACATCAACTTTGCAATTGATATAAATCTTTTTATTTGAGTAATTTTTATTTTACAAATATTGAAAATACAAATACGTTTTCAAATGATACAAATAATAAATATTGATTTAAATTATTGATTAAAGAAATAATTTGATTAAAATCATGATTTAAATCATAACAGCCTTACTTGAAAGATATATGTGGAGTTCAAATCCAACCCTTTGGGGTCTATAGATGTAGAGTTAAAGTTAAAATCATTTTATCTTGTATCTACAGATTGCAGCACATCAATATTCTGTCTCGACTGACTTGAATGTTATTTTCCATAAATCGCTGTGAAATTTAGTTTCTGTGAGAATATTTCTTGAACTTTTTTTTGAATGCGGCATATCAATAGCCAAAAGCGAACAAAAGAAATCGGGAACAGACAATAGCGAGAAACGGACGTCGATAAATCAGCGTTGTCGACTGTCGTGAGATTATTTTCTTTTGTCGAGTTCCTACTTGGGTTAGTATTGATGAAATTCTATAATAGAACAATCCCTTAGATGAGACTGTGCAAACACCAACGAATCGCATACTCATCTTCTGGAGCGTTTATCGAATAATCTGTATTTGGTGAGAAATTTTCATTCAAGTCTTCTAGCTGAGTCTTGTAACATTTCTCAGAATTCCGGGATCGGGTGTGCCTGTCATATTTCAAACGGTAGGGTATCTAATATTTAGTGAATGGTGTATCGCGTGATGCTATTTGCTGAAAGCCCAAGAAATGTAAAAGAACACAATTTTCATTCTAAAGCTTTTCTTTAGAGCTCGACGTAAGCGTCTCAACAAACGCCTCTAAAAAACGACGAGAATGATGTACGAGTTGTTTTATAAAGCGTGACGAATGACTGCCTTGGAAGTGTCTTGGGATTAAAAATACGATTAAATCAACATATTTTACTACTGCTCTTGCTATAGCTCGTAGAGCGACAGTGGAAAGGTTGATTCAATAAAGATTCGAAATGTAAAGACGAGAGTAAAGACGATCAGTAAAGTAATTATCTACCTTCAGATGAACAAAATTATTTAACCAATCTCATTCTCAGTGTTAAAACCCTAGAAATGTGGGTCTATGAACGTGTACCACGATTTGCCGTGCCTAGTGTGTTCTTAATAAATTGCATTTCTTTATGTAATGTCGCTCCGTTTTGCAAAATTTTAATGAACTGCTAGTTTAATTAGCCACTATTTTAATTTCAAAAATATGTCTAGCATGTATTTGGACATGTGCTAATTATTTCATTTACAGACATTCAGAAACCGTGAATTACTGCAGTAAATACAACAAAGTCGTTCTCATATCCAATACATATTCCAATGTATTAGATACATCTGATACGAGTCATTTCGCTATTCACTTAAAATTGTCCTTGCATTTATAACATTGCGCCGTTGCCCAAAGTAGAAAATTTATTGTGCAAAGTGTACTAGATGTTAATTTTTATTGATTATCCAATATATTTTTAAAATTCTTGAGAAGTTTTAATAGCGTTTTATTCTCTTTTACATGCATAATATGAATAAATTTCTTTGTGCACTTTTCGTGTAATTACTTCCCCCCTGAAATTCTCGTTCGTGGAAAACGTCTCGTAATTACCGTCTGCCTGGAAAATATCCATATTAACCTTCAATTTTACCTCCTCGGTTATTTTCTATAATAAGTTTCTGCTGGTTTAGCTACTCTCTTCGCGATTCTTATATGGTACGCAGAATTAAACTCGTGAAGAAAGATCATGCCTTTCAATAAAATCGTCACAAACGGTTGCGTGCACGAATGGGACAAAGTTGTTGGCTTCCGTTACCGGTCGTTTTCTGCGAGTCCGTTCCCACGTACTACTTTTTGTTTTTTGTTCCCTCAAATCGAAACAAACTACGGCCATGCAAAGGGCCGTCCGCGAAAGAAGTAGCCTCGATTTGTTCGCGTTACGGGAGCGGAACTGGTACACTGATTCCACGACCGGAATTCTATTCCCCGGGTCAGCGCTGGCGGGGGAATGTGTTAACCGAATAACAGCTGCCAAAAATTTCGGTGCGTTTCCGCTCGGGACACTCACTTTCTGACCGGCGCCGACGACTCCACGCGTTCGACCCGCGCGTTCCCTTTAACGAGGTTTTACGGGACGGCAAGTATGGTAGGTAGGTACTTTGGTGCTTTTCAAACAAAAAAGTTGAGCCTTCTTCAGCAACCGGGAATGTGTAAAGGACACCAAGAGAGGAAGTTAGGGGAGATAAGTCTCTTAAATAAGACACGATAATATTTTCAAACAAGCTCAATTGAATAAAATATTGTTTAAATGTATTTGAAGATATTATTTATTACATCATTTTAATTGAAGATATTCGATAGGTCATCTGGTGAGTCAGAGACTAGGGACATTGCGCCCCAAAATCGTTAGGCCAAGGTTGTGGGTTTTAATCCCTCACAAGGCATGGAAGTTTTTCTAGTATACATGTGTAAAAGTGTGCATTCGTAGTACATATGTGTCACCCCAAAACCAGGTTCCTTCTAATTCCCATCCCCATCCTGGTAGTTTAGTGTGAGTAATTTGAATTGTGCTATACAGTGGTCCTACTGGCCAAAGCCCTCAGCATCATCCAGGTAAAATCTGGCTTCTGACTATTCAACCGGTACAAAACACTGCCAGGTTCATGAGACACATTGGATACCGGAATGCGTGCACGTAGATTGACATAGAATTTCAAACCACATTGGAGAAAATATTAAGGAGATTAGGTAAAACTAAGTGGTCGTTCTTGGAGATACGACTCATCCGAGTTGGGGACGTTCAAACACCAAAGGCATGACAGACAAAAATACGAAATCTATTCACCATATATTAAACACTACTTTCAGTAAGCCATTTTTTTTCAGTTCGTTATTAACTATATATTAAAGGCAAGGAGAAATACCTGCATTCTCCCGTCTGTATTCGCCACTAAGGGTCAAGTCGCGTATACCTGCGAATTTCCAGTGTATATTTTAATCAGATACTACCTACGTAGTGTTGAAATCAGTGCCAATGTGGAATAAAATGTGTAGGTTTACATCAAAATAAAAATAGAATCTACTCTTTTTGAGATATCCGAACGTTATACTGGTCATAAGCGGCAAGTCGGCAAGGTGATGAAAATCATTTAGTAATGAAGACTTGTAACTCTAAGCTTGCAAATTTATGTTAACTGCGAATAAAAAATACCTTTCCTGTTACCTGTTTTGCGGAGCATACTGACGTCTCAGTTAGTTGTCCAAAATTCTGTACTATCATGGTAGCTTTGCGCGCACCAGAAATTATTTTGTCTGAGATACAGTGGCGACGGGTTCCTTCTGATGGGTAGGCTGTCCCGCAACACAGAATGCACCCAACAGTTACGAGCCAAGTGACGTGGTCATAATCTCCGCCTCTTTGGACGCCCTTATAGCAGAGTGGTGCTAAAGCAAACATCCACGAACGTCACACCTACAACCTCGCTTAAAACAAAAACTTTTAAAAAAAGAATGTTCATGCAGAGCGGCCGACCGAAACAAAAAATCGTGGACAGCCACAGAGCCGCAACTCTTTGCCGCGCGCATGTGCGTGAGCGTGCTGAGCGTGTACGCCCGCCCGCGCGCGCGTTCGCGAACGCGGACGCGTTCAATTTCACCGAGGCGGTTTCGTTTGCGTAGCTGTGCTTGTGCGCGTGCGTACTACCTTTTCGGCCGCTTCGCGCTGTCACGGCCGCGGCGGCGACCGCAACGCGCAGATAGAAGTCGTAAATTGCGGTCGCGCCGGATAATTCGCCAGTATATAACGCGCGTTCGAGCCCGGGGACGCGGGAAACGCGTCGAGCTGGCGAGCGCGCGCCCGCGAGAGAGAGAGAGAGAGAGAGAGGGAGAGAGAGAGAGGGAAAGAGAGAGAGTATCTCTCTTCGACGCTCGCGCGCGTCTCCCCCCCGCCCCCGCGCGGCGTTTGCCGTTGGCGCGTCGAATGTTAACAATGGGGAAGTAAGATTCGAGGATAAACATAGAAAGAACGCGAGCGCGTTTCTCGCCGTGGAGCTATGCGGTGCGTTGCGTGTTTCCGCGTAGAGCAATGTTGTGTTGAGTGAGTGGATGGCGTTGTTATCGCGACTGCAGTTAACCATCTCCTCGACGTTGGTGTGGGAATTATCCAATATGTAGTGTACATAGAAGTAGTTCACGTCGTTGTCCTTATAGATCGTTTACGTTGTTATATTTGTAGTTGTTGTTTCTGGTTGTCATTGCAGTAACGGCTGTCGACATTTTGCATTTATTCGTTTCTCATATAAAACCATAACGATTGACGGTACGGTCATAAAAGGCATCGAAACAGACGATGTTATAAAATACTGCTCATTACCTTTCTCTGCTGTTCTACAAATCATATTTTGACGCGGATTTGTGAGGTAAAAGTTGATTAACAGTTAAACGTGATATTTTGTGTATAATAATAATGTGCATCCTACAATATAATTCATGTTTAGTAAAGCGTTGTCCAAATTAGAAAGTTCTTTTTTCAGAGTCACGAACAATTTAAGAAAACAAATTTTACACTTACCTGAAAATCAAAAGTCACCATTCGCGGGGACCCAGGGTTGAGAATAAAACAATATATCTTGAAATACCAATTACTTCTAAAACGTTATTCTGGTGTAATGTAGATGAAAATAAAATTTTCAAAATGGAAACAGCAATTCGCCTTTTTGTTTCCGTTTCAGTAACTAGTTCACTTTTCCTTAAAAGGAAGCGAAAACTCCGCAAACAGGTTTTTCGTTCAAGTCTCATCAGGCAAGCACTTTCATTAAGACGATTTAAGATCTCCATGTTTTCATTTGCCCCAAGCCTGGCAAACGGAAACAATCAGAACTCGTGTTCGACCCGACCTCCCTCATTCTTAACCGGCGTTGCCCCGCGGCCGAGTCAGCGGCGGCCGTCGGCTCCCGGCGTATCGGCACGTCTACGCCCCCGCGCCCGGCCCCGCCCCTCTCCTCTCCTCGCCCCCGTCACCGGGCGGCGGCGGCCGCGGATTAGATGCTGTCGAGGGGCTGGCTAAGGGACCCGTTGAAGCCTTGTCACTCTGCTAAGCCATCGTAACTGCCACGAGTCGCTCCCGTCGGACGCGGTCCCCCTCGGCACGCCCCCTCCGCCCACGCCCATTCACGCCCCCCCTCCATCTCGCCCCTTCCACTCACCTCCTCCGCTGTTCCTCCCCCTTCCCCGTCGGCCGACCCCTTGGGTCCACCCCTCCTACCCGCCCCGTCAGGCCGGTCACATTCCATCCGGTCCGTTCCCTCCGTCCCACCCACCTCCGGCCCAACCCCACCAACCCGCCACACCCACTCACCCCTTTCGCCTTTCCCCACCGGCCATCCCCTCCGCCCTGTCCCCTTCGCTCCGCTACTTCGGGCCCGTCACATTCGGCCCGACCCGTCCCCTCCGTCACGAGCCCTCAGGTTCTCCCGCCGGCCATCCACACCGGTCCGCCACCTCCAGCCCGCCCCCTCCGGCCCCCACAACTCCGGCCTGCTCCACTCCCTCCACACGCCCTCCGGCCCCCCCTCGCCCTCTCCGGCCCGCCCTTTCCGCCTCTCCACTGCTCTGTCCCATTCCACCCACACCGTCACCGCAGACGCAGCCCCCCTCCTGCCCACGGGGGGGGGGAGAGAAAGGGCTGTGCGTGGCGGCGGGGCGCGTGCTCTCGGCACGCAGGCGCTCGAGGGCGTGAACGGCGTGCGGGGTCGCGCGGGAGCTTTTCGACGCATGCTCAACAATCGGAGGGGAAGCGCTCGTAACTCTCTCCCTCTCTGTCGCGCTTTCAGAGAAATTGATCTGTGAATGGAATAACGTTTTAGGATACGTAATGGGAGGAGGGAGGCCCCCCCTCCATCCATAAAGCGTATCGTGCTCTTTTCTGGTGTTTTGTACCCGCGCGCCCTCGGCCTTTGTCACGCCTCGTCACGGGGCGCGGGGCCGCGGGCGCGAGGGGGTCGTGTTCAAATGACCTAGCGTTACTCACGATTCCCTCTGTTGGCGCGGCTGGCGGGAGGTCGGCGCGAGGTGGGCGCGACGGGCGTCAAAACGTGCGCCCGGGAGGAAGCACCCCGCTGGGAGCGCGTTGCGGGCGCGCCGGCCGGCAGGCACGTGCACGTGGCTCCGCCGCACGCAAACCGTCCCGCGAGTTTTTGCCGTTTACGCGGGCGCGGTTCCTCGGTGTGTGTGTGTGTGTGTGTGTGTGTGTGTGTGTGTGTGTGCAGTGGCGTAGCTGCTGTTGGTGTCACCCCCCGGGCAAACCTAATGGTATCACCCCCCTCCTCATAAATTAAATATAACAATATATATTTCTGAATAGTTTATACACTATTTATTAAAAATAAAAGTATATATGCGTGTGACGTTTATTTATAATATATTAAAAAACTATGTTTTTCAGATTAATTTAAATATATTTGTAAATAAATAATCTAAAACGAAAGAGTTCTTAACAAATGCAGGTTTTTATAAAACCCCTTTTCGAGATTTCAGAGCGGCAAACTTATGTATAATTTTATCAAAATCTATGCTATAATCTGTAATCTATACAAAATCTTTAAAAGTTTCTAATCGGTGTCACCCTGAAATGCTGTCACCTGGAACGGACCGCCCTCCCTGCCCCTCGCTAACTATGTCACTGTCTGTGTGTGTGTGTGTGTGTGTGTGTGTGTGTGTGTGTATGTTCGCACGTGCGTGTGTATGTTTCGGACGAATCAACTGCATTTTATGTTTCTCGTATTAAATGCATTGACATCGTTATGATATATTTAGTATCATAGGTTCTTGGAAGAAACTTATGTTCTCATTTTTCAGAAAACGTATACTGTGGGAAAATAAATATTACATATTATATATTTTTGTCCTTTTTGTTGTGTTGTTAATTTTGTGCTCCATATCACATATAAGTCTAAAAACCAGTTTTTATTGTTTGGTGATAAAGAAGCCTTTCCATCCCGTCCTCATCCTAATAGCATACTATCTTATTGAGCTTAATTGTTTATCTGAGTAATTTTATTGAGAAATTCAAGATTTTCAAGTGTCCCTTTATTTTTGTATTTTTAAATACATATGTATACATTCGATAATTATGGAAAATACTGGAACAAGATTTATCCACATTTTCGTTACGTGGGCCTACCAATAAGAATGTTTCTATCGAAAAATCGCCGATTTCGAGCGCATGGTTACAATACTTTCTTTTTACGACCTACGTACTATAGCAGGAAAGTAAAAGCAGTGCATGGTAGAGGAGTGACACTCCACACTTGCAAGAAAGTTCTCTTGACGTTATTTACTAATTGCTGATTGCTGTTGAAAGAAATATACTCATACCTACAAATCCCAAGTCCGCGTTCTAGAAAATCCTCTATTAAGAGGAAGATTTAATTTGCGTATTCACATCATGCTGCATGTATACTGGAGGGTTGTAAGAGTTGGTTTAACGATTAGGGATTAGGAATTGAAGAAATAAGTCCCATTGCGGGCGACATTGTCCATCATACGACATTGTGACATGTTGCAAAGACGCCATGATATATGATAACTTATTCATGATGACTTATGCATGCAAATATACCTTGCCCTTTCTTCGAAAATCTAGTTTATTGTTCTCAAGATGCAGTTTTGAATCAGTTTCTTCAGTTATTTCAGTTACTGCGACATTCTTTGAACTGTAGATAGTTCAGTTGGAATGCATGCTGCAGTAAAAAATTGTCCTCGATTTATTCGATTTCAACTTCCGAATATTCGAATTAAACTCACATTTTTAACCTAGGTTAATTTTAAGAATTTCAAGGGGAATAATCTTTTATTCGAATGTCGAATTAAGCAGATTTCAATGTACGTGTCTGGAATTAGAATTCGTGTTCGGAACCTGGTCTTTGGAACGCGCTTTTTGCCACGTGCTACCGCGCCTTTCTTGCAGCGAGCCGCCTTCCCAGGGCGGAGTTCTCGATCTGTGTGCAGAAGGCCCGCAGTCCCCGTAGCTTCCCCTTTGGTAATCTCGGTGGGCGGTTCCCCAGCGTCTGCGAAGTCACTGGCGGGCCGATATTGTCATCAAATGCGTACGTCCCTGGGCGCAGCGGCGACGTTGGCGGTGGGGGCAGCCGCTTCCCCCACGCCTCAGATACCTTCCCTCCCACTACCATGGCCGCCACACCCACCACACCCGCCTCATTCGACACTCCCGTCACAACCGTCACTTCCCCCCTGTCCGCACACCCGCCACACTCCTTACACTCGCCACACCAGTCACATACCGGAATTCTCGCCACACTACCCTCGCCGCACCGGTCCCATCGCCACCACCCCCTGCCAACATCACAACCGCCACGTCCGTCACATTCGCCACACACGCCACACTCGCCACAATCACTACTCTCCCACACCCGTCACCGTAACCGCCACCCTCGCCATACCAGCCCCCCACCACATTCACCCCTCCCTCTGCTAACGTCATATCCACAATGCACATCCGTCACTCCCGCCACACTAGCTACATTCGCCACATCCGTCACACCGTCATATCCACCACTCCCGCCACACCAGCCCCCCCCCCACCCCCTTACCATAGTCGCAACCGCTGCAGTCTCCGCCTCCACCAGTATCATCATTATTCTCTCCGCCAACGCTTCGGTCTCCGTCGCCTCCGCCGCCCCAACCTCAGCCTCCGCCTCAGCCCCGCCCACGCCTCCGCTACCGCCGCCCCACCGCCCCGCCGCTTATCTCGTTCGACACGAACAGTAAAGCAGTATCGCCCCGCCCCAGGCGCCGGCAGACAGCGTATCCGCGGCGGAGGCATTTAATCGGGCTCATTACGCGGCGCGTGAGGAGGCGGCCGCCTGCATTTTTTATGGGCGGCGGTGTGTTCGGGAGGCTGCGCGTGTGTGATAGCCGCCGTCGAAGGGTGAAAGCCGATCTCACAAATAAATGTGACTGTTTGTGTTTCAGGCCTTGTCGATAACGGACAGAGCTGCTACTACCACTTTGTGAGATTTAAACGCATTTGTTGGCTCACAGTAGTGCGCGTTGATCGGTAATTGCAGTGTTGTTAGACTCTCGATTATCTCGAGAAGTTTCTTTCAAAATATTTGATATTCATTTAATATAGTAGCAGTTTTGAATTAATTATAATATACTGAATGAATGGATTTGTTCATGGAGTGTCTTTTAATACAATATTCATTTATAATATATATGGTTCTACAAGCAAAACAAAATACCGTAGCATGCAGTTTATATTTCTTTTGTTCATTTTAAAAATATGTATGACTTACGTTGATGCGACAGTATTTTGTTGCCCCATGATACTTTATCTTACATTGAACTGTGAACCTTTCTTCTCTAATAAGGCTAGGGGATGGCACAGTAAACTGCAATGTTGGATCGTTTCAATGTGTTTTAATGAATTGTTCGTTTGAAAGAATGCTCTTATCGTTGAAGTAAACGTAATTGTTTACAGGGAACCGTATAATTGAATTCAGATTGTAGCGATTTTCTAAAACGTTCCAATTATGTTACGAAAGAGACACTTCCCTCTCCGGCTCGAATTTACGCCTGTGTCGTTTCTTGATTAAAGTAGCCCTCCTTTAAGCTACCTTTCGGGTCTCTTTTTCGCCATTCCTTTTTTTAGAGACGTGTCGCTCTTTTCCTGATAATGAGCGCGCAGAGTTAAACATCCTCTTCCCCGGCGGTGGACGTAATTTATGGCCGGTCCCGCCGGGGAGGTCGGGTTGTCTGCGTCATGGACAAGTCACTACACGGCTTATAAATCAGAGTGAGCACGTCATGACGGCGTGGCGGCGGCGGCGGCGGCGGCGGCGCGGTGGTGGTGTAGGCGGTGGTGCGGTGTCGCGGTGTCGCTGACGAGACGCATTCCGAAACATGGGTGGAAGGGATGGGAGCACACTCGTGACCTTGAGGCGATAACTTCGGCGGTGACCTCTCGATCAGCGCCCTGCATCATCGCGGTTATATGGCGTGGAGAGATAGGAGACACTTCCGCAAATGAGCAGCATACGTGCCGTTTATGGTATAGTGGGATTTTTCTAACTCTGCCCCTCAAGCCCCTATGGCCACTATGGAATATCACACGGCACATCGCGTCTTTCTCTGTTGTGCCGCTAGAAGTCGCATGATCGCAAGCACTGCTTGATAACGTGATACCTGACGGCACGACTGAGAACGTCGCGAAATACCGTGACATATTCCATCGTGAAGACGGGCCTTGAGGGGCAAAGTTAGAAAAATCGCAGTATAATGGGATAAATTCATGACGATATATTACGTGAAAATATTTGGGATTTGCAAGTGAAGGTTTGACAAATTAGGCCAGAGGGCAAATCACTACCTGCCTTATCAAATAGGAATGTGTGTGTGTGTTAAGATGGCATGACGGCAGCGGTGACATTTTGTGAGAAATGTATCGACCAACCTTTATGTACTGGCAAAATGGGAGATTGCGACCTCTAAGTACCGAGGTTTCAGTACCGGTCAATCCATGTGGAATAAACTAAGCGGTCTGGCGGCCGGTTTCATGGGGATTGTCTACTTTTCTCAGTTTTTTATTCTGCCGATCCATTACCAAAATTCATATCATCCATCATAATCTCTTCTCCAACAATATATTATTTTTGAGGAGTGTGGAACTGTATACAGATTTTAATAAATAAAACTTACTTAGTAATTGAAGTATTTAGACCCTACTGAGCGTAAAAACGTATGTAATTAATTGTCTAGGAGTGTCCTTGCGATCAGCATCGTCGAAACATTGTGCTGGAGAAATAGTACAAATTGAGAAACATATATGTGTACCTAAGAAACTTTTTACTACGGTTTAGAGAGTTTTTGAAATAAAAAACATAACAGTCTTTAAAAATAAGGATCTTTAGTTTATCAAATTACTACTAATAAATAGTTGATTATTGAATGTAACTATTTGTTTTTGTACCGGCCCTGACACTGCTATAATAAACCAGTAAAGAAACATGTATAAAAATGATAAACTATATAAATAAAATATCGTAACCGTATACGAAATAGAGAAGATGGAGTCCTTTTTTGCCTAGTATAGAGAAAATAGTACGTACATTTTAAAACTTTACAGCATATAAATAGTTTATGTTACTTCAAATTCGAATTATTCAAGGACATTAAATACAAACTTCGTGCGTGGGATGATATTATAGTGAATACTGCATTATCTAAAGTTTAGAAGAGACCAATAAACTTTATAGCATTACTGCACAAGGGACATCAAAAAATCATGGATTAGAAAAAGTAAACAAATGGATGAAATGCATCCACAAACATCTCCAGAGACAAATGTAACCTCAGGGTAGTTGATAGCGCTGCCGCGCCTTTGTTCTCCCAACAATCAAATTTCATGAGAATCCGTTCATCTACTGTCGACATGATTGATGTGCAGCGACAGACGAACAGACGGACGAACAAACAGACAGGCCGCGAGCGATAGCGCCCACGCGCGGGCGGGGCGTCGATAACAGCAGCGGCGACGGTGGAGGCGGAAGAGGAGGCGGTGCCAGCGACAGGGTTGGGTGCGGGAGAGGAGAAAACGCAAGGTCTGGGAAGGAGTAGCAAGAAGTCGCTCGCTGCGTGGCTCTGACGAATCAATTTGCGACTCGCTCTTACAAACTGCCATTCAGGTTTGGGAAAAATGAAATGAAACGAAACACGGCTTCAAGGTTTTCGTCCATGATTAGTATTCACCTATGTCAGTGTTGTCAAGGTCGATGCCACGAGCAGGAGTCCGTGGCACGAGCGCCTCGACGAAATAGCCCCTTCACGCAGTTCATCACCCCGCCACCAGAGACAACACCACCTCTGTTGTAAAACGGCGGGGTTACTACTACTCGTAATAGTTCCCTTTCCCGACGCTAGGGGCGCAGAGATGCTCCTGGCATGCCACGGTGCCACGACGCATGCCACAGCCACCAGTACAAGACCTTGACACCACTGACCTATGTGTTTACTAGTGCTCGACTCCGAACCGTGGGGACCTAGTAAGCAGAACTCCCGCAGTTCGTCAGGTAACTAGTATTCCATGGTGGGTGAACAGTACAACCTCCATCAATCTAATTAGAAATATAATACAGTTATATCTTCACATGTTAGGTAGATACGTTTAGGTGAAAAGCGACTCTAAAAATCTGGCGCAAATGACGCAGGCGTCGTTAGTCGAATTGCTTAACTGCTCCGTGAAATCATGGAAGTTAAGCAACTCGGGACACCACGTATTCGTAGATGGTTGACCGTGTGGGAACCCCGGTTACTAACGGACGGGGCCCCTGGCCGAAAGGATAAAAGGCATTCACTGACCATGACGTTACGAAACAAAAGACTAAACTTGATCCAGAAATATTGAATTGCTCCAGATGTATGTTGCTCAGTGCGCATCAAATTCGTTTTTTTGTGATTTTAGGTCGCATCAATATCGAGGTCATTAGCGACCACTAATAGTTTTAACGATATGGTAACTCTGAAGATGACATGAAATGTGGTAATAGGGGGTGAAAGGACGAATACAACCATGCCCGAGGCGGGGCTCCAACCCGTGATCCTACGGACCGAGATTGCTACGACTCTAATGTCTCAGCGATCTCAGTCACCGGGGATCGGCAAATTAGGTTTGTAAAAGATGTATATTCGCTCAAGACGCAATAAAAAAATGACCGTTAACTCAAGACTCCTAAATGAACAGTCACTGTCAAGTTGTCTGGTGACGTTGGAAAAGCAAGTTATTCATTTTCTTTTTCAGTTTTCACATTATTGTTCTGCTAAGTAATGTCTTTTTTTATGCTTTTCGTACTATGAAGGACAATGCTTTTCATGGTTAAATAAATCGAAACCAAAGACGTCCATTATTTTATTGCCAGAGGAGGAGATAGAAAGAATTTTGGGAACATTCTGAAGGCCAAACGAAATCAGTTGCGATTGATGATACATTACAAGCCTTTTGAAAATAATATCATGGAAAATCTGAAATGATGATTTTTTTATCATTTTCCATCGAAAAGTTATTGAATTATTTAATAGAATTAATATATAGGAAAATGCTGTACTTTACCTCACGAAATATTTATTGGTAATTACAAATATAAATATATCGCGCGCTAATTTGCCAGGAATATATTCTAATTACCTCATGAACTCAAGTATTTTTCACTATCTGAATGTAAAAAATCATGTTTGAATGAGAATTCTGAAGTTACTTCTCGTTTGTGTGTGTATGTCAACTAACCTGCAGTTTCCCCTCGAACTCTTGAAAGTCCGTGCCTTTCAAGGGAGGGACGTACGGCATTGACAGTAACTGCCTCTAACTTTGTCAGACCACATTTTTTCTTCCTTCCCCCTCTAATTTCTTATGAGCTTGAATTTAAAATAATTGTAATTAAGTGTTAAGTGATGGAGATTCAGTACAGAATTGTACATATTATTATTGTGAGTATTAATTTCAACTCTTTTCTTGTAGATTGAATAAATAAATCCAACATTCCAAGATAATCCATCATCAATCCTTCTTATCACACATTTTTTCCAATTTTCAAAACTGTTTCGTATCACTGATGAGAGCTGACCCAACGGGAAATCTTTTCATCCCGTTCTGATTTTTGACATTATAAGTAGCTAGCTCTTGATATATGTCAGTATTTACTCAGTGAAGGACAGTGGATTAAAAATGAGTTTGATTTATAATTGCTGCCAGAACTGCGAAGGATTGTATCCATTTTATAAAATGTGTCACCAAGAGAATGTATTGATCATCTGAAGTATTGTTAATTTGGAACGGTAGAACCATTTCTTTACGAGTAGGCTTGGTGTAATATTGGACTTGCACGCAGCTCATTCGATTCCAAATGCTATTACAGAGACACCGTCAACTTGCCCACCCGGTTCCTCGATCCGCGCCGGCGCCTCGCCGCTATCACGTCGCCCTTCCCCTGCCTCCACGCCACGATGTCAGCCCCCACCACGCCCCACTGTCTTGCCAGCCTCCGCCCCGCCTCTCCCCCGACCCCCACTCGCTCCCGCGGCTCTCCGCCCTCCGCCTAATAGCGGCAGGCGACGCGTCGCGACGGCGCTGGGGAGCCCCAGATTTCGGATTCCGGCCGCTCCGATGCTAAGCGCGCGCGGCTCAACTTTGGGCCCGGAGTGGGCGTGGTCCTCGAATTAGAGGGAGACGCGGGGACGAAGAAGTAATGACAGGGGCGCGAGTCCGCGGAACGGCGGCGGGGCGACGGAGACGAGGTGACGGGTGAGGGGGAGGCCCGGGCCGAACGCGGCGAAGATTCCGCGCTGCCTGATGCGCCGAGCTTTCACTTGGACACGGTCGGATTTTTGGGGGCGTGAAATGTGCTTCCGTCGAAACTACGTTTATTAGGTAAATCCGAGTAATGTTCGAGTTTGGAAGTTTCGAGCGCGCGCACAAGATGTAGGAAAATGAGTTGACCAAACGAACAGGAGTAGATTTACGATGAAAGTAAAGCTAATTTGCACTGTCGTGGAAATGCGTCGGGATGCGCGGCTTTTATGAAATTTTCTGGGCGCGAACATAAAACTGTTTTCCTCGGTGTAAATATGCGTCATTGAAAACTTTTGTAATCAGATTCAAATTTTCTGAATTTACTAATAGCTTACAGATTTTTTTCGTCGGTTATTAAAAAAGAAAATCTCTGACATACGTGCAGGTTTAACTGAACAGCATGAACTGAATGATTTCATTTTAAATTTTAAAGAAACTTAAAAGTATCAGTCATCTCCAACAGAGTTTTATCTTGAGGAAATGTCAATTATAAATTTATTTTTCTGTATTTTTGTCCTTTTTTATTCTCTTGATTCTTTGTGACAAAGCTCTACAATCATTAAAATGTGTTTCCCGTGCCTTAGTCTTGTGAACAAAAACAATCAGCGTGCGTTTTATTACTTCGCATTACTATGACTACTCAAACGCGTTTATTCAATGCGTTTTAACACCAACGTTGATCGGCTTCAAAATTGAAGTATTTATGCATTTCCATTGATTTTGCCACTTTGCACCAACAATCGCATAAATGCAAATGTAGATCTGTAAAGTTCTGTACACTTTCACCAGCACAGCTGAAAACGTGCTGCTTACGCAACGTGCTGCAGAGAATAAAAAAAGACAAAAACAAAAAAATCTGGCCCCAGTGCCTACGCCCGAAAATCCACTTCCAGATCCGTAGCCTTTTCATGAAATCGCATCGCTTTTCGTCGCATGGCGACAAGAGGACACTCGCTATTCTTTGTTACGCCGCTTTCAGTTTTGTAATATATTTGAGAGTGCGTTAACCGTTCCGTAAACAACGCAACGAAAATAAAAAGCGCAACTCGAATTGAACGATTGAACGTTTGAGATTTTTTCCAGCGTGAGTGGCTTGCGCTTGTAGCTGCAGCTCTCCCACCTCATCCACGCCACACCGCGTCCCGGGCCAGAATGAAAGCCATTTGGAAGTGCACTGCATCCAGTTGTAGGGGCTGGGGGCGTATTGACGACCTCTCCTCCCCTCCTCTTTCCCACCCCCTCCCCGCCCCCTTCCGTTCTCCTGTGTCATTGTCCGAAGCCCCCGAAGACACAATCGTCAAATTGCCGGCAGCCTGTGTGACGATGGCCATGGCCGGAAATACACAAACGAAGCCAGCTACTATGAGGGCTGCTAGTGCATTTGGATGTAGTTAAGTTAATTGCAGTTGAAGTGCTTTGAAAATGAAATCATACGTCAAATATTGATGAAATGTTTAGAGAAGGCGATTACCTTTGCCGGAAATACCGAAATTCAGCGGACGTGAAGGAGTATTTAAATTAGTGGTGATATACTTAGGCTTACAGAATATAAAAATCGTAAATATAAAATGAAATGATCTAAAGCTGTTATTACTTGCAAGTAAAATACGTATACATATATATGACGTATACGCAAGTAAAATATGACTACAATATGCACCATTTAACGAACATAAATACTCTGAAGAGTAAACATATTTTATGAATTTACATTGTATTTCTAGTGTGGAATTAATTATCCGAAATATATAATAAATTTTTAATCTATATTTTGATATTCCTATTGTCCCTCCACGTGAAATTAAAAATTTTTAACCTGAGCTGAGCTAAACAATTTTGTTAATAAAGTTCATCTTTTTAAAATTTTTAACTTCATTGTTGAAGACGTTCACGTTTACTAAATTGAACTTCTTTTCTTCACAATTGCCTGCAATTAGCTGTGTTGCCTTAGCCAGAAGAAGGTGTTATGATAAATAAAAGTTGATATTTTCTATGAAAATTGGCAGTTCTTCAAAAGCTAATGTGTCCATTTCATTGTTGGGTTCAGTCTGTAGTTTGAGATGTTTTCCAGCGTGAGTGGCTTGATCCCATGCCCATGCTGTTCCCAACCCTGATCCCAACCTCATGCTGTTCATGCTGTTCAGCTCACTCACGATGTGTTGTTGACAATATGCATAGGAATATTCTCGCCAACATTTTTCATGTATTTCACGGTTTGTAAGAATTAAGAAGGATAATTATCTTCTGATAAGTTTGACTACATCCTCGTACGAGTCTATTACAGTTAAGTTGTCCTCGAGGTACGCATAATTAAAAGTGAGTGCAGTTTCCGCATATCATCTCGTTGTACTATTATGTGTGATATTGTCAATTATAGTCCCGTTTTCGTCCGCAACGTTTTCAGGTGCTAAATTAGTAATAATGCCTCACTAGAAAGTCAAAACATCAGTTACTGTGTGTTAATTTTGTTTCTCTGTTCTTTATTCCGTCGACACTAGTTATTTTATCAGTTTTGGTTTGATTTTATTTATTTTTGTTAAAGAACAATAAAAAATGGTTGTGGCTTTGATTGTGGCCGCAGGTATTTACGTGACAGTATCTTTGCATATGAAAGAATAAAATTATACATTCATTGATTTGTTTAAATTAATTAAAATATGCCTGAAGTACTTTTATTTCATTGAACTAAACCGCACATCTGCATAGGTAAATTTATTCCTTTCCATTTGTTAGGTACCAATGCATCTTCTGAAATACTGGGCACGGCCACCATAGACAATTGTATTTAAATATTTCAGCCACTTGTAAACGAAAATATATATTAATGGTTGCTTGGTTACTTGATTGCACACAAATGCTGGAAATCACAGTTTCACCGAACGTCTTTTGCCGCACCCTGTTGACGTTAAAATCATTGGTCCAGGTGCGCTGGTGGAAATACGAGCGCGCGTGCGCGTGTGAGTGTGTGTGTCGGGAAGGATATTTGTCACAAAATATACCAGGGTAGTGAAATTTTCGAAATAAAATAATTTTATTTGTGTGAAACGTGTCGAAGCACAATAGTACTTCTTGCAATGTGCTGGAGTCGAACTAAATTTATCAGTGGAAATCAAAGCCAGAACCACGGAAGTGCATATACCTGATACGGACATAACGCATACAGTTATGTAAGTAATGTTTTAATATAGAATTTTATTTAACTTACTTTTAATTGTCTTGATTTGAGTTGCATACATTTTTATTATATATTCCTATCTTGAATTTTGGAATTACATTTCCTTCATTGAAGATGATGTAACCTTCAGTCTGTTGGGCACCAGCCGCCACTGCATTACCCCATCACCATCATTATCAACTCGTTGACCGTTCCCCATATAGACGAGAATTCGAGGTTCAAGGAAACACAATAAACATATAACGCTCCGTTCGGTGTGTGATGATGAAAACGCGCGCAGCGAGTTCTGGCGAGCGCTCGTGGCGGCAGCGACATGGAATGGCGGGAGGGGGCGAGTTGAGCGGAGGCGGTCGCTGTCGCCTCCCCGCCTCCCAGAGGAGCGCGCCGCGCCGGCAAGTGGCGCTCATTAATTCAGTAGCGACAACTTTGAAGGAGTGGTTCGGGGCAGCGGATGAGCAGTCGCCGAACGTCCCCGTCCCCGTCGCCGCCCCGTGCCCCGCGCCCCGCCCCTTGCCCCGCGCCCCGCGCCCCGCCCCGCGCCCCGCGCCCCGCCCCGCGCCCCGCCCCGCGCCCCGCCCCGCGCCCCGCCCCGCGCCCCGCCCCGCCCCCCACCCCGCTCCGCCCCGCCCCCCCGCCCCGCCCCGCCCCGCTCCGCCCCGCTCCGCCCCGCTCCGCCCTGCTCCCTCCCGCTCCCTCCCGCTCCGCTCCGTTCCGCCCCGCTCCACCCCGCTCCGCCCCGCCCCTCGCGCTCTATCCCGCTCCGCTCTACCCCGCTCCGCCCCACTCCGCCCCACTCCGCCCCGCTCCGCCCCGCTCCGCCCCCCTCTGTCCCGCTCCGCCCCGTTCGCCTCCGTCGTCACCTACGCCATCTGCGTCGAAACTTCCAATTCCTTCCTCGCTTTCTCCTGTGTTTCTGCCTCCGTCTCCACCACCGCCTCCGTCCACACCTCTACCTTCGGCCCCGATCCCGCTCCTGACTCAGCCTCCCTCCCTATCTCCTTCCCCATCCTGCCACCCTGGCCTCTTCTCCGCCCTACTTCCGCCTCCATCTCCACCTTCGCTACCGTCGCTGCCGCTGCCGGCCCGTGCCGAGTGGCGAGTGCCGCGGGGCCGGAACGTGGTAGCCGGCTGGTTACCGCGCTTGTCTGCATCTCTGATGCTCGTGGCGAAGCGATGGTCTCGCTGAGAGAGCGACGCGATAGCCGGGGCCGCCGGACAACATTCGTCGGCTGCGGCGAGGAGCGCTCCGTTGACCGTGAAATCGCGGCGCGCGCCGGAACGACTGGGCGTCTGGAGGCGATGGCGATTGGCCTCTGATTGGTGGCCCATAATTGAGACACCAATCGGTGCTCTCAATCAGTGCTGCTACGGCGTGTATGTTCTTCAAACTATGATTCGAGTCGTGTAAATTAGACTGATCGAAACGGAATGTAAATTCCGTAGGTTGGGTCGTGTTGCAAATGAAGTGTTCAGATCGGAGGAAGGCAGCCATGTCCGCTTCGTGACAGGAATTCATGGTCCGTACATACTAGGAGACACAACGAAAGAAGAATTGCTATGGAGGGAGCAGTGACTGCAATCTCTCGAAGGACCGACTAGAAACGTTATGTTGTAGCATTATCTAATGCGAATTAACAAATTGTCTTGAGGGGCTAATTATTTAGGACGTGATGTGAGAAGCTTTCTTAAAAACAAAAAAACAAGAAAACTATTTCTTCTTGTGTTCCTATTCGCGCGTACCTGTGATTTCACGGGATCGTGTTCCAGTATTCGACGAGAGTTCCGACTCCTCGTGTGGACTGAAATCACGATTGAAGGCTTTGTTTGATATTTTACATATGCAGCATGCTCTGGGATTCGTGTACTAATGGTACAGCATGTGCGTGCAGTCGAGGAACGCAATGAACTTGCTTATTTACAAGCAATACCTTGCCCTAAAGCAATACAATCAGTTGGGTTGACAATTTGGATAACCTTTGAATGCACTGCAATAAAAATTCATAATTTCCTTACGAGTAATTTTATGTAACACACAGCACTGTTTAATAAAAGCAGTCAACATAATTGCGATGTACGAAGGCAATAAAACGCGTAGAAATAATTCAGAACATTGATGATTAAGAGAGTTAGTTAATGTTAAGTTAGTTAAGTTAATGCCTTATTTTACATGGCGAGACTCTGGCCATCATTCCCGCTCTTCCGTCTGACCACGCAAATTTCTCTACGCTCCTTTCACCATCTAGCGGAGAAAGAAGGTATTATCTCGGGCGACGAAACAGGCGATTTGAATTGAGCTCAGAGGCTTCATTTGGGCTTGAGGATCTCATACATGCAAGTAAATTGATATCATGGGACAGCCGGCTTTACTTCCCCTCCGAAGGAAGGCGTACGAAGGATTTTTTCACCCTTAAAAATCAATGGGTTCGACCGGGTTTGAACCCGCAATCCGATACGCTGACCGTTATACCATGCGAATCCACAAGTATTGATATCGAAAATTTATTCAGAGATAATGGAGAAGAAATACTTATTTTGTTACTTCCACGTTTTTTATAATATGTTTCATGTTATGATATTGCGTTTCTTTTATATTATCTAACTTCAAAGCGAATTTTCTTTGACTTGCTTATTGGTATTGATTAGTTTTCATGTTTAACGGGCCTCACTTGAAATAAAATGGAAAATAGATTACGTTTTGAAAAGTTGTTGATTGACAAAATGTCCACAAACATTTGTTAGATTTAAATACGCTAAAAAACAAGACGACTAGGCACCAGCCACATGTAGATTATAATGTTTTTATAAATATTATAATCATCTTTGGACATTCGACAAATTTGGACAAATGTAACAAAGGGCAGTCAGATATGGCAAGGGATTCCGTAGCAGGTCATTTCCTCATTCATAAATATCTGTATAATGAATAAGCTTTGACTAATGAGATACCACATAAACTGAACTCAGATGTATATTTTTATACCCGACTCTACCTAGAATTTGCTGATATCTGAAGATTGTAAATATTGACGGGACAAGACGCATTTTTCGATTCCGAAACGAGATAAATATTTTAATAAATATCTGAAAAATGTTTTTGTGCTTATGTTTTAACACTATCTTCCTACGACCAAATGTTGGTAATGTAATTAATAGTAAGATGGTATTGTAATAATTGCCTTGGTAGTAGCTACAGTGCCACAATTACGGATTACAAATTACATACTGCTGGGTTAAAGATATACATACATTTTCGTTTTATTTCATCAATATAAAAAGTTCATCATTCACGTTAATCATTCCTTGGTATTAAATGAGGATTTGATCCGCAGCATGTAACCGTACCGCACTCTGCCGTCTCTCTGGGGAGCAATAACAAGCTTGTCAGGTCGCAATGAACGTTTCTAAATCCAATAATTTGCGCCTGTTACGTAATACAGCTTTTTTGTGGGGGGATTCTCATGGAGTGTGCTGCCCTTTCTCGAAAAAATAACACAACAAAATGTAAACAAAACGTCATTTTTCTCAGATGGCATCACATGGTAAGAATCTAGGGGTTACTTCTTCGTGGGATGTCGTATCAGTTTTGACTGGATGTTCTCCATGGTGTTCTATTCTGTGCTTCTTTCATTCGTTTACTTCCAATCCTCACAACATCAAACACCTTGAGCTTTCTTCGTCCTCTGCGTCTTTTTCCATTTATTTTTCCTTTTATTTATGTTTATCGCAAACAACTTAAATGTAAAATACGGCCTACCCAGTTTACCTTCCCTGCTCTTTAATACACAAATAAGTTTCATTTCTTCTCGTATTTTTTGAGAGCTATTTCTTTACTCTGGTTTTTCGGCACACTAAACTTTTCAACTTTTTCTACACAGCCACATTTTTAAACTTCCTGACTCACCCCAGTTTAAATTATAATTTAATGTCATATTCTCACATTTTCAATTTCGAAAACGAATTTCAATTTCGCGAAAAATTCTTAGAAAAAAATCAAGTGCGAAAAAAGGTTCTCTGTAATAAGAGAACTCTGCAAAATTAAGTCGGTACGTCATTGGATGGAAGAATGAAGAGAAAAAAGGAACCAGCATAAATCTAGAATGGCCTTTTGAAAGTATTTTCTGGTGTTTGACAGCTTCTCTCAACGTTGAAGTAGCTCAGGTCGCCCAAGAAAGAGAGAGGAATGTGCAACGGATCATGACAAGATATAAGCCTAGAAAACGGTGAAAAGGGAAGAAGATGCTTTCTACGGCATTCAACTCCCCCTTCCTCCTTCCCTCGACCGATTGCCCTTAAAACGAGCATTCAGCCACTAATGAGCTTTCGCAGCCTCCCCTTAATTAGAAGAAGTGGAATTAAAAATTGCATCTTTAATACCTGCAGATTCTTTTAAATCTTGGGCTACGGGCAGGGTTAAAAAAACTGATATCTGATTCAAATACGCAATCAATTGAAATCATGTTAATGTGTTTTAGCTAAACAAAAGAATACGTTTAAAATGTGTAATACAAGCTTTAATCGTAAACATATACTATAAGTGTACAGGAAATAACTCTGTTCGAAAAATTCAGTTTTATGTTGAAGAGCAATGTTCAAAGAAGTAAAGTTGGACGTTCAAACGAGCACATTAGAAGTATTTTGACCACGGTTTTCACGTAATTGTGATTTTTCTACAACATCGATCGCTTTTACGACCAAAGTCAATATTAGTGATTATTTCCGGGCTGATAGGGCGTAGTTTAGTTGGCGTTGAAAGGCCAAACCTTTCGTTCTTAGTGGCAGCGGGGTCTCGAGCGATGTATCCGGGACGGCGCGGCTGGTTGGCGACTGATCGAGCAGCTACTGATCGAGCCGCTACTGATCGAGCCGGGGGATACCCACCGCTGTCGTGGACGAAACGTTTGGCCTCTCTACGCCAATTCGACCACGGCCCATCAGCCCGGATATAATCATTAAAATTGTGATATATGTTCTTGTGAAGCACACCATTTAATTTGATTATTTAGTTACGGCATCAGTATAACTTAATTTTGTGGTGCGCAAAGTTTTATTACAATAGTGTAATTTTATACATAGTTTTGTACAATATTTAAAACCAAACAAGTGACAATCATAGGAAGTGTCAAGCGGAAACAATGACCATCACCATCGAGGAAGCAATTACCATTCATAATACAGGTTATCATATACGCAAATTGCTGTCTGTCAGTTCCGCGAAAAGTAAAACTGTATTCACTTGGTTGTGAAGCAAGTGGAAAATTACCACTTGTTTCAACAAATCACTCATTCCTCTTGACTACTTTCAGTGTTCATCTTCGAACTATCCACTCATTTTCACCCAGGAGCCGGTGTATCGATAAAGCAGCAAAACAGCAGAAGACCGAATAAAAGTAGTAATGATTGGCTAACCACATTCAAATCGCTTTTGAACCTCCCACCAAAAAAGGACGCTATCGTAACGTGTCCAGTGCGGTTGGCCCCAACAATTCCCCGCTCGCTGCAACTTTGCGGCGCGCGACCCAGTCAATGGGGACAATTGGCCATGGAGTGGCGCGCGACCGGGCCGCGCTTCACTTATCACAGCCAACACCAGCGGTAAACACATTTCGCAACTGGCCAAACAGAGCATCTCATTCCGCACCGCCCACGCCATTAGTTGGCGGCGAGCTGACTCGCCCCCTGCCCCACCCCACCCAAACCCCCACCCTCCCCCACCCCAACACACCCCACCCCAGTCTGCACCCCCCAGCCCCACCCCGGCCCTGTGCCCCACCTCCGCCCACACCATTGCCCTGTTTCGCCACACCACCGGGACCCCATTTCGCAGCAACCCCTGCCACGAAATATAGACACAAGAATGCGTCAATCACTTTGTTCGCCCTCTACGCCGTTCCGTGACGTAGCTATTGATTTCTTATCGCCCGTTTAGGTGCTCGGAATTCAGTGAAACGAAAGTTGTAGTGAAATGTCATAGTATGTGTTAGATTGGAGATATTATTAATGTTTCTGGTTAATTCGTTGACGTAAGATACGTTTTGAACTCTTTTTTTTCATTTTTTTTACCGATTCACTTATTTACTGTGCCTCTAACATTGTTTTATAGCATATTCACCATTACTTTTAAGCGCAAACAATTTGGTACAAGATTTCAAATGAACTGCATCCATCACACCCACAACGCCATATCTGACCATCTGGAGGTGGAAGTGATTGCTGATTTCTTGTTGTTATTCAAAATTACCTTATCGACAAGTGAACTGCTGAGAGGTAGTGTGGTATATCGTTTACCCTTAATTTTAAAGGACAGCATCTTTTGCGTCTGTTGCGTCGTTGGATTCTGTTCGGTTCTTCGAGCAGAGCTGCAGTTAAGCGTTGACTATGGAAGTCAGTCGTATGCCACTTTGACTGAGGATGTAAGTCACCCAGTTCTATGCAGATATGGAATAACTGAAAATCGGGATTTTAATGGCTTATGCCACTCTACCTCTCAGCAGCTCAAGTAGGAAACTTTAATTTGTGATCGTGGTCTTCGGAAATTATTTCAATTAGCTTCAAACCGCTATGTTAATATTTAACTTCACTGTGAAGCTTAACGTCAATATGTTATAAAATGTCTTCTGAAGAACAGTCACATAGTGACATTTTTACTCAAGCGGAGTACATAACCTTTCTAATGTAATCCATGTAACGGAGGCCCCGAAAGAAGTCACATGTGTAAGTGTTGCATTTGAAGTATGTTGTTGATAAAAGAATGGAATGGTCATTGGAATTTACATTCATTATATACATAATGTGAAATTTTGTCTCATTAATACAATGCAAATTAAAGTCAGAGAAAGATGAGCATTTCTTTTCGAATTTTCTGTATTCATTGTCGATATCAGCGTTCATATATACAGTTTTACAACAGACGTGTGGCAACTACCTTCTGAAACTTGTTAAGCTACATGAAGTGCACATGTGGCTTGCTTCAATGACGACAACATGGCAACGTTTTGTGGCCCCCTGTCGGTTAATGAGCTGCAACCCGCTTATCACAGCAGTTTAACAATGAGTTGTGCAGTATGTCGAGCAAACTTTCGTTCTGATCCAATACTTAAAACATAACCGTTCATTTCTTGTAATATACAAATCGCATTCTACCTCTTAATTAGTTCCACGTCATTCTTTATTTTCGAAATCATAATTTTGTTCTGGTTTTGTCACCTATCTATTAGGTAATTCTGTGGAGCTTAAGTAGAGAATCAGTTCAGCGGCTCTGAAAGCCCGTTCGATGCCGTGAAAGTGTCTGAATGGAGCCCGGGCTTCAACTAAGCTGATCAAAACTTCCGCCGCTCTGAAGGTGCCTGTCCCGGAAAATGCCGATGGACTTCCCGTTTACATAGTGGAGGTTGATGGGTCTCTTGGGAGGAGAGTCTCACGTTACAAACTAGAGGAATATTGGTGGAAAAAGTGGTGTAATGTTAATTTTTCCCTGGCTTCGTGTTTTCACGTCGTGTTGAAAAAAATAATATTTTTTATTTTATTTATTTAAAGTGACGTAACAGTAAAACTTCTGTATGTCTTTCGGGTGGAAAAAGCCACATTTAATGTCCTGCAGCAAAGCAAGGGATCGTCTCCGTATTTGCCCAATGGATTAAGGGAAGCTGAGCAAAATACCTTATTGAGATAGGGTTAACGAACAGACCATGGAGAACTTGGCTGAGAGCTGAGAGTAGCTGTTACGGGTATATTTATTTCTTATAATTAGTATACTATTTAAAAATTAACAAAGTAATTAGGAATATTCTTATGAAATATTATTTCGTTTTTCAGGCTTAGTAATGTCTCCAACTACATAAAAATGTGAGGCAACACCACAGATTTGTCAATGAAATAGTATGAAATGCTTCACATATAGCACAAATTTC
>JAHLJT010008446.1:274593376-274627673 GCA_031308135.1 Acheta domesticus | reverse complement strand
AACTTTCTGAACAAATGTAAAAGTAAAACAAGATGTTATAAATAAATTGTTAAAACGTTAGTGGGTAGTCCATGAGAATGTAGCCTCAAAAAACGGTAAAGCGACCACTTTCGTTAACGTAAACGGAACAACCGCAATATTTTGCGGTGTTGCATTTTAATATATTAGCTTTCATTAGTTGAATTATAGTAGGAAAATTAATAGTCGCTTCTTCCATTGTTAGAAGAGTGGAATAAATTTTCGAGATGAAGAGAACAAAGTGATTATTTTTGGTATATTCCGTCTTATTTACTAAATATTGTAAGTTAATCCATCACACATTTCTGCTTTTATCGAGGAAATAAATTGTAATGTATCTTTCAGGTCCCTCTTTTTCATTTGAAAACATGTCTCGAATCAAAGAAATTTTTGTAATGTAATCGGAATGAGCGCGATAAATATGTCTGCTGCTTACAGCACTAAATGCTAAACAAAGTGCTTTTACAAAGTAAGCTTTGTAAAAGTTTTCTGTTTTCAATTGAGTTTCTCCCTTTGTTATTTGTTGAAGTTGTCGGAAAATGTATTTTTATTCGGTCCCAAAATCTCACGTAGAAAGCGAACTGTGCGATTGGAAACGGCAACGTCACTAACAAAAACGGCATTCACAATCCTTGGCCATTTAATCAGAGACCAGGCAATGAGACGGTAGATTAGAGTGGTCGTTATTTGAACATTTTACATTATTTCCCCTCATGATTTAAATTCTAAAAATGAAACTGATCAGTACAAATGTTCAGTGATTAAAAAATATTAATTCCAGCTACAGAGTACTTGAAATGCTTTTATATTACTTGATCGCGTATTGCTTTTACATATTCATGAAGACTGTATAAGTAGTCGTGTATGTGTATATGAAAGGAGCTTTCCTTTGAATTAAAGATTTTTCACGCATGTTTAATATTTTGTAATAAAAGATCCTTCGACATTAGAGCCATTCAAGACTGGCATTCGACCAACAGCTGTAAGCGATTTCAGACCTCATTATTTAATATCTCAAAATGTGTATCTCATATTTTGACATTTATATGTAATGATCAAAGAAATTTTTTTTATTTTGTCAAATTACAAACCACACTACACTAGATATCATCAGAGAATCTTTTCGTTGTTTGTCACATATCCTATTTTCAACACATGCGTCTCGGTATGTCCAATGTTCATTGGTCTTTATGCAAATTGCCGGGTCATAATAATGTCCAGAAAATAATTTTCTTAAACAATTTGCGTTGGCTATTAATACGCTTAATATCAATGTGACATTTATGAGCTGGATAAATGAATAAGAGCTCTGCTCTGAAGTTTTTGTATAGAACTTACCTTATGCGAATATCAATATGCCAAACATAAGGTTTGCTCAGATTGTTGTAATGCTGATGTTCCTTTTGATGTGGTTTCACGATTTTTCTGAAATATTTGATATTTACACTCTACTGTGATAGTTTGGTATTATAATTAAACAACTTCTATTACTTGTATGAATGCATTTTATTGTTTATATTGCGCATTTTAATACCAATATTGGTCGCGAAAATCAAGTCAAAAGTTAAAATATGGCCTGTCGTTTCATTCACAAATTCTTGAAATTGATTATTTGTCAGCGTTGTTACTTACCAACAATCGAGGCATGCAAATCAATTTTACAGCCCATATGATAGCATCTCTCACCCCGAAACGAGAGATTGTCCCCGCCCAGTCCACCGCTTCGCCCAGCATCCCTCCCCCCGCATCTTCGTCCTATCGTCTGCGGCTCCTCCTGTTAAGCGCCCCGGAATCAACTCGGAGTAATCAATTTTCCAACATACACGTCCGGCACGGGCAATTCGTTTTAATTGCAAATTTCTTTCCGAACACACACACACACACACACACACACACACACACACACCGCGCGAGCAGTTTTGCATCGGCGAATTCCTGGAATAACTGAGTTTGCCGGTAAAGCGCTTATTTTAGGATTACGGGATACCATCAATGGCCGGGGCACAAGGATGACGCCGTGCCTTCCCTCCCCCTCGTCGCTCGCCGAGCCACGCTCCTCCCATCCCACCGCTCGGCCCGGCGTGGCGCCTGTGACACGCGCCGTATGTCGGCCGTCAGCCTTGTGTACCGTGCGAGGGGGCCCGGACCCTTTCCCCGGGCGCCAACTTAAAGAGACTCATTTATTAGGCCGGCCAGGCATTTAGAACGCGCCGCCTTTGTGGGCGATCGCTCAGTCGGTATCTGCGCAGTCGCGCTGCCTCTCTGCCCCCTGCCACCCGTGCCCTCGTGATCCGCCCCCACCCCATTGCCCACCGTTCAACTCCCCCCCGCCCCATGTTACGCCGCTTCCAGGCCTTCCTATTAAAATCACGTCCCGCCACTCCACTCTCGCTGGCTGCCTCTGTCCCGCCACCGCATCTCCGTTCTAATCCTTGCTGACACGCCAATCATTACTCCTCTCTCTCCGCTCCGCCCCGTCTCCACGCCGCCACTGCAGGTCGTCACTCCACCCCGTCACTCATCCTCGACAGTACCCCACCACTCTAACCCGTCACTCCACATGGCCACTATACCTCACCGCCGGACCCATCAATTCACTTCTTCCCGCCATTGCACCCTATCCCTACACTGACAACCTACTCTTCGCCGCATTATCTGCTTAAATTCCACGTCTTCTCCACCTGCTGAAGTTCCACATCTCCTCCATTAGTTTTCGTCACTTATTCTTTGTTCTCCCCGCCATAATTGTTTTTGTCTCACTAATCTCCGCTATCCTGATATCTTTCCTTCAATTTTTTCATGTCTATTCTTCTCTATTTGTGTCTAATTCGCTGTCTCATTTTGTCCCATCTCCCAGTCTTTGCCGCTCAGTGTCGCTCTCCATTGAATCGTGTCATCTCTTCCCCCCCATCAACTGAATGCCGTAATCCCGCAACTTCCACCTGTAATCTCTTGCTACGTGACAAATCACTCATTATCTTTCACTTCATTCAGCTAGGTCTTACCTTCCGACCAGTTTGTTCCATTTCCGTTCCACTCCCTTTCCACGTTAGTATCGTAGATCTCACTAATACTCAATCCTGTCTCCAGCCTATAGCACTTCTCATTACTTATTCTTTTCTTGGTCGCGAACAGGAAGATACATCCATCACTGAAAAGTTCAGAGCAGAACAACTTGCAGACATCCAGAGAACGCGGAGTACGTTCTTCGATCGAATTATCCACATGAAGTAAATGTTCGTCATGGTTAGATGGTTCTAAATAAACCGTCTAATATCCATTGCAAACAATTGTCCTCTTGAAGGTTCATCTCTTCCAAGTGAAACATCCGTCAGTGGTGAAAATTCATCTGCCCGTGAGTCACACAATAAGAACATGATGACGAACTTGCTTAACTGCGCGGACTCATCTCATGAAATGTGACCGAAGAATGGGAAAGAGAGGCATTGTTAGTGTAGCAAGAAGAATTGCAAGGAAAAATATGCAAGACACGCCGAAAAACACACACTGAACTTCTGATGCCAACATGAAATGTGGGACACAAAAAATTTTAATGAAATTGTGGAGGGACAAACCACTCTATGGACAGTATCAAAAAAGAATGGACAAGGTGCAGATCAATAATAATCAATCGTTTATGTGCCTTAAAAAGGGAAGAATGAAGCCATAATCGGAAGCAATTGTAATAGTTGCTCAAGATCAAGCGTTGATAACACGGCATTATGAAAAAGCTGTTCTGAAAATTTCCCAAGATGACAAATGCCGCATTCGCTAAGAAGGAGTAGAAACTATTGATCATATCGTCTCAGGTTGTCCAATTCTAGCAAAGACTTGATACTTGACAAGACACGACAGGGTGTGTAGTTACCTCCGCTGGCACATCTGTACCGACCTCGAAGTTCCAAACGCATGTCCCAAGTGGCACGAACCCTCACCAAAACCGGGGACATCAGTTGGACGCTATACAATATTGTACGCCCAACATATTTAAACGGATCGCACGATAGCAGCAAACAAACCGGATATAGTTATCCGGGATTTGGAGAAAAAAATGTGTCTACTTGTAGATGTTGCTGTGCCTTGTGATCAAAATGTAACGAAGGAGGCAGAGAAACGTCTTAAATACAAGAGCTTGTAGATCGAGATCAGCCGAATGTGGGGCGTAAAAGCACAGGTCGTCCCGATAGTTCTCGGAGCTCTGGGATTTGTTCCGCAAAATTTGTGTAAGAACTTGGCTAAACTTCCAGGTCATTCAAGGACTGGGAAGTGCATGAGACTGCTTTATTTGGAACAGCTCACATTTTGTGCAAAGTATTTTAGAGGCACCGACAGTCCTTAGATCTGCTCCTTAGGTAGATGGTTGCAACCAGGAGTAGATTTATATTCAGACGACGTGTATCTGTAGTCGTGATATAGAAGAATAGTAATAATAATAGTAATAATAGTAATAATAATAATAACCACCATTCGGAAGTTGGAATCGTGTATTTTCAAAAACAGTCGTTTTTCATCCTTCTCTGAAGTCAATACAGGACGTAGAGAAACGAAACGAAACTCGACCCGTCCTTCAGAAGACGCAACTCCAACCCAAATGAAAAATGCCAGCCCTCCGCATGGTGCTATTTCCCGACACACGGCTGCGCTCTGCGTTGCGCTGTGTCATACGAAACACTTCGCCTCGCGTTTTCGCCTTTTATTTCCACCTCTCTATATCTTCTCCTTCCGATCATCTCACCTACTTCATTTGACTCCTCTTCGTGTTTATAACATCGTCCAGGACGAAACAGGTATTGAAAGGATTTGGTACGTGGCGACATTACGGAAATTTAACGGAAATTCGCAATGGATTGGAGGATGCAAGCTGTGTTTTTTCGTCCGTTTTAATTATAAAGATGTGTCGCCGTTCGACAGATTTGGAGCATTCTGTCGGACCACAGCGTGCGTTTCGCCCTTATGAATATGGACGATCGGATAGCGGCTAGCGAAACAAAAAGGCGCGGGAAGAAGTATGCGATTTAGAGATGCCGTGGTGTAAATGAGTATTTGTTTCAAAATCGTCATAACATGCAGATTGGCGACAGTGTGTCGAGTGCACTAAAACGTTTCGCGAGCAAAGATTTGGGGTATACTATTCGCCTGAAACGGCTCGCAGGTTCTAGTTTCCATCTGGAAAATGGATGTAAATGTGTTGGTCCAACTTCACAAACAAACATCTAAAAGTTTTAAACTAGAATTATTTCTGGTAATCGAATTAATACTCGAAATATTCACCTCGCTCACATGGTAACATGCTGCATTAAGGAGATTTATAAAAAGTATTACATTTAGTTTCGTTGGGGCGAAACGTCAATCAACCGGAATTTCCTTTGGCATTGCAACAGATAAGATCTCCTGTCTGTTGTAAATGGTTCATTTTTATACATGTGACTTTTCGACTAACTTCATCAATTTTTCAGATTATTATTAGAAATCTTTAAACTACATCAGAACCGAACATTAATTTGTGCCAAAACTCGGGCGCACGGTCGAGTTTTTGTGACAATCTAAAAACGATAATTATTTCCAATTGCAACGTGTCTTTCAGAGACCATAGTCGTTCTTCCATTACAACCAATGCGGGGTAAAGGCCGAAGAACGTTAATGGAATATTTATCCTCACCTTATCTTGCCCAATAGTCAATGTTACTAATATGGACCCGGTGAACAAAGGCATCCGTCAATGAATTCCTACATATCATTGCGAGCGCCGGCCTTAATTCCCAGGGGGGCCATTCATCTCGTGGAAGCGAACGGGGCGGCGAGGGGGCGGGCCGAGGGAGGGAGGGAAATAGTGGGACGAGGCGAGGCGAGGCGACGAGACGAGGGGCGAGGCATGGCGAAGAGAGGCGGAGCGAGGCGAGCAGAGGAGGAGCGGGGTGTGGCAAAGACGGGCATGAGCGGGCGGGCGGGGAGCGGGCGGGCACTTGGGGGCCGCACCTTCATGAATCTCCGCCAAAGGAAATTGGAGGGTAATGGCCGCGAGGAATTCGGGGCGAAGACGCCCGCTGCGCGACGTCTGGGCGGGAGGGAGCGTGGGCGGCGCCTTGGAGGTCGGCGTCTTATGCAGGGCACGCACGCGTTCGGCCATTCCTGAATCGGGGCTTAATTATCAATAAAATGATAGCAATAGTTTGGGCGTTCGCTGACTTCGGAGGCGCTCTGGGTCGCGAGATTCCCCCGTTTCAAGCGAGAAGGGCGGTTGTGACTCATTGCAGCGACAATCCGCGGGTTCTGGTTTTCCGCAAACTAGCTGCGTGATGTTGCTTTGGAGTACTCGCAACCTGACGGCTATTCGTTTCTAGTTCATGGTTCGTTCTTGCCTACTAATTCTGTGATCCATCGCTTTAGTACGTTAGTCGGTTCTCTTCAAGTGGAAACATGAAGGTTGTAGGGGTGTGTTTTTACTTATCCCAGTTGTCAGAGTTTCTTTCTGATTCTTATTTTCCGTATTTCGTATTTTGTCAGTTTATTTTCAAGTGATCACTTCTTATTGATATGTTAGACCACTTTCTGAGGTACTCCACCACTTGGAATTGAAAGTGCAGAAATAAAAACAAACAAATTTTACCATTTTATTTTACTGGCATGTTTTGATCATATCCAGAGTGCAAGTAGAATGCTCACAGTCTGCTAATTGCCCATCATTTAGACTGTGAATTATACAAGGTAGTTTTTGCAAGGAACAAAGAACGGATTAGATCTGTGAATGGCATGTTAAAAGATAATAGCTTTCGTTTTCTTTTTTATAGTAATCCGTCTAGGACATTGGCTTTGAGCTTTCCGATTATATCACATCTCGGAACACGAACTTGCTAGCCGCTTTTGTTATTCGTAGGTGAATAACTCCTGCGACTGACAAGGCAAAAACTAAGAGCAAATTCGTTCTTGTTTGAAAAAAAAAGTGTGTCTCTCCATTAGCTCCCTACACCATAAATCGTTACCTCAAACAGTTTTTATTTTAATCCTGCAGCACACAAGAGGCGAGACCCGACGAATGAAATAGAGAACTCTTCCTGTTTAGATATGATTTCGTTGTTTTGTGTGGAAATCCAATCTCTCGTTTTTTTCGGAGCGTTGCAAAACTGTTCCGCGATTTACGGTACAGCGGACAGGACACCATAGACGGAGCGGATCCTCGTTATTCCGCTGCACGCTACAATCTTCACGCACACGCGTTCCACGGTGTCCGCGCGGGCGTGCGCGTGAGTGCGTACCTTACACGCACGCATCTCACGCGATCGACCGGGCGTTTTTTTGTCAACTACGGCGCTTCGTTAAGTTTTCATTTCCGTTAGTCAGTCAATATGGCGTAACGGTGCACGCTGGCGCGTCGCCCTAGGCCCCGCAATAAGCGATCGCGCGCCCCACGCAGTGGCACGAAGGCGATTTTTGCGAAAGATAACGGGGCATGACGAGGGGCCAGTAAGCAGAAGAGTACTTTGTCTAATCAGACCAGATATAACGAGAAGTTACTGCTTAGCTCTCATATATTGATATATTATTTAGACGACTCTGATGATTTACTTCAGTGATTTTGATATCAACCTAATGTAACCCTGCTAAAGCAGGTGGCCTTTGCCCTTTATGGGATGTTATAGGCTATTAATATTATTATTATTATTATTATTATTATTATTATTAATAATCTCGTACAGGACTGTTTAAAATACAAAAATGTATTTATTTATATAATATCAAAAGCACTTAAATACTGTAGGTGATGTTAAGGAGAGAAGTACAATCTATGTGATTTCTTGAGCTTCGGAATCCGTGCCCTCTCTCTTACACTACACGAAGTTAAATTATGAATAAAGTAGCAACGAACGTTCTTGAAAGAAATTGATAACAAGAAAATGTTAGCTCCTGTAATATGAACCGTTTCCAACAACTGAGTTAATATTTTGGGTTGCATCCCGTAGTGAGACAGTCGGAGACACTGTTGAGACGAGTCGTAAGACAATGCGTTGTTGATATTTTATTGTATTAAGTTAGTTCTGCAATGTAAATATAAGCCTGACTTGCCAGACAATTCTCCGAATATCATGACTTTTCTTAATCGAGCGCATGAATATTTATCTTTATTTTCAAACTCATTTGTGGGCTACCTGCGAAGTTACCCAATAAGGGAAGTGAGGTATTATCATTGAAGTAATACGCTCTTCCGAACATCATACCTAGAGTACTTTTCAAGTCAAGGAGGTCCAAATGGCTTCATGCTTTTATTTATTTCTTGAAGCAGAAGTTACTAAATGTCGTTAATAATTGAGCAAAAGATTTGAAATTAAAGGCAAGATTTTATATTACAGGAAATCTTTGGAGCTCTCCTTCAGAAATTAATAAAAAAAAGCATGTCGATATTTTATTGAAATAAAAAGAAATACAAGTGTTGGATCGTTCAATACCATATTTTCAGATCAAAAATTTAAAAAATTGATTTATTGATATAAGTTGTAAGGTAATATAAAAAAGTTTCTTTTTGGTGATTTTGTTTACTTATGCCGCTTAACACTACTCAATATTTTATGAAATATTTTCATGTTTAGTAAGTTATATTTATATAATTTCAAGATTTAATATTTATCTGTCATATATATGCATGTTTATCAAGACAATAAAAAATTAAAATCTAATTACCGCTATTAAACTATAATTCATGAACATACGTTACACTAGCATTACCCTCCCAACGTTTTTATAAAAACCAAACAAATTGTTATCTACGTATTACATCAACTTAAAAATGTGTCAAGAAAAAATATTCGAGAATCTTACTACACGCAAATAGAACGAAATGTGTTCGCAAGAAATCATTATATGAACTCGATCTTGTGTAAAGAAAAAATCGTATCTGCCTGAACCGTAAAGTAATGTCACTTCCGCCCAGACGTCGAACGGTGTTAAACTACATTTTTGGCCTCTAAAAAAACTCATTGAGTAAACACGCGACGAGTTGAATGCGCGATGCCGACCCGTTTCGCCCTCTGCGTTAGGACGTCAGGCCACCGCTAGCGCCACCGCCACCGCCACCGCTCCGGACCGCCCTTTCCCCACACTCCTCCCCCGCTTGGGCCGCGCCCACAGCCCGTATTGTCATAAGGGGCGAAAATACGCGCGGCACTCGGTGGGCGCGCGGGACGAGCGGCGGGCGGCGGCGAGGGCGGGTGGCGGGGGAGGGGGCGGCTGGCAGGAGGCGCGAACGCAGGCCGCTCGGCCGCGCCGCCCCCGGGGACACCGCCGTAATGGAAAAACAATAGAAAACAGCGGGTGGGCGGGCGGCGGCGCGGCGCGGCGCGGCGCGGGCGGTCGCGTAAGTGCCAGAGGTGGCGAGCGGATGGATGGGGCGGGGGCGGGCTGGGCGGATGGGGGTCGGGTCGCGGTGGTCGAGGCGGGCGGACGCCGCGGGGGGGCGGGTGGGGAACGGGCTGGGGCGAGGAAACTATAGGAATTTGCGGACGTTTTGAGGAGTGGGCTGAGGGGGGCTGGAGGAGTCAGCCAACCTCGCCGGAGGTGGCGAGGGGAAATAGAGGAAGGTACGAGGGCCACTAGGCGCATGTGGATGCGGGATGAGTGGCGTGAGAGATGGAGTGTCGATGAGGACGCAACGCGACCGATGGCGCGGCGGGGGTCGGCTCAGAAAAGTGTGGGGAGAGCGAGGGAGCGAATCGGCGAGTGGCGGGGGGGGGGGGCTGTGGCGGAGCGAGCGGGTGCGATGGGCGCGGCGCTCACGGCGTTGGGGAGGGCGCGACCGGGCCGCGGCGACTAGAGAGATTGCGGGTGTCATGTGTTCGCGAAGCGCTGGGGGGCGAGGCCAGACCAATAAAGTACGGGGCTAGTGTGCGTATGGATTGGAAGTGGGCGGCGACGGGATGGCGGAGCGTGAAGGACGTGTACATGGAGCGTATAGTAAGATAAGGATGGTTTGGTACCGAGAACACAATGAGGAAAGCGTTGGGATATTGGATATGTACTCGGTTCAGGGCAAGACGACGATTATTTTGACAAGTTCGAAAACAGTTGAGCATTGCCGCGAAGACATCATCGCTCCGTGAACTTTATTTTTCCGTATACCAGGCGAATCGAGCGTCAGCTGATGTTCCTTCAAAAGTGTCGTTTTAGTGAGTACAGTTTTGGGCTAGGGATGGTTTTCATTAATATTTTAAATTACTCCGATATTGTCACTGAAAACAATGTTGTAAGAAATAACAAAAATTTTGCCTAAAAGAAAGTGAGAACATTAATATGAATTGTGTGATAGGAAAATTAAAGTGAGACCGAGCACATCGATATAAATGGATGGACAGCTTATAATCACGGCATATCAATAATTCTGCGCTGTTCAGTTGCCTCTCGTTTTCCGCGAAACTCACAAATTGTACGTATTTTAATCAAAGATTAATCTACATAAATAAAATTTCTTTAAATAAACAATTTGAAGTACTCTCTACCTGAATTCTAACAGCCTAAATAAGTGATCATGCGAACATTCGCCTGTTGGCGGAATTAAAAAAATGACGAGTACCAGTCACAACACAATTTAGCCAACGTACTTGAAATGAATGTGAATCAATTGTACACATTACTTACTGACCGCCACTTTAAGAGTGCCATCATTGAGTACAAAAATAATTTCTCACATGACTGACCCAACTATATCGTAAGAGTGGAAGTTCGAAAGCGTTAGATTCACTTTGAGACGACACGTCAGAAGAAGTAGTGAAATTTGAAAAAGATGATCTCTGGGGGGCGGGGGCACCTTGTGGATGTGATGTGCAGGAACGTTCAGAATGAAATGGGAATGATCCTGGCAGAGATGTGGAGCAGAAAAGAGGCGTGTGCGAAGGACGTATTGTGAGAAAAAATATAAAGTGAGGGCAAAGAGAAACGAGGTGCATAAAGTGACAAATACACGCACTGGCGAATCCAAGAGAATGTGGAACCGTGGATTAATCAACTGGATTGGACGCGGAGAAAAGAAGTGGAAGAAAGATAGGAAAAGGGGAGTCCGAGTGAAGCGGAGGGAAGCAGAATGAGACGACGAAAGGGAGAGTGAGACAGGTCTGAGAAAGAGGCGAGGCGAAGGGGTGCGAGGACAATGATGCGAAGGGAGGTGAGGCGAGAAGAAATAGAAAGAAGCTAGGCGAGGGAAGACAGAAGCTAGGTGGAAGGAAGGAAAGAAGCTAGGTGAGGCAAGTTGAGGCGAAGATTAAAGAAGCAAAGTGTAGTGAAGCACAATGAGAAAAGGCGAAGTGAGCCAGAAGGAGGCAAGGCGATGATAGGAACCGAAGCACGACCCAGGGAGAGGACGCTGGCTGGGCGAGGGAGTGCCATGGAGGGGGCATGGAATGAGTGAGCGAGTGAGCATTTCGTGCTTTCGGACGCGTCAACTACTTCCGTCCCGTGAGTGTAGGGCAGTGTTGCCAAGTCGATGCCACGAGCGGGAGTCCGTGGCACGAGTGACACGACGAAAGGGATGAGTCGGGAGAAGCAAGGGGATGAGTCGGGAGAAGTCGGGGCGGTACGAAATTACCACTAGTGCCATCGTAGCCCCGGCTCGCCGTCAACGGTCTAAGACCCTACTATGGGGGTCATCCGTAAATTACGTAACACTAAAGGGGCAAGGGGTCTGAGGCAGCGTTACGCTGCGTTACATAGGGATAGGGAAGTGCGTTACAAGGGGGTAGGGGGTATGACAATACTCGAAATTTGCGTTACGTAGTTTATGGACCCCGATGGTGCTCGGCCCCTTCACGCAGTTCATCACCCCGCCACCAGACACAACGCCATCCCTATTGCAAAACGGCGGAGTTACTAATAGTTTCCTTTCCCGCCGCTAGTTACGCAGTAGCTCGTGGCACGCTACGGAGCAGTACCCTAACAAACGGGCCACGGACCGCATGCGATCTTTCCTTGCTCTTCCTTGTCCTATTCTCACCCCTTGCTACACATTGACACTAACATGCACGACACTTCCAGACATGCCGGGAAACCAGTCGGGAGCTTCGAGCTTGTCCCGGCTGGGGCAGTGCCCCGCTGGAGGGAGATACCTGGTTCAAAAAACCCACAAGTCGACGAATAGATTGGCGCCATCCAGCGGGGGAATCACGCCAATCCTCGCCGTAATAACGCATACACTACACTTAAGGAGACTAATGACCTTAGAAGTTGACGCGGCCGGATTCACTAATCAATCAAAACCATAACGGTGCCAGAACCTCCCTGTCAGAGGCCGCAGCTGGCACAGTTGTTGCGCTGAGCCATCCCTGCCGGAGGGGGCATGGAGGGGGGTAGGCGGGGAGGGGCGGGGCCTGAAGCGTGCGTGTGCATGAGTGGTGGCTGTGGGCGCAAGAAATAGACGCGCCGCCGAGGGAGAGCTGCCAACGTTTTTCACGCGCGCGCACGAGCCAGTTGTTAACTCTGTTAATCAGTTACGGCGATTCATAATTTCCGAAACTTTGTTAATGGCGCTCACGGCCACACGAATGCATGAGTTTTGAATATGTGTTGCCCGCACGTCCTCGTTTCTCGCTATGTAATAATAGGCGCCAGATTTTCTACGGAAGAACGTGATGGTTCCATAAACCCATTTCTACGTGCGCTAGAAACATATTTCCAGGTGCGCTAGATAGCTGAAGGTGATTTCTGAAGTTCCATTACGACGGAAATGTGTTTCTGGAAATAATGAAGTTTTTGTTCTGTTATAATCAAATAGTTCTTCAATGCACCACACCGCACACTGCGGTACGTGCTTTGATATATTCGAGTTATTGTTGCAAATATTTTTGTTGAACTGATGTTGCACAGAAGTTACGTTTTAAGTGTTTCTCAGAATCGATGTCAAAAAAAGTCTCAGGCAGATCGATGAACATTCATGCACAAGGTAATAATTACATCATTGTAACAAGTTATATTAGCTACTCGTGCTCATGCTTAGTTACATCTTTGTAGAACTTGTTGATACTCGTCCGTTTGTTTGTCTACCTTTCTGTGTTTCAACCCATGTGGCTCTCTGCTCGCCAGCTGTCTGGGTTTCAACCTGTTTGTCCACAATCTGTCTTCCACTCTATATTTGTATACGAGATTACCTGGGTTTCTAGCTCCTTTTTTCTTCCGTTTTTCACTTTTCTCTGGCACACCTACAACGCTAATATAATTACTTTTATTAATCTGAAATCGTAAAAATTGGGAGCTGCTGGAACGCCGTTATAAATACACTCGACTAGCTGAAATATCCCGGCGGCGGGGTATTTATCGCAATCATCTATTAAACAGCTCTGCCCGTCCGCCCGCAATGCCACTATCGACCCCTGCACCGCGTCGCCTGGAAACGTCCGGATCCATGAAACTAAATTTTGTTTAAAAAACACATTTCAGGGTAACGTTTTAAATCACAAGGCTCGTCCTTTTTTCTCGTCCGTTCAAAAATATTCTCTCAAAATGGAAGGGCATTGCTCCAGTAGTTCACACTCGTCTGTGAAACTTAATACACACACACGTTCGCCTTTTATATTATAGATAAAGTATCATAAAATATGCAAATAATGCAAATGTATTTAAATAGTGTATGTGTGGAATGCATGTAGCAGACGTTGCTGTACAAAATATTGTTTGTATGCCAACCTTCCTATGCCCTCTGACACCGTAATTTTTGCAACTCCAAAAAGAATGCCAGGTAGAAAATGAGGGCCGGCGGCTTCTGCGCGGTGTCCAGGGGGGCTAAATCTGGCGCTGGGAGCGGAAGGGAGGGAGGTGAGATGTGTGGGGGCGGGGAGGGGCGGCGGGCGGGGGAGCTGGCGTGAGGCGGTGCCGCGGGCCGCGTGCTGCGTGACCGGGCCGAGGTGTCTCCCGCCGCCACCCCCTCCGCCCCCGCCGTCGCCGCTGCCGGGCTAAAAGGCCGCGCTCCGAACAAGCAGCCAAGTAATTATTTTCCACACCGGGGCCTCACGCGAGCGGCGCTGGGGCGGCCTGGACGGGGCGGACGGCGGGGGTGGCGGAGGCGGAGGCGGATGGCGGATGGCGGCGGGGACGTGACACTAGGGGCATGGCGCGCCGGCGCGTCGAGGATGGCGGCGGCGACAGCAAGGGGATGAGTCGGGAGAAGTCGGAGCGGTACGAAATTACCACTAGTGCCATCGTAGCCCCGGCTCGCCGTCAACGGTCTAAGACCCTACTATGGGGGTCATCCGTAAATTACGTAACGCTAAAGGGGCAAGTGGTTTGAGGCAGCGTTACGCTGCGTTACATAGGGATAGGGAAGTGCGTTACAAGGGGGTAGGGGGTATTGACAATACTCGAAATTTGCGTTACGTAGTTTATGGACCCCGATGGTGCTCGGTCCCATTACTCGTTCCATCAGAGAAAAAGTTTCTTTTTTCAATTGTTTCCCTGACAATAGACAACAATAGATATATTTTCGAAATAAGGATCCTGAACAGAAAATCTGCAGCGAGTGGCTAACAATATAACAGCGAGAGGCTCTTCTTTTATTTCCTACCTTCAGATCTTAGGAAAACGCCTTATTTGCTTAACTACTCTCTTTTAACATCAAAGCTACCACTACTCTTCGGAATACTATTATCTATTGTGACGCCTTTTGTCAATATTTCTGTGTCGGTCTTTAACTTGATCAGATTGCTGAAGCTTTTATGTTTGTCGTACAATTGCTACTGTCTATAACAGCCCTCAGTGAGCCTTAGGCGAAGGTCTAAAGATCAAAACTGCATCCACGGATGATAAGCTGTACGTGTAGAACCCGTACGGCGTTCTTTTGTGAAAATGTTTTAAAACTAGTCTTTTTCGCTCTACGTACGCCAGTTTTTCTTATCTCTTCGTGAAAAAAATCTGGTTGGGAATAGTCCACAATTTTTCAGCTCATCCGAAGTCCATGAACTTTCTGCAGGGCGTTACTTGTGGTATCACTTTCATCATTGCGGCGACCTGAGCGTCCCTGCGCTTGCACCTCCCAGCCTGGTGGACCTCGTGGGACGGCGCAGCTGACGGCGCTCTCCCACCCCACCGCCCTCCCCACCTTCGCCCACACCCCTTCCCCTCGCGCCCCGCGTCGCCCAGTGCGGGAACTTCCCTTTTTAAAAATGTATTTTCGCTATTCACCGCACTCGGTGGGAGCTGCGGAAAAGCAAGAGGAAGGCGAGGAGAGGTAGAGGGGAAGGGTCGATGCTCCGAACGCCGACAGACATTCAATGCCTCGATCCTCCCATTCTCCCGCTCCGCCTCGAACCCCCGCCCCCCTCTGCCTCCCCCCTGCCGCCCGCTACCACCCGCCCCGCCGCTATCGCGAGTCGGCGCCGCGCCGCTGCACGCCGGCACTCTTGCCACCCATTCCGGAGCAGACTGGAAGGGCCCTGCGGTCTCCTCGCCTGCCGAAGAGGGATGCACGCGGCTGTGATTGAGCTCCAATCGACAATCGGTTGCCCCTTTTTTTCTTCCTGCCATATCCCCGACGGTGGCGAATTTTTTCTTCTTTTTTTTCTTTTTGACAAACAGCTAAAGCACTCGATGCGAATAGGCACATGAGTGTCGTATCGCTTAAGATGACTCTATTGTATACTTTAAAGGAGTTTCGTACGTACTACTATTCTCGTTTCTTTTGCGTTTGACAATGCAGAATAAGTAACTACTATTGTTTTGAAAAATCTGAAACACAAAACGTGACTCCTGCGCCGTTCGTGGCCCGTTTGTTGGGGTTTAGGAAAGTAAAATCACTAAAGGTGGAAATCGTTAAAATAAAAGGGCGATAAAGCCATAAATAGGGAGAATAATTAAAAGTAAATCACAATAGATCTAATAGTTTATTATAATTTCGCCGCATGGGGTTAATAAATATTAGAGGTTATGTCACATACATAATTTACCTCTGTCTAAAATCTTAAAAAATAATTTGCGAATTGTAAGTTATACAATGAAAGACATCGCGTTTCAGCCCGTACGTACAGCTTCAAATGCTCTTAGGGAATACAGTAATCCCTCGACATCCGCGAATTCGCTATTCGCAAGTTGGAACATTCGCGATTAGAAAAATGCTACCGGTTTTAACATTCGCGACTTCGACATTCGCGAGTGCGTCTTTTAGTTGTGGAACATTTATTTTGAAAGAGAGCACATTTCATTTTCTTCATCAGCGTCATCTGGGAACCGAACTCGACACAGGAGCTCAAAGTACCACGTTCTGCAATGTTGTCAAAGTTGGAAAGTAAATTCATATTAACAGAATAACAAAATTGTAAAATAATTCAATTCAGATGCGTCAAATTGGAGGTAAGGGCCACACGAACAGAAAAGCCATTAAGGTCCTGAGCATCTCTCATTGTAATGATTTCACTAAAGGGAAATCAGCAGCGAAGGAAACGTCCTCAAGCGTAATGATGAACTAACGGAAGCGAAACTGCGTCATGGAGCAATAACAAAGTCAAAACTGTAAATGGCGTTCTAAAACCATATATATACACTACATATAATATATAATGTTAGATGTATGTCGCACGTTTTGCGTTCCAAGTTGATAATATCGCCCTATTCGAATACTTGTTGAATTATTTGAAATTATTTGAAGTACTAAGCTGAATGGTCCGCATCGGGCGAACTACCGCTACATCTGGTTAATATATCTTTTATGTAACCCAGACCTGGGCAACCGGATTCTCCAAATCTCGTAACCTTGGTGTTTGAATTGCTCTGGATAGTTGCTGAGCCTCGCCAGATCGCCTGATCCGCTTTATCCTCCCAGGCTAAACATGCCATGAATATTGGGTAGTTAGTGGAAGCTCCGCTTACAGCAATTACAAAACTTCGCACCAATCTTCGTGGGTTCAGGAGGAACGAATGACGACGGATATGGATTTTCCTGGGAAATTGTTGTCTGATAAACATACCTATCGCCTCTCCACCTTGTCATCCTCAAATTAATGCAATGCACTGTTATATTTTATAAGAGAAGTTAATATTATTGACATTCGACTAGTGTAATTAAAGATATTTCTGGCAAAGAAAGTATTTAAATTTGACTTCATTCGCTTTTTAGTTGCTGCAATATCTAAATATTACCTTTTTCTAATCGTCTGAAATGCATATTTCTGACCTTTCTTTGATTAGTCTTCTGTTTTACTTTGATCTGAATTTTATAACAGGAAAGATTTTAAAGGCTATGAATTTAATCTTGGCATACTCACATCCTCCCACGACATGAATCTTGTCCCCTTTTCTCCGCTTTCGTACTAAAAACCCTGAAACCACTCTGCCATTGTCTTGAAATGAAATGAACTTTCTTACTTTCAAAGGTACTGTTTTAGAATGAGTGGCCGGGCATGATTATATTGAGATGCACGTGAAAGTATTGTTTTTCCACGAGAGTGGAGGTATCACGCAAGATGTTCCGTGCATGCTTCGGTGAGATCGCAGTTTTTTCGATATGTAATTTCAGAAATTAGTTATTCTACAAAGACTTTAAGAGCTAAATATATGACATGTAGTTATTCTAAAGAACATTACCCAAATAGGCCTTATAAGAGCTATTTGGCTCTGAGATCTGGGGGAAATATATATCCGTGGTCAAGTCTTGTGAGTGTCTCCTGTGATTGCCTACTTCAACAGTGTGGAACGGAAAAGAGGCATTCATTCCGGAACTCATAACGCTAAATCTTCTCGCATGCACATCGGATTCTGAACATCGCAAGCTCTATGAAGATGCACAGAGCGTACATATCTTGTTGGTACTGACTCACTTCAACTAGGAGATAGGTCACAGTAATCTGTATTGCTGTAAAGAACATAGATCCGTGGTTTAATTGCCGCATTACCGTACGTGTGTATAATCTTAAGTTCGCAATCTTCGTGTAACCTGATTTCTAATGAGCCATGAAAATGATGTAGTTACTCCCATTACATATTGGTTAAATATTCAAAGGAAGCTATATAGAGATCCTATCTGAGTTACATAGTATCAGAAGCGGAGTTTGCGATTGATAAATTGAGAATGAATTATAAATGTCTTGTGAAATTCTATTTTGTATATCAGTCAATTAGAATTGATATTACAGCAGAACAAAATGTCACCGTTTGGACATACATACGAACACATCTTAAATATCGTTATCGAGGGTTTTGTAATTCTAAATCACTGATATGAATAGTTTAAAAGATTATTGGTGTAGAAAGAAAATATTTTACTCGGTCACTGGAACAATGCTAAATATGGAAAAAAAAACAATTCTGGAATATTTTTGGTGGTTTACTGAGTTCCTGTGAAAGAATATTGATATATTTAGCTAACATATACCATTTTAATGCTGACATATTATTTGATTCCCTACGACATTTTCGTCAAAAGTATTAATAATAAATTGTCTAAAATAAATGTACGAAAAACGTTAATGTTCTACGATTTTTCTTAAAAAAATGGGGTGTCATTTTTTATATATTAAATGCATAAATAGTGTTGTATTGATTATCCCGTTTTGCTTCTCACAATATCGCAGCCGATTAAAACTTAAAGGGTATTATTTTTTCCTGGATATTAATTGTATGACATATAATTTAAAACATGAGATCTGCAGGTCTTATCAATAAAATGCAATTTATGTTGGTTGAATTGTTCATTGATCAGGTAAAAAATGTATGTATTGCAGTTTACATGTCATACGCGGTTATCGTTGTGTTTCTAAAAGCTCTTTGATGTTTTCATTGTTTGCCAATGGGCCGGTGTTCTCATTTTGCATACTGGCAAATTTTATGTAACCACATTCAGTTATATGGACCGGTAATTCATTTCAAAATACAGGAGAAAGCGCATCGAACTGGGCTGTTAATATGAATTTGTTCGAATGTTGTGGTCACAGTTGACTAACTGCTGATTTTGGAAAAGTCACATTGTCGAATAGGTTCATATCTTAGAGATTTCTACTTTAATAATATATTACCTAGCTTTCGATATCACGCATGAGAATTTCCGCGTTCTTTAGTACCACGTGTTGGGTTATGCCCGAACGGTAAAGTGACCTGCTCGGCTGTGCACCAACTCAAGCTTCTTTAGGTGTCTCCTAAATTACGATTTCCGGACCCTTCCATCTTACAGATGAATATTTTCCGCAACAATTTGGAATTCGGAATATTAAATTGCCCCGAAAACGATCGCCTTCCAGCAAGTTCCATGCGCGGCTTCGAAACGGGCTACACGTCTTCACCCCCTCTTTGACCGCCTCCTCGTCTTCCGCCCTCCTCACTACTGCGCATCCACCGTTCTCGTACCCCTTCCACATACCTATTTCAGGAGCTCGTCTCCGTAAACCACTATCGTCTCACGACCTTCTCTACCGTCTTCTTTCCCCATCCTTGACTGTCGTCGTCTTCGCCCTTCTCTCTCGTTCCCGTATTCATCCTCGTCCCTGTTTCATCGCATTCCTTGCTTCGCCATGGACCTGATTCTTGCCATCATTTATATTCCCCCGCCACGACAGCTACGTTCAGAATCCTTTTCCCTATTCCATTTTTTGGCTCTTCCTCGCCTTGCTCAAGTATTGTCTCGCCGCCGCCTCACTTTCCCCTTCCACATGCTCTTCACACTTGTCGCCCCTCACAGGCTCCCACCCCCTAATCGCGTCTGTCCCTACTCAATCTACAATCTCTCCTACCTCCATACGTGTCAGATCCCACACGCTCCAGCCTCCACGTGCTAACACTCCCATACACTCACGTCTTCACATTTTCCAAACACCATTGGCTCCCGTCTTCACGCTCCCGCACTCGCAAACCCACTTTCACATCCTCTCCGCCCCTACGTGCTCACCCTCCCACCATCACTTGCCCACCCAAGCGATTATACCCTCCGGCCCTATCCGTCCGTTGTCTCCCGAACATCGAAATGCCCTGTCATCATTGAACACTATTGTCCCCACGGTTGATATCACTTCCGCAATCCTCGTTAACTTCAGTGCCCGACTCGCTCGTCAATCTGGATCGGCAGTTTTCCGCCATCTCCATCACTCCTCCGTGTTCCCCTCTCTCAAAACAGTCGGCACATTTCGCCTCTTCCTCATTGCTCCCATTCGCCTGTGCGTCTTTCCCAGACGCCGCGATCAGCGCGGGAAGGTGTTTTTTTGTGCAAGACGACCCCGCAATCCTGGCGGAGATTCCTTCAAAAAAAAAGTACCCTAAAAATCTAATTAAAATAATGCGCTCCGTTTCTTCTGAAGAAACTTTATACATTTCTTAAATGCGCCTTTTGAACCTTTTTCTTTCGCCCCCCCCCCGCCTCGCGCGCGCGTCGCACTCTTCCTTCCTCCCAACGGGCGCGCCCGCCGGTCGCGTTTGTTTCCAAAACATCCAAGTCCCATAATCGCGCCGATGAAGAGCTCATTCCCGATATTGAGCGACGGAGCGTCCGATTCGCGGGGAGCAGGGCGCGGGCTGTCGGCGGAGAGGGCGGAGACGGCGCGGGGCGGGCAGTGTGCGGAGGATCGGGATCGGGGGGAAGGCGGAGGAGGGGTCTGGGCCGGGGCCGGGCCGGGGCCGGGGGCGGGGGCTGGGGCGGCGCCGGGCGCGGAGCGGGCTCCGTCAATTATTCATCGCTCATTAAGTGCAGAGCCCTGCCGCCGCGCAACGCCGTCGCCGCCCGTTCCCCAAGAAACGCGAACTTTCCGCTCCGCCCCGCCCCATGCCACGCTACGCTACGCCGCGCCTCGCCCGCGCCGCGGCCCGCCATACCACGACGCTCGCCTCGCCTCGCCTCGTCCCGCCCCTTCCTCACCCCACTCCGCCCCCCGCCCCGCTCTCCGTCCCCGCCCGGCCACGCCCCGCCCCAAGACGCCAAGTTTTGATGAGTTTTGAATGTCGGCGGCGCGTGGCTGCCCCGCTCCGCTCGCCCACCCTGGCTGTACGCCCCGTCGTCGGCCCCTCGCTGCCCGTCGCTCCCACTGCCCGGCGCCGCCCCTCCCCCTCTTCCTCCGCCAGCGCCGCCACGGTCGCTCTCTCGTCGCATGTCCGTATAGTTAGCACACCCACTTATTCAAAAATTAAAAAAAAGACTATACCATAATTTTGTTCCAATTTTGAACTAATTTATACCCACCTTAAAAAATTTTCTACCAATGCAGAACATCAAAATTTACAACGTGTCCCGTGGGTGCGCTAACTTAACGTTAAGTTAGCATACCCACACAAGAAAAATGCGTTAAACCAAAAAAAACAAATATACCATAATTTTGTACTAATTTTGAACTAATTTATACCCACCTTAAAAAATTTTGAACCGATGCACAACATCAAAATATACAACAATGAAGAGTGGATGCGCCAGGTTAACGTTAAGTTGGCAAACCCACACAAGAAAAATGCGTTAAACTAAAAAAACAAATATAACACAATTTTGTACTAATTTTGAACTAATTTATACCCACCTTAAAAAATTTTGAACCGATGCACAACATCAAAATATACAACAATGAAGAGTGGATGCGCCAGGTTAACGTTAAGTTGGCAAACCCACACAAGAAAAATGCGGTAAACCAAAAAAACAAATATACCACAATTTTGTACTAATTTTGAACTAATTTATACCCACCTTAAAAAATTTTGAACCGATGCACAACATCAAAATATACAACGTTGAAGAGTGGGTGCGCCAGGTTAACGTTAAGTTGGCAAACCCACACAAGAAAAATGCGATAAACTAAAAAAACAAATATAACACAATTTTGTACTAATTTTGAACTAATTTATACCCACCTTAAAAAATTTTGAACCGATGCACAACATCAAAATATACAACAATGAAGAGTGGATGCGCCAGGTTAACGTTAAGTTGGCAAACCCACACAAGAAAAATGCGGTAAACCAAAAAAACAAATATACCACAATTTTGTACTAATTTTGAACTAATTTATACCCACCTTCAAAAATTTGAACCGATGCACAACATCAAAATATACAACGTTGAAGAGTGGGTGCGCCAGGTTAACGTTAAGTTGGCAAACCCACGCAAGAAAAATGCATTAAACCAAAAAAACAAATATACCACAGTTTTGTACTAATTTTGAACTAATTTATACCCACCTTAAAAAATTTTGAACCGATGCACAACATCAAAATATACAACGTTGAAGAGTGGGTGCGCCAGGTTAACGTTAAGTTGGCAAACCCACGCAAGAAAAATGCATTAAACCAAAAAAACAAATATACCACAGTTTTGTACTAATTTTGAACTAATTTATACCCACGTTAAAAAATTTTGAACCGAAAATTTTGAACTGAAAAATTTTGAACTGAAAAATTTTGAAATTTTGAACATCAAAATATACAACGGTGAAGAGTGGGTGCGCCAGGTTAACGTTAAGTTGGTATTCCCACACAAGAAAAACACATTAAACAAAAAACAAATATACCATAATTTTGTACGAGAGCAATTACATTTCTTTATCGACGTGTTACATTTTGAGAAATTCAAGCCCACCTTTACCATTCGAGGCATACATTTATGAATGTATTGGTTCTGAAATAGACCTACATTTTAGTGGGCCTTCTATTCTATACATATGGAGTCCTCAGTAACTTGGTGGGGAAAAAATGCTTTCAAATGAAAGATATTGGACATATTTCAGAAGACATATTTGAAGAAGCTGATAAAACCATGTAAACATTAGTTCCCACGAAATGTTAAGAAAGGAATGAGAGAAAATACATGTATAAATATCGGAAAGTGAAAAAGAGTCGCAACTGATACAGAAGTTTTTCTGACGTACATTTTAGTTCGGGTAAATACATCTGACGTTTGTAAATTTTACATTTATAACATGTGAAGACCAAATGCTTTATTGTGATGATCCGTTAGTGTTGATCCGTTGTTTCAAATCAACGTTTACTTCACCAATTTTATTTTATTTTATCACTTCACCAATTTAATTTTATTTAATGTAGTTATTAAGTAGTCTGTTATGTATATTTTTGTCGATGTTTCATGGCCGACTGGAAATATGTTGGCCACTTCTGTGTTATAATGGCGTAAATAAACGATTTTGATCCTTCTTCTGAATTCTGATTGTTAGTTATGAATTTTTAATTACACGCAAGGAATTAATATAATGATAATCAATGATTCTTTACTGAATTAGAGTATACTTCACTAAACTAATATAATAAGTGGGTACACTAAACGAAAGTATCTGTAGTATCTGATGTGTTCAGACGAAATTATGTTGTTTTCTTTGTTGCACTTATAATTTTATCTGAACGAGTTTCATATTTAGAAGCTGATTAATTATTATCTGAACAACAAATTACAGTTTTTAGCGCACTGTGAGTATCTTAGAAGTACCCACATTTAATAGTTGACTAAAAAACATTTTCCGGGGATCGAAAAAATTATATGGTGTTGTTTTTTCAAAGTTTTTGCATATGTTTCCCTCATTTCATTTTTTTGGGGGGGGGGGGAATTTTGTCGTTCAAGTATAATAGAATGAATGGTTTCCTTATTCTATCGAAAGTTCCAGACTTAAAGTTCGGCTTTTTGACATTGTACTCTTGTTGAATTAGTTGACTGTTGTTGTGCTATTTGGTTTCGGTTTTAAGAGTATTTTATTTTGCATTGCATTAATTTTCTGTACTATATTTTATATTTATTATTTATACCATATTTCTTGTACATGTTGTAATGACATTCCCACCTTTTTTTGCTATTGCAATAGACATTTATTCATAAATAATTATAATACTTTTAATTATACATTTGTGTTCGATATCAAAACATTTATTCAATGAAAATTTCTGTTAGAATTGTGAGTGATAATTCAATTTCTTGTGCTTCATTGCATTCTTTTCAATCATGACAATTAACATTTAACAGTACCAACAGTTGAATACCAAACAACATATTATTTTATGAAATGTACTTACAAAATTGTTAATAAATAGTGAATGTAGATGGGGAATTTTGGCACGAACAGAAAAGCTGCCCTTCTCAGAAGGAAGAGAGAAAGGAGTTTCCATTGAGCTTTCTACCTGAGCATCCCCCTACCGTTTCCATCCCTCAATGCTACCTGTCGCGTACAATGCGCCTCCCCCCTACCTTCCGCTGGGCGAATGAACTCAGGGGGTTCAGGTACTGTGCGCAGGAAAAACTTCACAGAATAACGTTGATCATTTAGGAGAGCAGGCCGGCGAACAAAAGGTGGCGTTTCTTCACCCCCCCCCCATCGTTTACTGGATTTTCCACACGAAATTTTAGAATCTTGACGCGACAATATCTGTTGATTGCTGTGTCTTTCGAGCATCTCAGGATATTTCAAGTATTGTTTGATTACTTACAATTCTCCACCAATGGTCTCTTAAATAGGTATATGGAAGTGAAAGGGCTTACGTCATTCCACTTTGAAAGTGGAGAAGCACGTGTGTATTAATACGTAATGTTCCTTAAATAACATTGCATGTTACTCATATTATTAACATGACTGACGCAATTTGTTCTTTGATTAATAGTGCCTGATATCGAAAGATTATAACAACTTGTAGTTTACATGCTGCTTCCAGTAAACATGCTACATTACGTTGATGAACAAAAAGATGGTGAACGATTTGATGACATACTAAAATCAGAGAATACTAACATGGTGTTCCTTAATATTTCCAAACTATACGGAAATGTAAGTAATAATTTCAAAACATATTAATACAATAAATATTTTTGCAGGCATATTCACATTTTAAATACTGAATTAGGCATAAAACCACCTACACTTTTTCTCAGTGATTCACATCCATAACGAGCGAACCACAACAGACAATCGGAATATAATAAAAAGCCATAAACACTTTGTACCTCGTAACCAGGGAGCAGATTTTAATGAATGTGATTTTTTTTCACTTCAGAACAATGCCGTTTAGTATTATCATCTATCATGATATATTATAACAAAAGGAAATGACCCATTTTTATAAGACTTTTTGCCATTTTTCGTCGATTTCGAATAACAACTTTTATTTTTTAACTTCTTCCTTAATTTTAATGCATGTTTCGCTGATTTCATCAATTTTAATCCCATTTTTATGGTACTTGATTCAAATAACAATAACGAGATGCTCCACAGAATTCCTGAGTAGCCAACTCCATTTCTTCGCTCACTTATTGTATGTCAGCTGTTGTATGTGTCGCAATTCAGCGCCAATGTCGGTTCAGCCGATTAGTCGGGATAACTAACGACAGAGATTTTCTGGTAAATTACAGTCGAAAGCGAAACATTTAAAGTTGGGCTCACTTGAACAAATAGAAGTAGTCTCGATTACAGCAGTAATGTATTGAACAGAATGAGTTGCTCATACGAACTGTTTTTGATAACATTTTTTGCATCATTTTCTTTGCTTTTACGGTATTTTTAAAACATATTCCAAGCATTTTATTGATCATATTTGGCAATATTTTAGGTCATGAAAATGTACACTCAATCATAACTTGGCGCACCATTTCTTAAACGTTGTATATTTTGATGTTATGCATCGGTTCAAAATTTTTTAAGGTGGGTATAAATTAGTTCAAAATTAGTACAAAATTGTGTTATATTTGTTTTTTTGGTTTACCGCATTTTTCTTGTGTGGGTTTTGCCAACTTAACGTTAACCTGGCGCACCCACTCTTCAACGTTGTATATTTTGATGTTGTGCATCGGTTCAAAATTTTTTAAGGTGGGTATAAATTAGTTCAAAATTAGTACAAAATTGTGGTATATTTGTTTTTTTTGGTTTAATTGCATTTTTCTTGCGTGGGTTTGCCAACTTAACGTTAACCTGGCGCATCCACTCTTCATTGTTGTATATTTTGATGTTGTGCATCGGTTCAAAATTTTTAAGGTGGGTATAAATTAGTTCAAAATTAGTACAAAATTGTGGTATATTTGTTTTTTTGGTTTACCGCATTTTTCTTGTGTGGGTTTGCCAACTTAACGTTAACCTGGCGCACCCACTCTTCAACGTTGTATATTTTGATGTTGTGCATCGGTTCAAAATTTTTTAAGGTGGGTATAAATTAGTTCAAAATTAGTACAAAATTGTGGTATATTTGTTTTTTTGGTTTACCGCATTTTTCTTGTGTGGGTTTGCCAACTTAACGTTAACCTGGCGCACCCACTCTTCAACGTTGTATATTTTGATGTTGTGCATCGGTTCAAAATTTTTTAAGGTGGGTATAAATTAGTTCAAAATTAGTACAAAATTATGGTATATTTGTTTTTTTGGTTTAACGCATTTTTCTTGTGTGGGTATGCTAACTTAACGTTAAGTTAGCGCACCCACGGGATACGTTGTAAATTTTGATGTTCTGCATTGGTAGAAAATTTTTAAGGTGGGTATAAATTAGTTCAAAATTGGAACAAAATTATGGTATAGTCTTTTTTAATTTTGAATAAGTGGGTGTGCTAACTATACGGACATCTCTCTCGCCGCTAAGCCGTGCGTGAGTTCCGGGCCCGGGAGTGGTGCCGCGGCGACGCGCCGCCCTAGGTCGGGACGCCACCACCGCGCCGCGCCGTTGCCGCCGCCACCACCGCCGCCGCCGCCGTCGCCGTCGCCCCGCCGCCGCCGCCGCCGCCGCCGCCGCCGCCGCCGCCGCCGCCGCCGCCGCCGCCGCCGCCGCCGCCGCCGCCGCCGCCGCCGCCGCCGCCGCCTAGCCGCGGCGGGTCGCCGCGCGCGCCACTCACCAGACCGCAGCGCGTCCCCGGGCCCGTCCCCGCCCTCGGCTCCCCGCAGCTCCCCGCTCCCCCTGCTCCCCGCCGGCTGCGGGCACAAGTCGCCCCCGAGGTGCCGCGCGCAAATTACCTGACCATAAGTCCTCCGCTGTACTGCATGCGGAGTGACGACTTAGCCTCTGCTAACGGTCTGTGCTCAGCGCGGAGGTGCGCGTGCGGGAACGTCTTCACTGGGGTGGGGGGCGCTGTTTCACTGGCGCACTCCTCGACAGCCGTGATGTATTGTGTGAGGAGCGGCTGTGGCGTGCAGGCGCTTGACCTGAGATGGGCGAGTTTGCCTTGTCTCGCGTGGAATTTCCTCGTGAAAGAGTCTATTGTTCCGTAACGTTTAGAAAGACATTTGTTGATCTGCGGGAACGTGATGTAATTTTCAACTAAAGTGATAAGACAAGATGTCTGCATTGCATCAGCATAATATCTGACACTGCTAGTTTTCGCAGCTTACGGTGTGTTGTTACCTACAAATTATTCAATGAATTGTGGTATCAATGTTGAAGTACGTTGTATTTATTAACACGGATTTCCATGTGTTGAAACGTTCTCCAACGAATATCAAAACCAATCTTTGATGAAACGCAAATTTAAAATCCATAGTCATTTGAAACCCTTACATGCTCATTAGGATTCCTTATTGATATACAGAAGACAAAAATAATCGTAATAGAATTATTGTTGGGGTATTTATTACGGTATTATATTATTTGTTGATGCCAAACGAATTTCACCGTAGTGCATATCGTTGCCTGGACAATCAAATTAATTGTATAATACTTCTATCGCACATTAATTATTTATATATCACATTAATTGTATAATATTTCTCCCAAAAATATTAATGATGTTCCCGAGAGAACCTCGTAGTTTAGAAGATAATGGTACGTTTTGCAGCGCCATATCACGTGGAGTTCCCGAAGTTGTCTTCACTGTGGTACGAAGAAAAAGGAGAGTTGGCTCAGAATGGAGCAAAGACATACGTTTCCTGGACTTAGGGTCGTTGTGCAGGGGTGATTTGCGGACCCACACTGACCTCAGGGAGACTACAAGGCCTGTTACGAGGAAAAGCTACTGCCACGCGTGAAAAGCTACAAAGCGTCTGCTGAGACTTATCCAGAAACTTCGCAAAATAATTGAAGAGATTGTTTCCAAGGTGAAGCGTCTCCTCAAAATACTTTTCAGGAAGAGAAAGTATTCAAATTCAGACATAATGTTCAAGATAAGATTGAATGTTTTTTGGATACAGTTGTAAGCGAGGGGAAACGCCAATTCTGTTCACAAGCGTGATTGAGAACCACTGATAGCATAGGCACATATTGAAACGGAAAACTAGGAAACAATTGAAAATGGAGATATGACACTTTATAAATAAGATCCTCAATACTTCTTTTAAGAATCGTCACTCTGTGAGGTATCATCATGAACAAAGCTGTAGAAAGCGTCAATCTCACTTTAAACCACCCGCTTCAGATTTTTAAAGTTCTGCTAATATTTACCTAAACATTTAAACAGTACGCATGAATTCTGAGACTTTCTCAAAAATTTTGTAACTTTTCACTTTGATGAATTGTTTATTGGATGCAAGATGACCGGAAACCAAGGTCTTTACTTTGCAGGAAATGAAAAATATGGGAAAACGAGGACTTTAAATTTTTCTTTGTGACAACAGCCAAGGAAAATGTGTAGCCATTCGCAATAATACCGGAAACTTTTCAACTTACCGAATGCATTGTTTAGTTGCAAACTTCTAGCTGGCCGAAGATGGACTAGAGAGAACTGAGGTAGTTTCAGCCTACGGACAGCGCAAAGGATAATTTGTAGGACAGCGATCTGTCCCGTTCCTCTTGCCAGGGGTGCTTCAAGTTTTGATAAAGGACCAGAGACAGTAGAGGGCGACGACAGTAAATTGTCATCATGCAAATATCAGAAGGCAGAGGCTTTATTCATAAACGTATGATGAAGTTTCACTCTTTAAAAGACTCTTGATTTTAGATCTCTCCTTTAATTCGTATAGATAAAATCCAATTTTGCTCGTTTGTTTCTTTATGTTTAGTCTTAACGCGTGGCGTCATTTTAATTTCTCTCGAGGACAGCCTACTGTCCTCCTATACAACTTGCTTGCCCTCAATCTGCTCCACAGTTCAGACTTTTCAAGCCAGTCAATAGGACAGCTAGTTCGTCCAGCGGACTGACGGCAAGTTGACTGTCATAGAGTAAACGGCACAATAGACACTGTCGATTGCCCAAAGTACTAGTTCATATCATAAAAAAATCTAATTATCATTAAAATTTAATCAAATTGTTTGCCATTATGTGGTTGATTTAGATTGCATTAACGTTGAATAGAGTCTAAAATCAGTATTTTCAGGGTGTTTTTATAGATCATCTTATTTATTAATTGAAGAAGTTGTTTAGAAAAAAAATTCTACTTAATCAGCACTTTCATTCTGCTCTGAACTGAAATAAAAAACATTCTTCAAAGACAATTGGGTAATGAATTCTGTGACGTTAATAAAATAGGGTTGAATTATGCCAGATGTAATTAAGTATATGGTAAAATTGGGTATATATTTTATATTATCTTATAAATATGAAGATGGAAATAATACTTTTGGCACACAGCGGGCGTAAGGACTCGGGAAGCAATTTAAACGTGAAGATAGCAGACCGCCATTTAGAAGATTGAGTAGGATCTCGAACATGATCCATCCCCGGAAGCAGCAGCAGCAGCAACGGCGGTAGCAGTGGTTTCATTATAACGATTTCACCTTAAAATAATATTTCTTCTTGCACGTCTAGCGTTTCCCGGAGATCCCAGGCGTAGACTTCAATTTGCGAGGGGAGCCTGCGGGTCGGGAGGGAATCTCGGCCCGAAATATTCGGCGAGTTCCAGAAGCGCCCTCCGGCAATGGCGCGCCACGCTACACCGCGCCACGGGAGGACGCGGATAGGCGACCGCAGTGGCGGCGGCGGCGGCGGCGGCGGTGGCGGCGGCGGTGGTGGTGGCGGCGGTGGCTGCGGTGGCGGTGACGGCGGCGGCGGCGGCTGCGGTGGCGGTTGACGGCGGCGGCGGCGGCGGTTGCGGGGGTGGTGGCGGCGGCAGTGGTAGCGGTGGCGGCGGCAGTGGTAGCGGTGGCGGCGGCTCTGGCGGTGGCGGTGGCGGTGGCGGCGGAGGCGGAGGCGGAGGCGGAGGCTGTGGCTGTGGCTGTGGCGGCGGCAGCGCCGGTGGCGGAGGTGGTGACACTGGCGATAGTGGCGGTGGCGGCGTAGGCGGCGGTGGCGGCGGAGGCGGCGAAGGCGGAGGCGGTGGCGCCGGAGGCGGAAATGGTGGCGGCGGAGGCGGAAGTGGTGGCGGTGGAGGCGGTGGTGGCGATGGCTGTGGCGATGACGACGGTAGTGGTGGCGCCCGGGGCGGTTCCATCAGCGGCGCGATTAGGGGATTGGCGCGGGGCGGCGCGCGAGGCGTGACGCGCGACCTGTGGCGAACGCGCCGAGGGGAGTCTCCTCTGCCACGCCCCCTCCCTCCCGAGTCTCCGCCCTTCCTCCCTCCCCCCCCGCCCAGCTGAGGAGAGGCAGGCGGGAGGAGATCGCGCGGATCTGCCCACGGCCCACGACGCACGTTCGCTGTGTGTGTGAAGGGGGAAGGGGCGGCGCCCCAGCCTGATGTGGCCCTCGCCTGCGAGGGCCGAAACGCGGTGGGCGGATGCAGAGGAGCCGACGCCGGAACACGTTACAGGGCTGTTATTTGAACGGTCGACGATTCTGCCTGTCGCAGATACCAGTTTCATGGGATGGTGTGGAGAAGGTTTGCTCAACTAGGTGTTGGAGGTGGCCCAGCGCTTATTGAAACACACCGCCGGGAAGGGAGGCGCTCGGGCTCGATCCGTTCTAAGCTACTAAGTTCCTTTCTGACATCGCTCCCCGGTTTGGTGCCCCCTCTGGTGTACAGAATCTTCTGATTTTAAGATGAACATGAAATATTTGTAAAAAATTGAATGCCGTAAGTATTATAATACAAATATCCTATTTCTTCTTACATCTCCCTTCTTATTCTAGTAAAGAAACTAATTTCTGTTCTATCCTTCTGAACGGCAATGGGAAAAAAACTTTTAAAATAGGATATTTAAGTTGGAATACAACCCTATTAACCATTCAATTATTATTCTTGGGAATTTTCTAAGACATAGATGAATATTTTTACATTTGCTCTCTAGTATTATCATTGATTAGTTTGAGTCGAAAAGATTTCGTTTGCGCCCTGGGGGGGAGGATTTAGACTTTCTAACGTTAAATTAAGAGATATATGTCACAAGTGTGTCATAAAATTTCCACTGTGTAGTGATTTCTTGAGGCAATGATGATGATTCTGGTAACGATATAATAATAATAATTATTATTATTAGTATTATTATTATTAAAGTTAAGAAATAAATTTACGACAGTAAAAAAGCATGCTGTCTTTTATTTGAGAAATATATAAAGTCAAAATATTATTCACCGCATTCTAGTATCTAGTGTTCATCGAAATCCCTTAATTTAATCTAAAATCTTTAATCTTAAATCACTTAAGCCATTCATCTAAATCACACGTTACTGATGGCAGATACAATTTTGTAATATTTAAAAAAAATCCATGAGTATTAGAAATGTCTGAAACTGGCTATTACCTGTACGTACTAATTATAAATTACGATTTTTACATCCGATTTTGATAGTTTAGATATGTATTTCGAAATATATGATATAGTTAGGATTGTTTATTTTCACTCTAAGAGCACTATACAAGTAGTATCAAGGATACAAATTGTGAGTATACCTTCGTAACACTTTGAAGAACGTTTATCGTTACTTGTGAGGGTTTTCTGATAAGGTTCCAATTAGTGAAATCGACATCAAAGGGTTCTTTGAAAAAATCTGTTGTATCCTTTTATACATACTGCTGTTTTAAATCAATATTTGTGCATCATTAAAATCCTACGATAGTGACATAAAGGAACGTACAAACAGATTGTCAAAACTAAATGAAATACTTAAGTTGGATAAAAAGTAAAGAGAATATTGCTGTAACTTAAAGCCGGTGAGTCGGCGTACTGCCATCTGTCATGACGAAAGGAAGGACTATTAGACGAGTGTGTACAGTGAGTGGGAACAGTGTTCTGTCAGTATAATGTAGTTTGTAAATCGTTCAACTTTATAGCAATAGTGAAATCGCCCCAACGTCATGTTTACAAAGGTAGAACAACGTTTGTGGCTCAAAATTGAAGAGACAAGAGGTCGGAGTAAGCAAGAATGTTTTCATTGCCTGGGTGAAGAATGTGGTGACACAAAGTTGTCATACTCTAACAGTTGCACGAAGGGTTAATGCGTTCACATTAGGCAGAGATGATGTGAATGATAACCCCTGTACAGGACGGCCCCATGTGGAGAACTCTTATGCCGCTGGTAATGGAAGACTCTGGAACATCCACCTTATTCATCCCAATATGGGTTGCTGTGATTATAATTTCTTCAGCAAAATGAAAGAACCACTGCTAAGAACCCACTACAATACTAAATTATTCATGCTATAGGACGGACAATATGGGACATCAACGGAAATAGGCGCGCAGGTGGTGTACGATGCCTTCCTAACGATTGGCAAAAAGTCATTAAAAACGAAGGTGATTATATTTAAGGTGCGTAAATGTAAATAACGCGGTCAATAAATTCATTTCCGAGAAAAACTTATGAATCGTTTTCAAATAGTGCGCATTTAAATAATAGACAAATGAATGCAGCAAACCCTCATTAGGATAGTTAATTATCTTTAATCTTGTGTTTGCACGATTATCATTGTAAGGAAGAGTAAGAGAGCTGAAATGCCAGGACAACTCTAAAATGTATATTTCATTGCTCCTTAATTATTCAAAACGAATAGTGAAGATCATTTGTTCGATCATCAAATGTTTAATATATTAAGGTCATTCAAACGAGAAATTGAACTGCAACGGATGAAGTTTAAGAGTAGAAATCTTTAAAAGCTTGTATGATCAACTTTTTGACTTCAATACATTCAGAACAAAGGGAAGAGAATACGTAAACCATTGTTTTTATGACGTATCTAAAACATCACAGTATAGTTTTGCATAATTAGAATAAAACACTCCTTTAAGAGAATCTCGTTAATGACTTCAAATTGATAAAATCCAGTGGGCTAATACTCATTCATCGCCCTCACAACTAATTCCTTTCTCCGACCGATCCGACACGTCGAAACGCCCCGATCTTTTTATCTGAACATACATGTGAAGGAAAGTACATACAGAAATTTTCAGCTGCTCATATGCACTTAAAATATTAAAAATATAATTGACGAATTTTCTTTATGACCTAGCTGGAACAGCTCTGTAAATAGTACCGCACTGGGCCTCGAACGACGCACTGGGCCTCGAGGTACCTCGAACTCTACCGTTTCAATGGAAAACGCGGCTATTTTTATTTGTAAAACCTGCGTTATTTACGAACCCAGTTTAATACATCTGATATTGTACTAATTACGGTTGCTCTATTGCTTAGCATATTCATATCATTAGAAATGAGCAATGAGGAATGATGTAAAAAAGAATTTACTACAGTTTGAAATTTTATAAACGAGATTAATGGAAACGCCCGCTAGTCCCTGTATTATTGTACTGCAAACTAAACCTAATTTATGTGTTGCCTAGTTTATTCTACTGCTTAAGGCGTATATGGGGATAGTACCTTGCTTGTGCTCTACGTCGTAAATCTACAGCGTGTCATTCTTCCTTAAATCCTTAAATGTTACAAATTTGTATTGTAATTTTGAATATTCAACCACGTGGTAGGGCGTACAAGCAAACCCTCTGGGGTGAGCTTCCCCACAAATATTATTATTATTATTTTTCCATTACATCACGACTAAAGATATTATGAGTCGGCTGAATATAAAACCTACTCCAGGTTGCAACCAGCTACCTAAGGAGCAGATCCGGTGACTGTCAGTGCCTCTACAATACTTTGCGCAAAATGTGGGCCGTTCCAAAAAAGAAATTTCTTGCACTTCCCAGTCTTTTGAATTACCAGGGAGTTTAGACAAGTTCTTACACAAATTTTGCGGAACAAATCCCAGAGCTCCGATAACCACCGGGACGACCTGTGCTTTTACGCCCCACATTCGGCTGATCTCGATTTCCAAACTCTTGTATTTAAGACGTTTCTCTGCCTTCTTGGTAACGACGTCTTGATCGCAAGGTACAGCAACATCGACAAGTAAACACGATTTTTTCGCCAAATCCCGGATAACTATATCCGGTTTGTTTGCCGCTATCGTACGGTCAGTTTGAATTTGTTGGTCGAACAATATCGTACACAATCCAACAGACGTCACCGGTTTTGGTGAGTGTTTGTACCATTTGGGGCATGTGTTTGGAACTTCGAGGGCGGTACAGATTTGCCAGTGGAGGTAGCTACACATCCTGTCATGTCTTTTCAGTATTCCGTCTTTGCTAGGTG
>JAHLJT010008446.1:274564111-274592376 GCA_031308135.1 Acheta domesticus | reverse complement strand
TTTTTTCAAACCAACTTTTGAGTTCAGCCTTTCGAAATATCGAGAGAATTTATTAGACAAAATATGCTTAAAATTGTCTTAAGAGCTTATATTCGAACTTTCGTTGTTTCCTCCCTGTACGCTCTGTGTGCTATATTCTAAAATTATTTTCCATGTATTTTTTTTCATTGAATAAAATGAATACATTGTCCCTCCTCACGATACCGCACTGCACGGTACGTCACTATTCTTGCATGTGGACGAACGACTGCGATACCCATAAACCATGGGCAACTCCCATCGCGTTGCCAGCCGAATGCGCCTAGCGCCACCCTCAGGCGGGAACGAGTCCCAACATTCGGGAGCAAAACCCGCCACCAATACGGCGTATTGTTTTCATTTTTGAATTGGGGATGGTTTGCCCGTGATAAATGTTTGCTTTTGATGCATAATTATGAGCGGCGGTGTTTCTGGCGCGGCGGGCGCGCGTGCACACGCGCCTATCGGCGACGCGGCTGCGACCGCGCGCGACCGCAGGACCCCTGGCGCGCAGGCCGCCACCGCAACCGCGCCCCGTGACTCCGCCCCCACGCTCCGCCCTCCCACCGCCACCCCCTCCAACACTTCCCGCCGCTCCCATCGCCACCTTAACATCACCCTATCGCCCCAATATCACCCCATCCCATCGCCACCCCTCCGCCGCCACCACCCCACTGCAACCCTACTGTCAGCCCTCCGCCATCACGCCGCCAACCCATCACCACCCCTCCATTACACCACAGTCAACGCTCCACCACCCACTCACCCCACCTGCCTGCTGCAACCCTACTGCCATCCCATCGCCACTTGTCCGTCACCCCATGGTCAACTCTTCGCCACAACGCCCTCGCACCAACTCCACCTACCCCTCTCCGTCACCCCTATGCCACTTCGTCCCCGCCCCACCGTCACCCCCGTTGGTCCCCTACATCGTCTTTACACCTCCGTTACACCGCCTCCGCCAACTGCGAGAGAAAATGCCTGGTGCATACGTCTTGTTCCGCTGGGGCCCGGGTTTCGATCCCCAGTCAATCCATTTGGAATTTGTGGTAAACAAAGCGAACTTTCGGCACGTTTTCTCGAAGCTTTCCGGTTTCCCACGCCTCTCTCCCAAGCGGCTTTGGTGGTGTTGGCGGCGTCGGTATTGCAATGGTTAGCGTATCGGACTGTTACACCCAAGTTCGCCGGTTCAAACCCGGTCGAAGTCGTGGGTTTTTAAGGGCGAAGAAATCCTTCGTCCGCTTCGCCTCGGAGGGGAAGTAAAGCCGGCCATCAATAAATGACCCTCCCATGTTAATAGATTTACGCCATGTAAAAGATCCTCAAGTCTTAATGAATCCTCTGAGTTTAAATTCAAATTGCCAGTTTCGTCGCCCAAGTAATACCTTCTTCTCCCCTAGTTGGTGAAAGGAGCGTAGCGAAATTTGCGTGGTTCAGACGGAGGAGCAGGCCTCATATCCTGAGTCTCGCCCCGTAAAATTAGGTTTAAATTCAATTCAATTTTCATTCCACCAAGGGTGTTTCATCATTCAGTCTCATTATTTTATAGCTTTCAACATATTAGAACACTCATGGAGTGTCAATGACCTTCATAGCTGATGGACCCTCACGCATCAATAAATGACCCTCCCCGCACCCCCTGTTTGTTTTTGGAAAATATCCCTACAGATCTCAGCAATTCCTGTAAAATTAATTTAGTATATTGTGTTCGCACCTCAGGATCTCATGGGTTCTAGTTGATCCATGTTTTACAAATACTACTAACGTTTAATGTTACTTCTGCTCTAGTCATTAAGAATATATTTCAGTCAGTGTTTATTACAAAGCAGAAAAAATGGGTTTACTGGAAATGATAGACCGTTTACGGTGTACATGTGCATATAGTAGAATGGTTGTTACAAGAGATTCAATATGTAAAATCAACTTCATATTCAATCTATTCATCGTGTACATCAATATGTCAAAAATTGTTTTACTTATTTCGAGAATAGGTCGGAAATCTGCAGGTAAATACTTTTTCTAGTAAATATAATAATACAAAACTCTTGTTTAAACTATAGAAACGTTTTATATGGAACTTATACTGGAGTGAATGTTTGCTAGACATATTGCCTAGAAGTTAGTGGGGATGTTGCAAGCCAGTTTTCAACTCATTTTACTGAAACGTATCGGCGAACGGAAACTGAACGAATTTTTCTTTTAAACCAAATACTAGACCAGAAAAATGAGCGAGGAAAACGAATGTAAAACCAACTGCTCTCCTTTCTGTAAGTTCTCGGTAGCATATCAGCAAATATCAGGCATGATTTTTTTTTGTGAAGACTGCATTTGCGACTCCGCGATTCTCCGCCGCAGTCCTTTCGCGATCTCTCTGAGAGAGCCAGTGGCTGGACGCACGTTCTGTTGGGAAGGGAGCGGGTGGGGCGGTGGGAGGGGGGAGGGAGGGAAATAGGGGAGGATGGAGGGCTGGTTGAGTCGGGTGAACCGCCAGCGGGCCGCCACGAGCCGCGCGCAGCAGCTACCTTAGTGAGCGCGTATTATTTTTAAATGCCGGGCATTTGTTATGGTTGCATCCTGAATAAATATTCCTGGCGCGCGCTCCCACTGCACGCCATCTGCGTGGCTCAGCCCGAAGGAGGGGGGTGGGGTGGTGGGAGGGAGGGAGAGAGGTGGGAGGGGAGGCGGGGAAGCGTGGGGCAATGCTGGTCGCGCCAGGACGCGAGAAAGGGCGGGGTGAGAATGGCGGAAACAGGCGTGAGGGCGGGATGTGAAGAGCAGATCATGGTAAGACAGGGTGTGATGGTTTGCGGTGTGGCGAAGCAAGGAAGGGTGTGTTGGCGGGGTGAGGCAGAGCAGGGCGGGTAAGGCAGGGGGGTGGCGGAGCAGGGCAGAGTGTGGGGGCAGGTTGAGGCAGGGCGAGGTGGGGTAAAGCAGGGTGTGATGGGTTGGGGTGAGGCGGAACGGGGTAGGGTGTGGGGGCGGAACGGGGTGTGGCAGGGCGGGGTAATGTAGGGTTGTGTTGGGTTTGGGTGTGGCGGAACGGGGCGTGATAGAACTGAGCGGAATGGAATACGGTGAGGGTGGAGGGGTGGGATGAGGCGGGGCAGGTGGACAGGAGAGCGTAGAAGTGCAAGGCGCACGCGGCGAGGCAGACAGAGCCAAGTCAGGCATCTAAGGGAAAGACCAACGAGATATGTATTGGGGAAAATAAAAGCCACTCAAGAACCATTAGCACGTTAATTTTGAATTGTTTTACTTATCTTATAATATCCTGTACTTAATTTGTAATAAATACTATTTTACTTTTTTTTGAAAGTTGACTCATCTCTTTGGTGATAATCTAGGTGGAAAACAACATTCCGAAGTTTTGAGTACGCTTGAAACCAAATAATATTATAGATTGTATGTTATTTAAAATTGTTTTTAACTGTATTCATCTTATTTGAACAGAAAGTGAGAGACTTATCTGTGTAATACAAAATCAAATAGTATGTTTACAAAAAAGCTGTCTATTCACAAGTAAACTCTGTTTCCTTCATTAAAGGAGATGTAATAGCTAATATAAACAGATTATTGTTTTTTTAATTTTGAAGAAGTAATAAGGTGGCAATCTTATATCCGATTATGGTTTTTAATATATTGTGAATATCAACAAAGCAAAGAAAAGAAGACGACACATTATTTGTCAGACAGATGCATTTCAAAGCAAATAAAAATTTCGATTTAACCGATATAATTCGCCATATCTTCTTTCCGAAGATTAAAACAAAAATGTGCACTTTACAGTATACAGTACTAACAATGACTTAAAATTAGAGTGAGTTACAGGAGAGAATTATAGGTTTGATCTTTTCAAAGATAACCATTTTATTAAATTTTTGGCAATTGGATTGTGACTGAAAATGCACTTGGTTGGAGCTGTGTTGTAAATCACCACACCCTAGTAAACCAAGTATAATTTCCGCAAAGGATTTATGTACTAAAGCGGCTATGAATTACAGGATTATATGTGACAAAGTGTTATGACTGTGGCCCTTAGAGTTCCTAGAATTGCTGATTACAGTTGCATTGCATGCCATGTCGCACCATTCAACTAACTACTGATTAGGCGACGGTCAAAATTAGTCGATGTTTGCCATCCACTCCGTGGAAATCAAGATGAAATGGAACTCCGAGTGAGTTGGTCCAGGCTTGGGAATTGCTCTTCGGTTTGCGGCTTGCGATATTAATTGTTACTGCTGTGCCGCCACAAGCGAAGCGGTCAACGCAGCAGTTTGCATTCTGTAGGCACCCAATTCGAATTTCCGCGAGACAGTCTTGTATTCCCGCCGGGATAATGACTGAATTGTACAGAAAAAACGTTTTATCAAGCGTCTGATGTGTACGATATTACAATTTGGTTTCCTTTATACTCGGTTTTTATGTTTTTGAAGATGTGACCGTGATAACGCTTGAATATTTAGTAAAGTAAACTAACAGGTCGATTTTTAATTTTTTTATTTACATGACCTTAATCCCTCACATCTCTTCAGGTGTATGCCAGGCAAATGCCTGCTTATCCAATCCCTTACAAACGCACACGAATACGCACTATGTTTCCACACATGTCGAGAGACCAGTCCAGAGCTTAGAGCTTGTTCTGGGTGCAGTAGTGCCCCGTTAGAGGAAGATAGCTGGAGGGGAAAATCCCTTACAAGCAAAAGTGTAGGTCGGTAGGCCTCACCTTCCTGTGGGAAGTCACCCCACGGGATAATACATTCATTAAAATAACGGGACTAGTGATCTTAGCAGTTATTGTGTCCAGAAACATCTATCAATCAATTTTCAGATGTGTGTGGAATTCTACTCTAATCTGTCTCCTTATTTCCAGCATTCTATTTATTCTTTCAGAAATTTCTGTTACTTTTCAATATACGTTTCCAGTTGCCTATTTCTGACCTTTAGGTTTTTTATACTATAGTTCTTCCTTATTGGTTTTGTCTCATTTATTTATAAAATAGTTTCCAATAATTTTTTAAGAATTAAATTTAACATGAGTAGCCTCCACACTAAAAACATTGTTATTTTACACCCGTTTCTCCAACTCGTCACAGTTGCAAATTCTACAAATACGTGGAAATACTTTTGCGTGACAATTGTTAACCAACGTTATGACCCCCACATATACATAGCACAATAATTGTTATGAATGATGTCTTAACTATACTTACAAAGAATTGACTGCCTCGGCCGGGAACCGAATTCGCATCTCTCTTTGTACACCCATTTTTACCGAAAATCGCGAAAAAGGAAAAGTATTCACACGTACTTGTTGAACTTGCAACTGTGACAATGTGGCGAAACGTTTATAATTATCAAGAGGCGCTTTTTTTATAAGCGCTTTTCGACGATTTGACTGTGTCGATAGTCCAAGTGATTGGCACGTCTAGACATATACCGGGAGAGCCGAGTTTGGTTTCCGGCCGGGTCATTTGAAGTCAAAACATCATTGTTATTTTAGTTAAATACCAAGGAATGTGGAAAACGGGATGCAACAAAGAAGTGAAAACTGCAGAAAGCCTTCCATTAACAAATGCAAAAATCTCCCTATTTTCTCTGACGTCTCGGTTATCCGCTCTTTCCTGTGTGGTTTCTCCACGTTTTCTGCAGCGCCGCTGTTGCACGATGGCAGCGCTAGAAATGAAAGTGGCGCAAGTTTCAATCGCAGCGCCCTCTTTGCCACGAGCTGCCGTCTTTTTAATTTCAAGTTATCTTTCTTAGTCTGTTGCTAGCGAAGTGTGCGACAGCCGGAAAGTTTCCAACACGATGCTGTTAAAAGCATTTACACGACGAGCTTCGCCTAAAGTGTCTAGTCAGACGGTTAAAGGAAGAGAAAATTGCTTCGCAAATAACTTGTTAAATATGGGACTTAATAACGCGAGAACGAAAGAACCGATTCTTCACAAATAATTTATTTCGGTACACGTCTAGTATCAGATTACTAGTATTTTCTTTGAACGAAAGCAGTTGTGATGACGACTGTTTTCTTTAGAATTAAATGTACTATTACTTTAGAGCACAGCTAATGCGTCTTTTATTCATTTAAATAACTGGATGCTGGGATAAATTTAAAAAAAATCTGCTAGTCGGAGCAAAAGTGGTGACGTATGCTGCTTGAAATGTGAAATGTCACCAGAACGATTTTACGTAGGTGCAGTACCGGAAATAATATTTTGAAAAAATGTGTACGCAATAACAGTGCACCAAAAGACGCACTGTTCCCAATGTTTCGTACTTTGGGTTTTGACGTTTGTTACGGTAAGAAATAATCCGACCAAGAGGAATGTAGAAGTTTCACGTGTTATATTTGTGAAAAAAAAGAATGTTGCGTATTTATCTTTAGTGGGGGCAGTGCATACAGATAACTTTTATTCATTAACATTTTCTGATATAATTCTATTTTAGACAGAACAATGGACTATTGAAAAATGGACAATAATGAATGGTTGCAATAAAATAATATACAACAACGCAGTGGTGTTTGATAGTCATTGGTGTGATCATAAACATATTCATCAAGACCTGTTGGACTTGTTACACGCCCTTCAGATTCCATACTGTGATGTGGCCGCTATCTGCCGGCTGATCGCAACGCAAAACTAAGTCCACTTTAATAGTATAGCCACCGACCTGTATGCCTTTTATATGATTCACTAAATGTGCGTCTTGCAGACAGTAGAATGTTCATTGTGTAGAATTTCGTAGGATGTTCTGAAAGTATCCGAAGAAATGTTAATTGCCCACTAGTAGATCGTAACCCAATCTAATGACACCACATTGGGCCCAAATTGGGGTCCCGACGAACCCTAACCATGAGTAAGCAACGAAAGGACAAATGGACTCAATCATCCGATGACGACATGCAGGTATTTCGTGTTTCATGTTTCTTTCGGTATGGAAGCGGCTTGAGCGCTGTAACTGCCGCCACAACAGTGCCTTCATTTGGCTGCATTTGGCGACGGCAGGGGCGGGGGCAGCGACGAGGGTCTACGCGTGACGGTAGGGCGACGAGGTGAGACGACGGTGGACGGTCGGGCGACGGCTGACAGGCTGAGGGTGACGGCGGGGATGGACTACAACTGGGCGTCTGCCGGGGGAAGCGAGACGACAGAGGACGAGGGAGACGGTGGCTGAGCCGACGGCGCGGGCGTCAGCGGTGGCAATGGGAAGCCGGCGGTGGGGACGACTGCTCGAACGCTGGGGTGTGGGGGCGAGGACGACGGCGGGGGCGACGGCGGGGGCGACGGCGGGGGCGACGGCGGGGGAGACGGCGGGGGCGACGGCGGGGGCGACGGCGGGGGCGACGGCGGGGGCGACGGCGGGGGCGACGGCGGGGGCGACGGCGGGGGCGACGGCGGGGGCGACGGCGGGGGCGGGGGCGGGGGCGACGGCGGGGGCGGGGGCGACGGCGGGGGCGACGGCGGGGGCGACGGCGGGGGCGACGGCGGGGGCGACGGCGGGGGCGACGGCGGAGGCGACGGCGGCGGCGACGGCGGGGACGACGGCGGGGGCGACGGCGGGGGCGACGGCGGGGGCGACGGCGGGGGCGACGGCGCGGGCGACGGCGCGGGCGACGGCGCGGGCGACGGCGCGGGCGACAGCGGGAACGTAGCAGTAACTGAGCGACAACACAGTGACGGCCAGACCCCGGGGAGGAGATGGCGGGGTGACGATGGAGCTCTAGCTGGGCTATAACGGGTGGACGGCGCGGTGACAGTGGGGCGCCGGCGGCGCGAAGGGAAGCGGCCCGGGCAGTTGCGGCTGGGCTGCGTCAGCGCGCTGCCCCCTCCCCCACCCCCGTTTGCCCTGGCGACGTCGCTAACGAAGCCCACGCCGCAGGCTTAAGGCCTCATCGGCAAAAGAGGGAAGCAAAGAGAGCGATTATGAAGGCGGAATTTGTAGAGAGGGAGAGAGGCGAGAGACATGGGGAAGACAAAGGAGTACAAACGAAAATACAGATACAGAGTAAGAATGGAATGGGCCAACGGTAATATAATATACAGATAAGTATAATAAAAAAATGGAGAGAAACAGTAAGTGAAACGTAATTTCATCCATGACATGCATGCATATCAAAGAAGCCGTACTATGAAAAAACGGGTTGAATATTGTTTTCCACAATGTTACACGACGTTTCTGAACATTTGCAAAATATAGGAAATGACTTCGGCAAGACTTATTCATTTTTGGGCCGATGAAAATTGGGAATGTAAACCTGATACAATGTTAATAACAAACACAATTCACAATTACGTGTTGTGGATCTACCCCCGTTTTCCTTACATTTTCAAGCAAACAATGGAGGGGCAATTAACCAAGCTCACACAGAGAACATCGTGTACCGGTTGTGCGTGAAATGCAGTTCACCTGGCATGGTCATGTTGCCGTGTGAGACACACAGCAAAATGTAGCTTTTCTATGTGTGAACGTTTTCCTAAGCTCATTGAGGAATATATTAATGAAGGAATCGTTCGTGTGATGCCAGTTGATTCCTTCGTAGGCTCGATAAGAGAAAATGGCTAAAAACTCAGACGCACATTTGCCTCAGCAAATTTTATAAAGGAGCGAATATGTTTTATGAGTTCATGCTAAATACGCTCGTTGCTATCTCCACTAATGTCAGTATAAGAATTTCGCTAGGGATTACAGAACTCAAAAAAATGTGCACAGATTGCATTTTTTTCTCCTCAGTACGTCACACACAATTTTAACTGTTATTTCACGTTAAAGAATAAATAAATGTAGATGTCGCTTTTTGTGAATAAATGTAGATGTTGTCTTATGGTTTCAGTGCCTGAGCAGTGAAAGAAAATGAATTCCTATACAGCGAGACATGTTTAAATTGATCACTTGGTAATATATAGAAAATAATTTTGGTCCTCGGCAATTTCACATTCTATTTTACAGTGTTTGTCAATACATTACTAAGCATCAGACTTACAAGTTATTTATGTGATTGAAGTGGTATTTTCATCGAAATTACGTTTTTCTTTCCCTCTTCCTCTTTTCTCTCTCTCTCTCTCTCTTCTTCCTTGCTGCGAACGTGGACTGTTTTGTTGTACAGTGACGAGTTCTTTTGTATTTTGTCCTTGTTAAATAGGGTTTGTCGTGTTCCTTATTAGAATAACGCTTTATTTATCATAGTCAGGCACTCGCCTGTCTTCGGTATCGCTATCAACAGTAGTCCGAGAACTGTAAACGAACGTTACGGACAGTTACTATTCCGATTTTTCTGATGAGAGTAGGTCTCATTAAACGGTGTCTAAATAAAGAGTAATTTCCAGCGCTTGTGTTTACAAATATTATATTTGTGTTGCCACACTTTTATGTTGCTTTGTCCAATGGTACATCTTATAATTCCGTCATGACTCGAGACTTTCATTTTGCGTTCCTAACATGGAATTCTTCCTTCAAAACAGAAATGTTGGTAAATGTTGTAGTAGGTAAAATTACACATTGTTAAATTCCATTATTCTCATGAACTTTACCCGCACCTATTTTATAGTAAATCGTGCATTTATTTTAATTCCTTCACTCCAAACATCTGCCCATATATCACGTGATTGGCATTTCGTTCAATCCTGCAATACACCATTCTCAACCGTTCCCTACTCCCTCTTCGTCTTACCAGACTTGTAAAAGCAATGCGACGGAGAAGAGGCGGTGCTGTTTTTGCCAGTGCAGCGCCGGCTTGTCCACATTGCGGTGAAGGAATGACATCGCGGAAGGCCGACGTGGGCTGAGTACAGGGTCCGCCGCCGTGGGGCGGGGCGTGCTGGCAAAGGAGGGGAGGGGGAGGTGCTGGCGGAGGCGCCGGGGCAGGTCGCCAGGTAGAGTTTGCGTCACTGCTCTCACCGCGAGTTTTATCCCTTCCCTGAACGGCCCCCGGCGCCGGGGCCCCGCCCACTCGCAAACACGGTTTGCGTCCGAAGGAGCGATTGACGCCCTGGATGGGCCACTTTAGGCGAGTTTTCTTCCCGGGGTTATCTGCGCTTTCAGGGCGCCCCCGCCCTCGGCCCCGGCTCCGCCGCCACCCGCACCCCTGCCCCCGCCCCCGCCTGCGGGGCCGGCGCCTGGAAAGAGGAGGCGACGGCGTCGAAGAGAATGAGGTAGAGGCGGGAGCGGGGGCGGGGAGGGGAGTGTTGAAGGAGCCGGGATAGAGGTCGCGCGGGCGGAGGAGGGAGTGGTGGTTGGTGTGAAGGAGCTGGGCGGGAACGCAGATCGGCAACGACGGGCAAGGACGCGTCGGCGTTGCGGTGAATACGCGGGGAACTAGAGGGAGGAGAAGGAGCGGCAAGGGGAGGCCGTCGCCCTATGTGCAGCGTAAGAAGTGGATTGGAGTAGCGCGGAGATGGACATTGGGCGGGGAGGTGCTTCCGTTGCGGTCGGTGGGCGGGGGACTCAGTGTAAAACGGAGGTGTGTGAGGGTACGGCAAGGGGAGGATGGAATGGGACACAGGTCGGCGAGCAAAGAGACGGCGTAAATGGTGGGGGCGGGGACGGTAAAGAGTGCGCGTGACGCGGGGTGAAAGCAGGGCGACTACCGTGGGCTGGGGGAGCTGCCGCCGCAGGCGTTGTGGCGAAAAGAGTAGTGGTGTACAAGGTAGAGGAGAGCAGACAGAAGGATGCGTGATCGGCGCGGGTCGGGACTACCACGGGGCGCGGCAGGGAGCGGCGGGGGTGGGACGAGGTGAGTCTGAGCGAAGCGGGGCTGGGTGGACAGGATTTGGGCGAAGCATCTTGGGGTGGGGCGGAGCGGTGCGGGGCGACGTGGGGCGAGGCGGGGCGGAGCGGGGAGAGACGGGGAAAGCCGGAGAGAGACGGGGCGAGGCGGATTAGAAAGGGGCTTGGCGTGGCGGGGTGGGGCGGTACGGTGCGGTGCGGGGAGTGGCAGGACGAGGCGGAGTGGAGAGGGGCTGGGCGGTATGGGGCAGAGCGGTATGGGGCTGTGCGGGGCGGGTCTGGGCAAGCTGATTGGGGCTGTGAGGGGCCGGGTGGCTTGGGGTTGGGAGGGGCGGGGCGAGACCGCCGCGGCGAGAGCAGGGAGACGAGGCGAGGCGAGCCGAACCCTCTCCGGGGTTTGCGACGTGGTTACGGGCGAAAAGCGGTAGCGGCGCTCTTTCCCGTTAAGGAAACGTTTTTATGCCTGGCCTCTCAAACAATATGAATGCCGGCGCGGCGCCTTATAACAGCGCGTATATCGCAGGCAGGAAGCACTCCGCGCGAGAGGCGGCGCGCGAGCGAGAGCGTTGAGAGCAGAGAGCAGGGCGAAGAGGCCGGAGGGCGGAGAGCGGAGAGCGCAAGAGGGGGCAAGGCAGCTGCAAGACGACGGAGGGGAGGTGGGGAGCGGGGCGGAGAAAGCTCGAAGAATATGGTGACGGGAGGCTGTGGCCGCCGGTGCAGGGCGCGGGACCCGCAAGCGCGCCGAAGTCAGGAAGTTGGCGTTCGACTCTTGGACCAAGCGGCTTAGTGTTGCCGTTTGGTGTTCTGAAGGTAATGGAGCGTACGGCTGCGGTTTTTGATTTTTGCGGAAAAATGAATGAATGAATCCGAGAAGAAAGTGTTCATTTATAAACATTATACAGTGAAGTGTTTGCAGGAAATAAATATGCTTAAAATATATACGCTCCCAAGACCTGTGTCCAAATAACTAGTATCGTGGTGATTGTGATTACCATTTAGTGGATGATTTTACTTCATTGCTGCCCATTCTACTGAACGTCAGGCGTTAGGAGTTTTCAATGTAATGTTTTTACGTGATTACTTGAAATTCGTGATTTTGAATGAACACAGAATGAGTATAATCGATTTTGATGTGGAAATGCAGTATAGTGATGTGGAATGATGTGGAAATACAATATATGTATAGTGTTTTTCAACGGTGAGCTCACTATTGTGAAGATTATTTATTTGATCTCAATATCCGAACATTTCAAAGAATTCTGCAGACGAGTTCATATTTTTTCCGCAGGCGCATTAATTCTCGGAAATTTTTGTGAGGCTGAAAATAGTGCAGTTTTTGCCAGAATGTTTTGTCGGAATTTAGCGCCCACAAGCGTAACATTTTGAGGGAGCACCTCTAAATGCCCATTGAACTTGCTGGGGTTTATTCGATTGTTTTCGTAAAATATATTTTTGATTAAGTAATATATATTACAAATACTGTTCCCTTCTTACATTAAACTATTAATATCCTGATTTTAATTTGTAAATTGGCTAAGAAATGTATTAAGTAATTGTTCCAATCTCTATTTAGTAACATAAACATTTTTGGAGATTAATGGAGAAATGTAATTATAACTATCAGATACTGCGAGAATTTTCAACGCGCTAATATCATGAAACCAGAATCTCGCAAAACTGGTTCTTCAAAATAACAAACTTGGTGATATTGCCGTAAACGAAGTAGTTTGAATCCCAGAAATGTAGGGGTCTAGGCTTGTGGTGCGTATAAATGTGACAAAATGAAAGAAAGAAGGAAATGAGAAAAACATTAAGGGACAAGGATAAAAAGGAAGAAGTCAGTACGATCAAGAATAAAAAGAAGAAAAAGAAAATAAGTAAAAGTAAAATCGTGAATGATAAATGCCACGTCATAAATAACATATTACATAACTGTTTCGTCGTAATGTTGCCCAGCTGGAACCAAGAATGAACCCTCGGCAGCGCGCCCAAAGAGCCTTAGCTTTCAGTAGTGCTGTCTTCCCTCAGTTCCCCGGCTATAAACCGCTTTGTGGACTCCGCGCCGCACGCATTTGGAGGAGCCGAATCATTTTTATCTCGAGAGTCTCGGGCCCAGTTATTTTTTAGGGAAATTTCATGTAAATATATACTTTGGCTCGTCTGTATCGTCGACAACGGTTCGTCATTCTTGACAACAATATATGGCCAGAGCAGGAAAGAAAAATTCGGCGAGTCTCATGGAAGTGTCAACTGTGCAGGCTGTGCATTGTCATAGGGTGTCAGGTTGGAGGCAAACCTGGGGGTCTTTCACAACCTATTTATCAGCTCCACCGTTTGAATATCTGAAATGTTGGTGTTAGACAAACCTAAATGGAATTGTTTTTGGATTCAAGTTTTTGATTTATATGTACGGCTAATGTTCTAATGTGGGCAATTCCGATCACGATCACGATCCGTTCACGATCACTTCATTCAAAATGGGCTCTTAGGGTCCGAAGTAGGAACTGCTTGGAAGTATACTTCGAACTTTAGCCGGATGAAGTTAACATTAGATTAAACGAGCTGGTTATGAAAAGTGAAGTACGTTAGGGTGACAAGGAATAGGAGGTATTTTGTAATATATAGGGATCAGATTTCTGGGGGGAAGTTTCAAAAGCTAGTGAGAGACAATGTGTGTAGTTGCGAGTTCCGCTGTGTCGTATATATATATATATATATATATATATATATATATATATATATATATATATATATACACACACACACACACACACACACCACTTAATTTCTACTCGCTTTTCTACGCATTTTCGAGTTTACGACGACGCACCATTCTTCGACCTTTGCGATTAACATAAAACAACCTTGAGTTCGTAAACTCAGTTTATAATATTTAATGCCATAGTACTTCTTGGGAACACGCAAGACACCTCACACTCGCACAATGATCTTTTTTCAGACGACTCACCCTGTGACTAATTATAATATAATCTGGATGAAGTTCAAAATGATCTCTTCATCGTCATTCGTCAATTTAATCCACACTGTGGGGCTAATGTGAGAATTATCGGGCACTCCTCACAATAGGCATATTTCAGACTGTATCCGTAATGTGTACACATATTGAACATGAAATGTATATAGATCGTGTTATGAAAACAATAATCTAAATTCAACATCTGATACAATTCTCAGCTCATGAAACACAAAACTCCGTGTCTAACGCACGATCTGGCTTACCTCTCATGGTGGATGATGTATGAATGATGGTGTGAATGTTTCTGACCCAGTAATGTAACAAGAGACAGTGAAATAGGGTGAAAAGCCAAATACCGCGAAATAGCCAAATGTACGTTGATTCAACTAAATATGAATTGCGATTCTCGGAGGGAAAAGAAAAAAGGTAAAAATTATAGTAGTACAGATGAAAGCCAGTATGTATTGAAAAAATGTAACATTAGTTTTATGTCACGCTCACTCGCTATTTTGTTTCCCCCAAGGTGTATTCTTCGCCCTTAAATATATTACCATCATCTTTGAAACACCTTGTGTATTACACCTATGGAGTGCACAGGTGCTCGTTAACTTCGTCCTTGTTGGGGAGAGAAGATGCAGTGCGGTGAACTTTCGCACTTTCCTCGCCACCTTCTTGCTAAGGTTGGGATGCAATCTTTTTAGTTTGGCAAACTCGTGACTCGCAATTAAGTGCCAGATTGTTGACTTAAATGCAGGAGTAGGTTAATCCAGGACCTCTTGCGCAAGAAATAGGTCCTTATGCCATAAATACAGGTGACGGCGAGGAAATAAATTATTCCAAATAATTGAAATTTTTGTAGAATATATTTCATTTTCTGAAGATTACACGTATGTATCGTTTGCAATTAAATCCTCTGATGAGGATTCAAAAAAAAAACTTGTGAAATGAGTGTGTTGTAAAAAGGTCTGGCAAGCAATAAAAATGAGTTTAATCCTTCGGATCAGAAGTTTCACAAAACGTTCGTAAAACGTAATGTTTCTATTGCAACTTGCTGGCAAAAGTAGATTTTAGAAGCGACGCGTTACCCACACCGAACATTAAACACAATGGCATACTGTTAAAAATATTGTCTGTTTAAAATAGGTTAGCTCTCTTATTAAATTTATGTAATTAAAGCGGAAACAATATTATTAGTTCACTTTTCAGGTGCCAATTCATCGTAAATTTTCGCTTTTCTGTGAATACTGGGTGTTTGTCTAGTTTATTTTTTCTTCCATCTCAAGTTAAAATTTTATAAATAGACATATGTATATTTAATATAATAATTGATATAATATTAAAATATTATTTTTTGCAACGACGAAAAGCAAAAAATGCATCGAGGCTAGAGTGTAGTATCAATTTAACATATCGATTTTAGTCTACCATGTTTCTTTTTCAACATGGTTATCAATATAAAATTTTTAATATTCGATGGTAATATATTGCATATTTAAACAAATCAATTTACGAAAAGAATGGTCTTTATGATATCAGATATTTGCGTTCTTCAATTATTTTGTTCCAGTCGCAGGAAGAGGTCCGTTGATGCAATGAAGCATCCGGCAATAAGTATCTATAGAAATATATTATATCCTGGAATGTTACATTGACAAATTATCCTTCCACAACTTAATAACATAGTCCAAATATCATATTTGTCGAAAAAATCGTATTTTACAACAAAGAGAATATTCGGTGTGTATTTAATGCATTTGGGTCGGAGCTGCCTTCTATAGCATACATGTGCCCGAGCGAACGGATATCCTTTCATATCCTGTCGAGATGGGGTCTTCTCTCACACCGCAGAGCCGCAGATTCAGTCTATTAAATTCACATTGGTGCATACTAAACAGTACATTCTACCACGAATACATCGAACTACGTAATTTGAATGGCAGGGGGGAAAATTCCGCTTTTATGTCAGGGCGTGGTTTCTAACTGCACATGAATAGGGCAAGAGGGAAATCGTAATCTACAGAAAAAACCGGCCCGGCGCCGGTATTGGCTGTGAATTCCCCCCTCCCGGTCCGTCCGGCAACGCGCGAGCGCCAGTCGGTAATACGGGCGAGAAATACCGGAGCGGGTCGGATGGAGCGAGGAATTTTAATATCGAACAGTTGAATATCGCGGAATCGCACGTTTTCGCGAGGTGATCGGTAACGAAGCTCGATTTTCACCTCCGCTCATTGGGCGGGTGAGTGGAGGGGGTCGCATTGTCGCTCGAGGGAGTGGGTGGTGGGTGGGGGTGAAAGAGAGGGGCGGCGGCACGGGCCCGTTGCGTGCCATTCCGTGCGCCCCGGTCGCTCCCTCCCTCCGCCCCCCTCTCTGCCCACCCCCTCACCCCCGCAGGCGATCGGTGGTGTCCGCGCCGTGCTTATATCGCCGCGCTGATGACATAGTACTGCGTGCAATGCATGCAATTAGAGCGAGATCAGGGCGAATCTAATCGAGTAACGCCAGCACCTGCGGTGTGGGGCCGCGGGTTGCTGGTGGGAGTTGTGGTGGAGAGGGAATGTTGAGTGGGTGGGAGGTCTTGCGACCGGGTCCCTAACTGCATGCGCGAGGTTTAACAGAGGTTGGAAATGCAAATTTCTTTAAAAGGATTCCAATCAAATATCAGTGCCGGAACGTGCTCGGGGTTAACGCTTTACGTATCAATATACCGGCGTGGTTTCTCCGGCGAGCGCGTTCGACAACAGGAATCTCATCACGAAGACGCTTTTTAGTACTATAAACTAAAGCGAGTTCCAGTTTCAGACATTTCGTTTTAATTTTCTTTAAAGAGGATACACATTACTATAAACTGAAGAATTATTTTTAAAGCATTGTATTCGTGATTGGTCGTGATAACTCATCAATAACTATTTTTCCAGTTTTGTTCTGTAACTTTGACGGTTTATTTCGCACTGTGCATAAAATACACACAACTTTTACCAATGTTGTGATCTCCTAAATGTTGAAATGGGAGAACGAATTATATTCGGTTGCTTCCATTTGGCTGTTGAAATAATCGAAATACACGTTTGTGGCGTAGTGAATCGCTCTCAATTCTCTTTTCTTGATACACCATTTCTCGAATTTATTTCTTTACTTTTTTTTCTCTCACACAAAATCGCTTTCACGTAATCTGAAAACGATCCACGAGCCACTGTGAACCCTTGATTTTATACTACAGAGCATTCACTCGCTTCAGAATGATCCATACAAACAGCAACGAATCACAAACTGTCTTCGAGGAGATTTAAATTAATCCTTGCAAAATATTTTATGAGCGTGGCACGCGGATGCGGGGAGATTTTCGTTTGGCGACCGGCGCTTTGGCGCCGCGGAGGTGCAGCTATTAAGTTTATTCTTCCTCATCCGCAGGGCCTCCGCACCGCGCCGCGCCCCTTCCCGCTCCCTCCCGCTCCCATCCCGCCCCCTCCCCGCCCCGCCCTTACCCCGCCCTCTCCACGCACCGCTCATCCCCGCCCTCTCCTCTATCTCCTCCCCATCCCCTCCCCTCTCCTCCCCACCCCTCCATGCCCCGCTCCGCTGCCAGATAAGTGGCGGTCGCGGGCGCAAGGCTCTGCGGTGGCGACGCCGCTAAATGACGCTTCGTATCGTAAAACGTGTTATCTGAAAACGAAGCGAGAAGGGGATGTTGCCGGTCTTAAGCAACTGCCCGTCCACGCCACGCTCCCCGCCTCGTGACCCGATGCTCCCCGATTCCCCGATCTCGTCGCGTCGTCCCGCTCCGCGCTCTGCTCGTCTCTCACCAGCCTCTGGCTCGTCGGTTCCCGTTCCCTGCTTCTTGTGTGTCTCCGCCCCGTCCCCTTGCTCTCCTCCAACTGGTCCACACACAACCTCCCCCCTGGTCGTTTGCTCCCCGCCTTTTGCTCTCGTCGGTCCTCGCCTTTCCGTCTCATCACCCTCCGCCCCCGGTCGCATCGCTCTCCCCTTTCTATCCCGTTCCTGTACGCTTCCTTGACTCGGTCCTCCCCGCCTTCTTGACGCATTGCCCTGTGCCTCTTGTTTTGTCGCTTCCCACCTTTTAGTCTTCTCACACCGCAGCTTCTGTCACGTCGCATCCGGCTTCTTTGTCTTGAGGCTTCTTTCTTCATTTTTCTCGTAGCCCCTTGTCTCTCTCTCTCGGCTTTCTCACTGTCTCACCTCTACCCAACTTCCTGTCTCGCCTCTAGTGGCCCGCTTTCCGTCTCTCTTCGTTTGTTCCCGTTCTTGCCGCATCCCCGCAAACCCCTGCACGCCTGTAAATGGCACGCTGGAAGGTGCGGTAACAAAATCGTAATCGATAACAAATCCTTGGAGCGTCGATTTCAATCCAGAACATCGACACTTCTAACAGATATCGAAAGAAGGTTATTAAACGATTTCAAAAGAAAAGGTTATTGAATTCATCGTGTATAATTTTGATGTTTTTTTAAAATTATCTGTAAAAACATGTAATTGAAGATCAAGACCACACATAACATAATTATAAAACAAGGAGTTTCAACAATCACTATATTTGTGTTTGCTGATTAAAGGATGTTACGTCAGAATTAATAGTTTTGAAAAAGGCATTATAAAATGTACTAATACATATTTTTGTTTTTAACCTGTCTCAGCAAAATATCGACACTTGTGCAGTGAATCAATTGAACAGCTCTTCATTTAAATTTTCAGCCAAATCTGCACATAGCCCTCTCTGTACTGCAGTCTGTACGCTGTTTTTCACACATACCTAAAATTCACAAAGATTAACTCAGAAATATTTGGCCTGAGATTTATTTCTTTATTTCCGCAAGTAGGTTTAACTTTTTTACGCATATTTATGACAAACTCTTATTTCGCCATTTTCTAACAACACTCTTTACGCTCCGAAACAGATACCATTGATTGTTCTGATAACTGTAATTATTTCTGATAATTGCTTATTATAAACAAAACATTCATTGTTTAAACTCCGTGTCCTTCAATAATTTAATACCTTGTCTTATAATAATCTCCCGGTAGTATCTCGATTATTTAATTATATTGCCATTAAAAGATCTACAGTTCATTATTATCTTTGTAAGACCTGAACAGTGCAAACAACCAGACATATGAATATTTAAAAACTAGCGGTGCTACAGAATGGCGCAGACTTTCCCGCATTAGTTTTTTATTTCCTTTGGTCAGGGACTCTTCGGACTGGCTACATATTCTTGCCAGCTGCTATCGCCGCCCAGAGTACTTTTTTTGAATTTTCTTAATTTTTCGGTTTACTAAGAGTAGAACGGAAATATTATTTTCAGAATATTAAAGAACAGTAAAACCTCGTCCTAAATGGCAGTTGTCTTTGAAAATTTTGGAGCTGTTTTTAAGAGAATGGCGTTTAAGCGTTACTATAAATGCGAAATTTGAAGCTCTTTTTCACAGAAATATTTTGTTTTCGAAAAACTTCATTTGAAGTCATTTGAAGCATATTACTCACAAATACAATAGTGTTTACAAATTGCTGGAAATATGCATATTAAAGGTGTGAGAGATCTTTCAAAAAAATTACACAAAAAGATTTTCTCAAGAAAGGCCCGAAATGTTTTATTAACCTTTTGGAAGAGATAGTGCTAAATGTACTCTAAATAGATCATTTTGCTCTATTTTTTTGTTTTTTCAAAATTTACAAAAATGTAATTTTTTGACTTGTCACACACATCGTCAAAAGTTTCATTAGCGGAGACTTGTTCACATGAAACGTTTGAAAACGCGGAAGCGGAGTATTTATGAGTACATTGCCTTAAATGTCATAAAGTTTCTAGAAAACTCAACTGTTTTCTGTGAAATTTAGCTCAAAATTCCCCATTCTTAGAAACACTCAACGCCATTTTCTCGTAAATGGTTCCAACTTTTTTCTTCAAGTTCGGGACGCAATTAATACTATCCGTTCAACGGATAGTGCTAATTGCGCCCTTTAATATGACGTTAAGTTCATTTTGGGGTATCTTTTGTTTTTTCAAACATTACACAAATTTAATTAACAGTTTTATGTTAAAGATTAATAAACATTTGGAGCCTTTCTTGAGAAAATTTTTTTTGGTTTTTTTTACATTGCGCATATTGCAGGTAATATTGCGCAAAAACTACTAAAATTTTCAAAAACTGCATATGACTTTAATGAAAGAACTCACTATGGAGAACAAATTTTATTTGAAGGGAAAATCTCTATCTTCAATTTTGTTGGCGAAGGTTGACGCCGAAAAAGATCAAAAATTTTGCAATTTCGAAAATTCTAGTTAACCGTGAATATCGGACCTAATGCCACCTTAATTAATGTGTTTTACTCTATTCTTAAAGAAATTAAAATAACACATTTGGAGCCGTTTTGAGAAAATTTTGAAAATGTCCGGGGACTTCATGTACAGTACTCTCAATTTGGAAGATAGTTTTTTCAAAATCACGGTGCCTAGAGTCGAGCCAGATCGACTGGTAATATCCATTTTGGAAAAAAATCCTACGTATGGTTTTAGCCGGTAGTCGTGTTCACAGACGGACGGACAGATGTTTTAAAAAAACAGTTTTTCGGTATCAGGGGATTCAAAACGTGTATTTCATTTGAAATCCTCGAAATCGATTTTCTGCAGCATTGCATAACTTTCCCTATATTATGTATATTACTCCGCATATGCGTATGTATACGGGAAAGTAAAAAGATATTCAAATGGTGTGGCTCAAATGAGTCCCTGTGTATTTGAAAGGAATATGTTTTAGGAGATACTTTACATGAAGTCCCTTCCACATTTTCAAACCTGTGGCAAAAACTTCTCGAGATTTCGTCCTTAATTTTTTTGTTTATATAAAACAAAGAGGACTTATAAATGCAGTACATGTCACATTTATATGAAAACCTTCAAATTTTGGAAAATTGAATGTTCAACTTTTATCGAACGTCTATAGCTTTATTATTGAGGCCAGGAATTTATTATTACAACAATCTATTCGTCAACATTCGCGTTTCAAATAACTTCATAGACAGATTTTTTCAAAATATCATCCTTTTCAATTTTAATCAAATACATTTATTTAACGTGAAAAAAGTTTAAAATTATGTGTGACGTACTATGAGAATAAATGTGTACTGTGTGCGTTTTTTTTACTTCTGTGATCCCTGCCCTAACTTTTTGTTCAACCTTGCCTTTTCTCGTTTCTACGATACGAGGTCGGCGCTAATGAGGGCGGGCTCATTTTTATTAATTTTCCGCACACTCCATTTATACTGATTCGGAGATGATTTTACTGCCGGATGCCCTTCGTGAGGCCAACCAGAGGGGATACACACACGCACATTGCATTTAGACAACACCCACAATCATGCCCGAGGCGGGATTGGAACCCACTATCCTTCGGTCCGAGATCGACACTACTGACTTAGCGATCTCGGCTACCCGATCGGCGTCCTTGGCCTGCCTTATAAACCAGTAAAACTATGAACGAGTGGAAACGAACATTTTGAGTAGAATTAATAATAACAAATTCGCTCCCATGGAACAAAGATTATTTGCAAAGGCAATCAGGTACAAGTTTTGGCTGTTATCCCTCATCGTGCCATTAGTGAAGGAGTCGACTTACTACCATGTGATCATGGGGAACGATTGTTTGATAAAGTATAAACTATAATTAAATCATAAAACTTTTACAAAAGTTGCTTAGAAAGGTTTTCGCAAATACGTCACACATTTTTACCTTGTTTTCGTACGGATAATGGACAATGCATCGAAGCATGCGATATATTTATTTACTTAACTAGTACAGAAAATAAATCTTTGGCGTACGAATGGAATGTTGACGAAGCGACGACGATAGGAGCCCAGTACGGAATTTCGAAACGAGTACGCCAAAGACAATTACTTTCATACGACCTACGTAAAACGTTTTGTCACGAATTCACTAAACGTTAGGCGAGGCGCCAGCCATGTTGATTCATGTTGCCTCAGTGTTTCGTTTTATTTGCAGAACGCAATTGTTATGTGACTATGACTTTTCTGCGGTATGCAGATGGTAAACTACATACGTACTGCAGAGTAACACTTGTCCATCAATGAACAGAGAAGGTAAGTTCTGGTTCCCATGTACGTGTGCTGAAAAATTGTTTTTCTCATATCTACCCGCCAAAGCCAACTAAATGTGAAAAACAGTGAAATTTAAAAATGTAAAACTGACTTTTGAAGATACAAACGGGCTTAACTTAAAAACATACAATAACAAATTGATTTTCGAGCAAACATTCAGTTTCTCGGTTCAGCAGTGACTTAATTTGTCAGAAACATTGTCATGTAATATAACTGCCGACTCGGAAGAATAAATGCGCGTTCAGTTTGTTTTATTTTCATAGGGTTTTGTATTAATAACGGTTAACAGTTTTACATCTTTTATTTTTTTTCTGCACTTGCGAGTGAACGTTTGGATTTCCGTCTACCACTGGTAGGCCGCATGAACGGTAGTGGGTGATTTGCCTGTGGCCCTCTCGCTGGAAGCCTTTGTTGCCTTGTTCGCCCTATTCGCAGCATGACTAGGTAAACTAATACTATAAGCATGATAATTTGTTTCGTGAATGGGTACATCTGTATATTAACTTCATGTCTTCTGAGAATCTGCATGACCTGTGATATGTCGCTATTTAGACTGCATCACGTAAATATTAAAAAGTTTATATAATAAATTTCAAGTTTTTGTATAATCAAATCAAGTTCATCTTTCCTGTAACATTTGTGATTCTGTAGTTTGTATACGTGTATAATTTGCGTATTTCTCCTGTTCGTATTTCTATAAACAATTATTTGGTAGTTCATATGTTGTCATAGATGATTTGTAAACACGTTGACACAAGATTGTGCACTTAATATAAATTTTATTACATCTATGACAACGTGTCAACTTAACAGAATGTATGCTTATATCTATGTGTAACAAATAATAATAATAATAATAATAATAATAATAATAGTAATAATAATAATAATAATAATAATAATAATAATAATAATAATAATAACAATATAGCCGATCCGATCGCCGAGATCTCTAAAGCAGTAGTGCAGCAGCGGTCTCGGTCCAAAGGATCGCGGTTTGGAGTCCTGCCTCGGGCATGGTTGTGTTATGTCTGTATGTTTGTGTGTGTCTATTTCATTATTCATCATTATCGTCATCATAATTTCATCCCATCGCCCAGAGCTAACAACCCTGGGGTATAAAAATGGAATCAGCATTAAAATGCTGTTTCCCCCCTATAGAAAAAGTAACGTTCACCTACCCTGATTATAAAGTCTGAGCCCCGGTAGGACGCACGTATCACGTGGCCCCATGATGGCCGATTCACGAAATAAAAAAAAATAATTATATGATGTATTACGTATACAAGCCATTTATATTGCATATGGCTTTAGAGAAATTAAAATAACCTGACGGGAAGAAAAATATAGAAAAGATTTTCCTACAAGTTCGAATGACACATTAGGAAAACAAAATGCGAAAAAATCTAGTGGTTATACTCGGGGCCATCGGCCCGCCATGGTGCTTTGCCAGTGTCCGTCGCACTTACTTCTCCCCTCTCCTCCCCTCAGCCTTCAACTCTTTCTTTTCCATCCCCTTTCTTATATCGCCTCCCATTCCCCTCTTTTGCTATCTCACATTTCCCTGCCACGCCATCCTCACCCCTCGTCGAGTCGCTTCCTCGTTTGCCTGTGACACTCCTCCGCGCCGCATCCGATCGCCGCCCCCGTCCGTCGCCCCGTCGCGTCGTCCAGCGTCGTCAACCTGCCATCGTCACGTGACCCTGCGCCCTCCCACTCATTACGCCCCCCCCCCGCGCCCGTCCGGCCGATCATTGTGAGCCCGATCGGGTCGAGATGCCTGTGTGCTCCTGATTCCTTCTCGTTCGTTACGCTATCGCGCCCAACTATCTGTCGATCCGGTTCCCTGGCTCCAATATCCTGACCCTAATCTACCCCTCAATGTGGCTTCCTCGTTTCATCCATGACACTACAGCATGCTTCATCGCTGATTTAACTGGTATCCCATCAGTCCCTTCGTCTTTGTTCTCAGCAGCTTCTTCGTTCCTTTCTAAATGTACTAGTGTAAATAATATAGACGTATTTTAGAGAAAATTAATCTAAAACGGTAAATATTAGATATTGCGATTGTGATTTTGTGATATTACGAAAGATATTGTGATTATCTTTCTGCCGTTGCTTCAATTTCAAGTCAGTTCTATATCTTTTTTAAATGCGACAGAATAGAAGCATCGCAAAATGCAGGGCATAAGTTTTGATTTTTTATTTGACAATCGTATTCCTAACCTAACAGCACTGCACGGTCTTTCTTATTTACTCAACATATCGCCATTCCCCATTATGAAACGTATAAATGCTGCCGCCATCGCTGCGTGTCTATAGATAAAACGTCGCCATCCGCGCCGCTTGGACCACAGCGCGTCTCCCTCGCCTCCCCCACCCCTTCCACCCCTCCGCCCTTGCTTTGGCCGGCGCTCGGCTGAGGCTCTGGCGCTCGGCCGCCACATTGACTACACTCTACATTCAGGCCTCGCGTCCCGCGTGGCGGCCTTTCGGCGCGCGGCCGGGCGGGCGACATCGGGCCGCGGCCGGGGACGGGGCGGGGCGGAGGAATCGGGCGGCGCTTTGGATTCGAGAAGTGCGGGCGGGCGTGCGAGGTTCGACCGGCGGTCTCCCAAGGAATCCATTCCGCTCGCGTTTGCCCGCTTTGGCTGCAAGGCGGTGGGTGGGCGGAGGGGAGGGGGACGGACGGCTGCTTCCGAAGGGGCGCGCGCGCGCATCGTCCCGCGACAAACGGCCGCGACGCGACGCGACGCGAAGCGACGCGCGCGCCGAAAGTTCCGCGAGGGTGGACATGACGAGGCAGACGCAGCGGCGGCCAGAGGTGGGGCAACGCGCCGTGCGCCCCTCTCTCGTCAGGCTCCCGAACAACTTACACTCGCAAAGAAATCAGTTTGACAAAATTATGGGCGGATTCACTCATGAGAACAACTTATTGGCCGAAATGTATCTATCAAAACAATTCGCTCACATGACGTCATATCATTCCGGATCTAGGACGTCATATCATTCCGGATATAAGACGCCGTATCATTCCGGATCTGTGACGTAATATAATTCCGGATCCATGACGTCATATATTCCTGAACAACTTGTCTACCTTCGCAAAAAATAGGTTTTTACCAAATTATGGATGAATTCGCTCATGGTGAAAACTTCGAGGATCTACGAGCTCTTTACATGTTTCAGAGTCCGAAATCAACCATGGTCTTTTAATACTTTTAAAATTTTATTTTTAATAATTTTCGGATGTTTAAAATTGCAAAAAGCCACGTTATTTTACATTAGTCGGCCATATATTAATGAGTGATCCACAATCGGTTACTAATGATGATGAACCGTCAAAGAATACAATTCCGGTTTGAAATTTTAATAAATGATTTGTTGCCGTTTCTTGAAATGTCACTCGCACAAATACAAACATGGATTTCGCAAATTATTTGTGCCTCAGGCAAACAATGCTTTTAGAAGTGAAATAAATATTGTCTATTCAAAGGGCATGTCTTCTCCTTGGCAATCCGCGTGTGTCGGTGGTAAGAATTTCGTTGTGTAGGACAAAATAAAGCATTTTGATAAATGTAACCTGTGTGGAATGCACATTTTTAATTAAGTACAGTAAAACCTGTTCAAGCCAAAATCGTTCGGTTCCGACATTAGTACAGGTTTCCGGCTCATTCAGGTTTATAATAGAAACTGTTAGTCGTTCAAAGATGTAATAGGTTGTATGAGTAGTTTATCGCACGTAAAAACTAGACTTGAAAGAAACGAAGAGAGAGACAAAGAATATGACATACAGAAACATAACTTCGTTTAATGAAACAAAAAACTCTATAAAAGTAATAGAAATTTATTTTCTTCAATTTTGTAAGAACAGATGAATTCATCTGATTCGCCTAGGTCCTCGTGAATAGTGTGGAAACCACCTCTAAAAAAATTATTGTAACCACACATTCTTAATTTTTTGTTTGATTTTAAGGTGTCATATACGTGGGTTTTCTCAACTTTAAATGTCTTTACCAAATCTTGACACAAGTGTTGCTTTTTTCTGTTGTTCATTTAGTCTAATTTTGTCACCAAGTGTTAACGTTTTTCAATTTCCCGCCTAAAATCATAAACACATAACACAATATCTGGAACCCGTCTAACTGAACAACAGTAAACGTTTAGATCCGCTGAACCCAAAGCAAGCATTACAAGAGCTATGAAAGGATCGCTATTCGCATCCCTCTTTCCTTCACACCAGCTTGTGAAAGTCAGTATAATTACTAATAGTACACAGTGACTTTCACACGAGTAGAGTGGGAAATACGACGTTCGGACGAGGGTGACTGAGAGAGAGAATGGACGAGAACAGCTCTGAGTGTCTCATGGTACGATGTTGCCACACTTACAAGACAATGTTTAATTTAAAAACATTATTTGTTTACCGTCTTATCCCGATTTTAATACCATGGTTCTAAATTTCCTTTTCCTTTCCATGTTAGGCAGGTTTCCGGCTTATCCTGTGTACTTTGCTCTGATAAAGGGTTTGTTCTGATATTTTTCCGGCAAATGCAGGTTTCCGCCTTATCCAGGTTTTGCTTTAGACAGATTTTACTTTAGAAGTACTTTAGTTGTAGTTATGTAAGGGATGTGGGTCAAAACAAGAAATATAATTATTTTGCTGTAACACGTCGGAAATATTGCTTTTAGCTGGGCTATAATGATGTTTTATATTAATCGTGAAGCCGAAGGCTGGAACCTGACCCGTAGACTTGAAAATATTTGAGAAAAGTGATTCCTATTAGTTGGATCAAATTAGTGACCGTTATGTTAAACTAAAATAACTTTAATCCCACCTCAATCAGTATTTTCGCTAGGGGTTTTGATATTGGTTCGAAACGCACTTCCGTCCATCTCGGGTTTTTCGTCCAGCCTCCCTGATATTTTGACTGAATGCTGAATTGTCCCCTTGTTTGATCCTGACCGTTCGTGTAGCTTCACTACCTGCTCTCGTTTCCTCGAACTTTTCTTTGGAAATGTAGATATTCAAATAATCGTTTTCCATTTTATCGCGGCAATAAGTCTATTCCTTCACGTAAAGAAATAGGGATAATAGCCTGTATCTGTAGCTGATTTACCTTTGCACGAGAGTGAATATTTCCATATCAATTCTTGGCAATAACGCTCGTTTCTACCTATATTCATAATTTAACTTAATATGTGCATGAGTTAGGATTGTCATCTCAGAGGTCATGAAATCGTGCACATATTGCACATCTCTCCATAATGCCTCACAGATTTTATTTTTTTACGTTATGTTTAACAAAAAACAAACTACCATAACATGTACAACGTCTTGAGTCACCATCCATTACACAGCACACTTCGCACGTGTCCCATATATCCATTTGATTCAGTTGTTCACAAATAAAAAAAATAACTCGCGCGCCGTGCCCCGGCGGAGCCACGGCTGCACTGTCTGCCGGTGGAAGAGAGCACGACAGCTTATTTGCACTCCTGTGATGGGGCGCGAACGGCAAGGGGCGGGACGCGATGAAATGCGACCTGCGAGAGCGACGGCGCCGGACGTGCCGCGATGCGCTAGGCGTGGAGGAAGAGGTGGGGTGAAAGGATGCGGGGCACGGGGTACCAGGAGGCGGGAAAACCGTCGGAGAGGGCGAGGTAGACAGGAGGAGGGAGCAAAGCGAGATTTAGGCGAGAAGAAATGGAGCTTGGCAGGAACGGAAGGGAGGGGCGATACGATTACGCGGGGGCGAATGGATGGGATAAGGGTGAACAGTGAACAGGAAAAGTCGACAAAAATAGTTTTCGCCAGAAGGAGCGTCGTTGAACGGAACGTCGCAATGCAGCTAATTCGTGGTCTTGACAAGGAGTGAGTAGATAATTCAGCATATGATGAGTCTGGGCGATGCAGCACATTGTTGGGATGAACAGGCTATGTGAGGTGGGATTGGGTAATATGAGGCGAGACAGTGTCGTGTGAGGCGGGATGTGGACAATGCAACGTAAACTCTGGGAGAAGTCGAGGAATGGAGGATCAAAAGCAGAGAGATATTGTTGGGTAATGGAGATTGTGCCGAATGAGAGGCAAGAATGGAAATTCTTGAAGCAAAAGTGAAGTCAGTAATGGGTGACTAGATTGTACGTGCGAGGAGTCTGAGAACAATGTGATATCGGACAGATCTAGGACAACCAGTGATAAGGCTTTAAAGGGTTGATGGTGGTTTACAGGAGTTAGGAGGTTTTAGAGGAGTGAGGAAGGCTTAAGTGAGGGTGATGAACGGTTAAGAGGATTTAGGACTGTTAGAGGGGGTGATGACGGTTTACAGGGGTGATGACGGTTTAGAGGGGGTGATGACGGTTTAGAGGGGGTGATGACGGTTTAGAGGGGGTGATGACGGTTTAGAGGGGGTGAT
>JAHLJT010008446.1:274521963-274556550 GCA_031308135.1 Acheta domesticus | reverse complement strand
TAGCCGCCGTCACTGTCTTCAGCATTGTTACGAATTCTACTTCGTCGCTGATTTCCAACCGGACTCTTATGATGATGCATTGCCGTGCGGACACAGTTAACTTTGCCATCGCTCCTGTTCATCGCATTCCTTCACCCTAACATTCTCTTCATCTACCTGGTAACATGATCAATTCTTGAGCCAAAAATATATTGTGGTATTTTGTGGATTCTGCGCCATTTTGTTGTTTGCCTTTTTTGTGTCTTCTGAGACATCATAATACTATCGAGCTTCTAGACGCTCCCCTTCCCTGTTTAAAGTGGCTCGTTGTCCTGGCGTGACTACCAAGTTACCTACTAGTTTCCATCTTCATTACCTGATGTGACTCATGGACCCTACACGCTCAAGGGAACATTCCGATCTGACCCTGACGGGATGAATTTTCTCAGCATACAGAATGTAGATTATGATTCAAGGGATGGAGAAATATGCCTTAGGTGTTCTTTTCTTCTCCGAACAAAGAATTTTAAATCCTGGTCAAATAACCTTAGAAGGACCTTAGGTTAACTAATGATATCCTTTTGGCAAAACAATTTCAAAATGATTGTGTGGAAGACATAATACATATTCGTTTATGCGATGTTATCTGATTATTATTAAGAGGGGTAAACTACTTCTAAATATAAAATCAGATTTCAAAACTTCTGTCAGAAGACAAAGTGTTTTCTGATCGACGTGTTTTCACATTTTTTAATAGTAAAGTATGCGTTTCAAGAGTAACTAGAACTAAAACCATACAGTGATTTTGTCTATGAAAATCAGATTTAGGCAATAATTCCTATTCAAAGGATTGTATTAATACTTTTATACAAAAAAAATACAAAAGAATATCTTTGTAGAATAATTTCGATATTACCCGATAAAACCTTGCACCGATATGTCTGTAGATTCTGCAAGAAGTCTGGCTGTCGATTGAGATGTGTAGGGGATGCATTATATTTTGGAGTATACGGGGGTGATTGGTCTTGGTCTCGGAATAACATGTTTTTGGAGAAACTTTTGTTTGTATTTGCTTATCTTAAGTAGCCAGCATGTTTAAAGTATGATATTATGTTTGGTGATAGTTTACCCAACATAGTAATGAATACAAAAATGACAGTATATTTGTAATGCGTATTTGCCACATACATTTTGCAATTGATGGAATAATTTTGCATGACGATTGATCAAAAAGATTTCATATTTGTGTGCAAAGCAGTAAAATCGCCCCTTTACGTGCCCACTTTTGGAAGGTGATGTCACCATTTCCAAAATTTTGTCGTCAGAAGAAAGTACGTAACACTTCTTTCTTCGTCCCTTACCACATTCCAAAATTCAGTGAAGTCTGAGGGAAACCTGTGAATGCTTTCTTATTTCATCACAATTCATATCTAAGTCGTATGCATATTATTATGGATACTCTCGTACTTTTTGCAATAATTTTAAAGTGCAACAAATATACTATCTACTAGGATCTACTAGTGAATTCTAATAGTATCTACTAGGTAGTATTTACTAGTGGCCTGCAACAGCAAAAATGGTGCTGATCAAAACCCACACAAAATAGTTTTTCAGGAAGTGAATGTTGAGGAAAAACAAATAAGGTTAATGTCGTATAATACTGAAATAAATTAAATATTTAGCAAAAACAGTTTTGCGATTACTGAATTAATATAGTATAGAACAGAATAACAGTTCAGTATCAAGAAAATTTTAAAAAATGCCATTCAATTACGCGACACGTGACGTCAGCTGTGCCATGAGCAGTGACGCACTGAGGACGGGAATTCAGTCGATATTCACAGTTGGAGAATAGGCGAAATAAGACATTCAAATATTTTTATTTTCAATCAAAATCGAAACTTATCATTGATTTTGGATTTTCCCAAGTTCCTGAGTAACAAAACAATAGACAACCTGTCAGATCGCCGCAAGCTACATTGTTTTATTTCAATTTCTGCTCCCATTGGAAATTAGTGATATAAGTAACAAAAGTGTTAATATTGTATTTATTCCTATTTTGTTACTGTAATACTTTTAGATGTACATGTGAGAAAGTACTGTTTTGCATACATACGAAAGTGTTTCGACAAAATGGATTTTGACTTGAGAATGTATAAATAATAAATAAAAAAAAGTTCAAAACCAAACACAAATTATAGCAATGGAATGTTTAGATGGATATAAACTGGATTTTTCTGGAGTTTGATTTCCTTTCTCTGTTTGGAATTTTTACGTTACACACTAATGAATTTAATGAATATCCAATGGGATTTTCCCTCCTCTATTATTTGTGTACTTAATTTCGCAATTTAATGTGTTTTAAATATATATGGGCCCCTTTTTTTAATTGTATAGACTTCTTTCGCCATTAGAATGACATGTTTATTTCTTAATAAATGTTATAGTATTTACGATTTACTACTTTGAACCGAGACAGGTGATAACTTGTCTCATTAAATACAATCGAGAATATGACTCGGGATATTTCAGTAATTTCATTTTCGTCTTTGGATATATAGTACCTTTGAACATTATCACCAGCCTTATTAAAGGTTTCAGAAACGCCACAACTACGACCGCTTTGGTTTCCACACCGACAATCAATCCCCATAATACATTATAGATTATTTCAAAGAGCAGATATATTTAGGACGCCCCGATCGGCGTAATCAACACGTAATAGGCTGCGCACAACGACGAAGCACCCCAATACGCAGTGCGGGACGCTCCCTATTACCAAAGACAAACACGCGGCCCCCGGGGGCGGGTTCAAATGCCCTCCTCCGCCGGGAATAGAACTCGGGGCCGGCCGGGTGGATGTCATCCCCGGCCCCGCCCCGCCCCGCCCCCGCCACCGCTCCCGCTCCGCGCCCTACGTCCCGCGTCCCCCGCGGCGTCACGGCGCTCATCAAATTAGGCCTTCGCACAAACATAAATTCTCGTAAACGTCCTGTGGCAACGAAGTTAGCTGGCTGCGGGCGGCCGCATGGCGGCGCGGCGTGGCGCGGAGCGGAGTGGCGCGGAGTGGAGCGGAGCGGAACGGTGTGGCGCGGCGTGGCGCGGCGTGGCGCGGCGCGGCGCGGCGCGCGCGGCGCGGCACGGCACGGAGCGGCGCTTCCGTTGCTCTGAAGGGCGGCGGATGAAGTATTCGCTTCGCTCGCACAAACGCCTCCTCGTGCCCGCCCCGCCCCCGCCCCGTTCACGCTCCCCCTGCCCCCGCCCTCTCTCTCGCATCGCGCCGCTCGCCGCCCGCCTCTCGCTCGCATCTCGACCTCTCGCTCCGCTTTCGACCCGCAGATCGATACTGCTGGCCCCGAGGTGCGTGGCCGGTGATAAATCACGCGCCGGAGCCGAGTGCGAATTCCTTCCGGTGTTCGTTTCGGTTGAAATTAGATTGTCTCTTCTATTCCGTGAGCTCTTTGCTATTTTCTGTGCGATTACGGATAGTTGCCGGTGCGTTCTTTTTCGGTCACTCCCCAGTGCTTTGATTCAGATGCGATTTGTTATTGTTTGCTAAAAGTGGCGCCACTTTTTCTACGCGTGTATTTCTTTCTCTGAAAGATTTTGCTTTCGACAAGCTTGTTGCAACTGGAGTTACATACTGATGATAAATCATGGAATTAGAGCATGTATTTTAATTCAAATTCAATTAAAGCGGTTCAGTTCTATTTCATTAGTTCCGTTATTCTTCTCTGTCTGCCTTTCTTTGACTTTTCTCTACTGCGTTCAGTCAGCAATTTATGTCTCCATTCAGGGATGATTTCAGTTGACTTCTGAAGTCGTTACAGTCTAGTGTGTTGCTTTAGTTCAAATATTCTACTTTTAAATGTTGTTTACATGTAGCAAAAAATGTATTGAAATCTTTTTGAAAAAAGGAAACTACATGTGAGTTTTAAGAGAAAACCTTCTTGGGGAGATGAGGTGTATGCAGTTTAGATGCTATCGAGAACACTTTGTGCGCCAGAGTATAATGAAGGAAGAGGGAAGTTCTCTCCGTAACTAGGCAGGGGTATAACTTCCCAATTTCCGTGAATTAGTCTTTGCTACCACTACTGCTTACACAGTTTCGTAGCCCCCTCCTTTCCTGACTTTGGTTACACTGCATTTCTTGTGATTCTCCAATTAGATTTTGGATAATTTAACAATTTGGAAGATGTTATTCTCCACAGAATCGAGATTTTTGTTTTTGTGAACACAATGTCATTTCAAAATTTTTTATAATGAAATTAAAGTTACTTTGTTAATATTTAATCAAAAATTGGGGCTTCGATATTTTAAAAACAACTACATTTATTATAAAACAACACAGACATATCAGTATTGACTATACTGCATTAGAAAGTAACTAAGTGTAAAATACTGATATGTATGTGTTGTTTTATAATAAATGTAGTTGTCTTTAAAATATTGAAGCCCGATTTTTTTATTAAATTGATGCGTAGACAACTAAGGTATAATACAAAATACTTTGTGAATAGTGTGATACAAACTTAATAAATAGGAATATCTATTAAACAATGACACTTTTGTTTTCAATTTAGAGTTGATATTTGTGGCTTTGTGCTTATCAATCTATAATAAAATGCACAAAATGCCGCACCCTACAATATCACTTGCTATCTTTATTTACTTCATTGATGATAAATTTTAATTTGAGAGCGATTAATTATTATTATTATTATTATTATTATTATTATTATTATTATTAATATAAAACTCGAGAAGTGAGCATTAATGTTTGCATATATACATGCACAGAATTAATTTTTAATTAAATATTAAGTACAGAATTTGCAAACAATGAGAGAAATGAAATTGGAGCATTTATTCATCATGTTTGCTACTGTAATAATTGTTTTGCGTCTATTATGCATCTTGTGAATTTTTCACTTCGGAAAAAAATTTGATTGGTGGTGGCTATTCTCGTATGTGTAGTATGAGTCTCCGTTCTTCTTGCCGTCTTCGAAAACAGTGTCTACATCTTAGCTATGATTTGAAAAGCCATTTGGTGTTCCAGACCAATACAGATATGTTAGAAATTTAGATCGTAGTCCTCAAAATTAATATACAGATTAGTTTTTTCAAACATTTATATTCCAAAAAAGTAACATTATTAAAATGAATAGAAAAAATATTAATAAATTAGGTATTGGAATGTCATTTTAATGTATGTATGTATGTGTGTGTGTGTGTGCGCGCGTGAGTGAGGAGAATTCTCAGACTACACTTGTATAATCTCTTCACCGAGAACTTCGGTTTCCACTTTTTCTAAACATTTACATGCATGTAATGCACCTTTTGTCCGACGTAATTTAATTGTAGAACAAATGTTGGCGAAGTACGAATTATAGTGCAAACGTTTGTAGCGTAATTTATTTGAAGTTTGTAGTATTGTTTAAGCATGATTTTGTGGCTCTGTATCTGAACAATGTATCAACAGTATACATTCATATTCTTATTATTATTATTATTATTATTATTATTATTATTATTATTATTATTATTATTATTATTATTGTTGTTGTTGTTGTGTTGTTGTTGTTTAAAATATTGGTATAAGCCTTTCTGAACTTTCTTATTCTGTAATTAACTCTGACGTTTTGTAATAATGGGCACCCAGTAGAATGGAATGGTGATTTTATAAAATATTTCAGGAGAGGCCATTTTTGGATGTAATAATAATAATAAAATAAATGAAACCTTTTTATTATTTTATTTACGGTTAAAACTACTGTATATTTTAATTTTATTTTGAATAGATAGTGCTGGGGTTTGTGGCGTGTATCATCATTGATGAGTCTCAATGACCTCAGTAGTTAAATGGCTCCTAAACTAATATAGATAAAAAGTGTTGAATTTATAAAGAATTTGAAAACAAATTAAACCTGCATTTTTTATTAAAATATCGCCTATTATTACTTTCTCTAAGTTAATATTTAGTAATAGTTTGTATTTCCAACCAGGTGCTGACGATTAAAATAATACTTTCAAAAGGCGGTAATTGACAATCATGCATTAATCATCAAATATATAAGTATGTACAAAATATTTTTTGATTCGATATACTATCAAATGGAGAAATATCTCCAACCTCAAGATGCTCTTGCCAGCAATTTTATGTTCTGGGCTTTCTTTTTCATTCCCAGAATAATTGGATGTATCGGCATCACCAAGTCCCTGCCATTCAATTTTTTTTTTGTCATGAAGCCAGTATGTGACGGAGGAAACATTGGCAACACTACCTAGAAGGCATGTTGTAATGGGAATGAGAGGTAAGGGATAATAAACCACAATAAGTATATAATATTTATTTATAACACATCATGCCTAAAGTCAACTTTCGGGATCAAAATTTCCCATCTTCAGTAGGTCTTTAGCAAACAAACGGAAAAGAAGCAAAAATAAGAGTCAAAACATGCAAATAAAATGAGAATAATACATAAATAAAATAAAGATTACAAATTCCTTACTACCCAAGCAACGGGGATCACACCAAACATTCATGAAACCGGATACACGTATAAAAAGAAAAACCAAAAAAAACTGGGAACGGCTAGGTGGCCGCCATCTTGTGGAATAGTGAGGTAGAAGTCCACCCAGGAGAGGGTGGACTGGAAGAAAAGGTGCTAGTCGTAAAATATTTAAAAAGAATTGTATTCTAAATAGGATTAAGGCTCAAATATTAAAAATTAGTAGATTCTAAAATTTTTATTAAAAGTATATGTTTAATTTAAATTGGCAAAGTAAATAATTTTAGGGTGTACGTAAAGACAGTTGGGAGAGGGGCTACTCAATAACACTATTTAAAAGATTGGAAATGAGACTATTTTTAAGTAATATCCATACAGAGTAGAAAATTAGGAAATTTGAAAAGTTTAAAACATTTTTAATTAAATGTTCAAAATTTTTAACTACTGACTAAGTGAATCAATTTTTTTTAAGGAATTAAGATCAAAAGAATGTAGGGGCGGGCTAGTCAATAACAAGATTTAATACGGGACTGCTTTTGATTAAAGAATGTTCATTGAAGATTGAAAAATTATGATTTTTGAAGAGTTTTTAAAATTTTTAAATTTTCTGATGTTCATTTTCGCTTTTGTTGACAAAGTAAGGGATTTTAAAGTTGTGATTAGGGTCAAAGGAATGGTTAAATTGAATCAGATGATTGGCAAAATTGGAAGAACCTGAAGAATTTAGAAGGCATCTGGTGGCCAGCCTAGACACTCTTCTGCTGGCAACGACTGCCTATAGTCTATGGTTGTTTCATAGTATAATATACTTTGAGGCTCCTATACCCTACGATTGTATAGCTGAACCACGTAGAAAACACAACTGCCGTGGCATTTCTGCAAATATTTCAATTGACAGTTTGTCACTTTCAGCACCATTCACTGCGGCATGGCAACTTCCCTCCGTTGTCCTACGTGTTGTGTCCACGCGGTCCGTGACAATCGGTGCTCCAGGGGCACAATGACTCAACACGCACGAGCACCAATCTCATGGCATCAGTTGCCCGTTCATAGTCTCGCACCCGCTCACCAACTCGCCAACTCGATGTCGGGTGGAGAGAAAGAGTTTGGGAGTAGAAGTTTTCTCGACAACCTCGCGAGACAAGTCAGCCTTCAAGACTTTCTACTGCGTGTTACAAGCGTCCCTGGCCTTGATGTAACGTCGCGGCGCGGCGTTCACAGCTGCTACGGGCCGCCACCTGGGCTGCCACGCGAAATCCGAGCCTTCCACTGCTTTCCCCCTGGCCCCCGCCCCAGCCCCTGCCCGGCCCCACCCCCCGCCCAGCCCATCCCGGTCCCGCCTACGAACCGCCAATGTACCGCCTCCGACCGCCTTCAGAACCGCCTTCAACCGCCTTCAGAACCGCCCGCGTACCGCCCTCGGACCCACTTCGAACCGTCTGCGGATCACCTCCTGACCGCTTGCCGGACCGTCTCCGGACCGTCTCCAGACCGTCTCCGGACCGTCTCCGGACCGTCTCCGGACCGTCTCCGGACCGTCTCCGGACCGTCTCCGGACCGTCTCCGGACCGTCTCCGGACCGTCTCCGGACCGTCTCCGGACCGTCTCCGGACCGTCTCCGGACCGTCTCCGGACCGTCTCCGGACCGTCTCCGGACCGTCTCCGGACCGCCTCCGGTCCGCCTCCAGCCGCATTTCCCTACACTCTCCCGCCAACATTGCGCCCCACCGCTACCCCCGCCCATCCTCACCGAGCTCTTCCGCGTCCCGCCTCGCCACCGGCGACACTTTGAAGCTCCCGGCAGGGGTAACGACAACGCCAGCGCCCACACACAGCGCCAGGCGCCGCCGACACAGCGGGCGCGCCCAGAGGTCGACACGGTACGCGCACAGAAGCCCGCCTCTCCGCCCCGCCCGTGCCCAGCTCCTCGCTGCCTGCCACCCTGACCTCCGCGGAGCGGAGCCCACTCTCGCACCCGGCGCCCCGCCACCGCCTCTGACGGCCCGTCCTTCCGCCGCCACGGCCAACGGCGCGCGGCGCTCCCACGGAGTAGCAGGCCATCCCTCTCGGCGGCGCCGCCGCCATATCCGACGCCCTTCCGTCGCAGCACGCACTTCCCCGAGGCTCCGGTGCCGCTGCTTTAGCCCCGGGCCGGCCGTCTCGGTCTACCAGTCACCTCGTAGTCCGGTCTCCGACTTGGCGTGCGTCCCTTGGGGATGCATCCTCCAAGCTGCTTGACCTTCGCCAACCTCTCCCACTGCCCTCGCGCACCGCCCTCGCCCACGCTTTCCCCCACAACTTTCACCCATCACTGTCACCCTACATCCGTCTACTCGCCACCTGCTCCCCATCGCCACTAACGTCCGCCTCCTTACCCTCTGCCTACCACGCATTGTCCCCTTTTTCCTCTACGCCCTTGTCATATCCCAAGCCCTAGACGCAAGACGCCCCGTTCCCCGTCTTCAACCCACCGTTCTCCGCCCACTTGTACCGGTCGACCGCCTCCCACTGCCCATCGCTGCGCTCGGTCGAGCGTCGCCCGCGGCCGCGGCCACTGGCCAGTTCCGGGCGGCCCCGCTTCGGCGCGCGGCGCTGCCGGCGACCGGGCCACGGGTGCGGGCGGAGGCGACGGCGACGGCGGCGGCGGCGGTGGCAGTGGCAGTGGTGGCAGCAGGAGCGGTGAGGGCGGAGGCGGCGGCGGGGCCGGCGGGGCGCGCGGTGCAGGGCGGCGGGTCGATGGCTTGGACACGCTCCACTCGCGTCGCTGAATGACGCAGATTTCTCGCGTCGCGCGCGCCCGCGGCCGCCGCCGCTGCTGGCCGCCGCACCCGGGAGGGGGCGGCGGGGAGGGGGAGGGCGAGCGCGCACCGGAGAGGGAGGGGGCGCTTGTCAGCAGCGCTCGCTTGGCAGCGCACGGCGTCATGTGCTGCCGCGCCGGCCCCTCTCTCGTCTCGCCGCCGCCGCCGCCACCGCTGCCGCCGCGCTCGCCGCCCCTCTTGTAGTACCTTGCGCGGGCGGGACGTCGCGCGCCGCGGCATCGCCGTCCTCCCCGTCCTCTCCGTCCTCCAACGAGCCGCTCTCCGCATGTACAGCACGGCACCCACCCGCCCCGCCCCGCCCGTCTCGTCCCGTGCCGTCACACCGCCGCTTCAACGCCCCGTCGCCGCCACACATCCCCGCCTCCTTCTCCACGCCGCGCGCGTCCTGCGCTGTGACGGCGCCTGCCACCGCCCCGCTTGTACAACCTCTCGCGGGCAGGCGTCGCGGCTCCGCCCCTTCCCGGCCGCATCCCGCCTCCCGCTCCCCGCCTCCGCCCGCTCGCTTTCCTTCGCCGCCCTGCCCCCGCGCCCGCCGGTATGCGGCGCTGCCAACACGTCCCCGCCCACTCCCCCTTCCGTCCAGCCCCGCCCCGCCCCGCCCAGCCCAGCCCCCGGTCTCCGTCGGCCTCCGGGAAAGACGCCCTGCGCTGCTCTGTTGTCGCCAGCCGCTGTTTTACCGGCGGCGCCCGTGTTTCGCGGCAAGCGGAGCGGAGAGAACTCGTTAGCACTGCGGACGCGCAGCTTCCGCCGGGCGGCGGCGGCGAGACGGGGGCGGCGGGCGCCGACGCGGCCGTTGTCGTTTTCGTTTCGACGTGCGGACGAGGACGAAAAGACAAAGAGCAGCGCCGGCCCGGGACAATGTCAGCGGTTGCAGGGCGTCCCCGCTCCGTCGCCGTCGTCGCCGCCGCCGCCGTCCAACTCGGAACTCTCTAACTCCGTCTGGTGCCGAGTTCAAAGGGGGACGCGGGCCGGACCCGCGGGAGAGCGGGGGGCGACGGGCACCGGCGAAATACGGCGGGGTGGGGGTCGCTTCCCCTCCGTTTCTTTCGCCCGTTTTCTCCCGCCGCCCGGGCGGCCCCGGCGAATTACACCGCGGCACGCCCTCCTTCCCGGAAGTGCTCTCTGCTGTCCCCGTGCGTGACCTCGCCGCCTGTATGACGTCACCTCCTGTGTTGGTAACGAATCTGCTCGCACTTACCATCTCTTTTCCATCACATTTCTGCTATTTACATCCCACCTTGCACTGTTGTTCATGTAAATTGTCTGACGCTCATTCTCCTCTTCGCGTTTGGAAATGGTCTCCTTCGGCTTCACCAGACCAATGATGTACTGACACTGGCACTATACTGTCTCTGTCACGTAACTACTAACTGTCCATGCCTCGGTGTCTGCCTACTTGATCACATTGGTTTGCGCGGCCAGTCCCCCATCGTCCTCACCTCTCTCCCCTCATCGAATTAGTTTGAGTCGTCATTACATCTATTGTGTCACCGCATTTGTGCCCATTGATGTGAACCTCCAGACGCATACAACCACAACCATCAAGGTGCCAATTACCCCACCGCCATCTTGAAATGTCCTCGCGCTCCCTGCGTCCCTTCTCATGATACCTTGCATCTGCATCTACCGCTTGACCGCCGTCGAACCGACCGCCCCGCACGTCACCATCGTATCTGTCGAAGCGCCGTCATCTCAATCGCTCCCGCTGCCCTATCGTTTCTTCGTCGCCGGATCCATCTTCTCCATACTGTTTCATCGCCTCCTTCACTCCGCTCCACCTCAACGCGGCCTACTTCGCCTCGCGCCTGTTCCATCCCGCATCGCTCGCTCTGCCCCGCCCCGCCCTGTTCTGCCCTGCTCTTCCCCGTCCTGCCCTACCCTGCCCCGCCCTTCCCCGTCCTGCCCTGCCCTAACCTGCTCCGCTCCGCCCCGCCCCGTTCTGCCCTGCCCTGCCCTGCCCTGCCCTGTCCTGCCCTGTCCTGCCCTACCTGCCCTGCCATGCTCCGTTCTGCCCTGCCCTGCTCCGCCCTGCCCTGCCCCGCCTCGCCCTGCGCCACCCCACCCTGCCCCGCCTGCCCGCCCTGCGCCACCCCACCCTGCCCCGCCTGCCCGCCCTACCGTACCCTCCTCAGCCGCTTCCCGCCCCGCCCTTCCCCGCTTTGCCCCGCCCCGCTATGACACCCGTTCTGCCCGTCTCGTTCTTCCCGTCCCGCTGCGCTCGCCCCTCTGTCCTCCCCGCTCCAAACACCGTTGTCCTGCTCCACCACGCTCCCCTCCGTTGAGAGGTCCGCCTCACCTCACCTCACCTCACCTCACCTCACCTCACTGCCATGAAACGCTGCCCTCCCGCCCACCGTTCCACCGCTCTCTGACCTTCACCCTCCCGCACCCCCCCGGTAACGCGGCCGGCCGCAGCGGCCCCCCACCCTCAACGGCCACCGGCCCGGCCGCACCCTCACGCCCCCTTCAGCCCCAGTATTCGCGCCATCGACCACCCTGCCCCACCCCCTCAATTAAGCGTGCTTCCACCGCCATCATCCCTCCCCATACACTTCCGCACTCTGCTTACCTGCACCCTCCCCGCGTCGCACCCGCCTGCACGGATTCTCCGGCTTTGCAGACGAGCACGCAGGAAACGGGAAAAGTGAAATGTTGGCCGATTGATTATTTGCCGTTGCTTCACTGCTGTTATGTCTTCGGTCTGTTTCGGAAGTCCAAATTTTGTTCGTCGACCAGTCAGTTGAGGAATATTTCGGACCACGCGCGTGGTGATGAAGCGCTGCACGCCGCCGCCGTTCCACGAAACGGGGTGCCCATCCCGGTTGCAGGGGAAGGAGGAGTTTCCCACTTGTCCGCCATACCAATTCATTAGCCTTTACGTTCGCCGGTTGTTAGTTTAAAGTGGTCGCCTGTTTTTATTTATTGACTATGATTCAAAAATTTCAAATAAGTGTGTGGCGTTCAGAGTGAATTGTTAGTTCTTAAGTTTGAAAGCAGGACTTCACTATTTATTAGTCACAGAGGTGTATAGTCGTAAGTTCAAATAATTATGTTTTGCCGAAACAGAAGAGTTTTTCCCATTTACGTACACAATGGGTAAGGTATTGTATTTGGAAATATCAGGGACCATAGCAACAAGTACTTATTGTTTTGTGAAATGTTATGCCCTGTCTAAAAATGTTTCTCCTCCATGAATCTTTATCCTTGAATATGAATTCAAACAAATTCATTCTTTTGACTAGAAGAGAGTACGAATCCGTCCGCAATATCGTAATTCATTATCTTCATCTACGTAGAAATGATGATCATATTTTCTTTAGAAAACCTCAACTCAGATTTGATAGGATGTTTATTTAATCACATGTCTAAACCGAAAGATACGTCATACAAAGATATAGTTCCACAAGATCATATATACGACCACAATTTCGTCAGTAAATTGTCAGCTGAAATAATCTTGTCATTTAGATGAATTAGATATTTTGGAATCTTCTAGCGTTTGTTCATAATTTCTATCATTCTAACATATGCTCCGCCGTACTAAGGTAAATCTGTTGTAAAGCTGACCCCGAAAAACCTACTGTCCTTAACCAGAATACATCAGCAATGAAAGAAACACATTTCAGTTTTGAAAGAGCTAGTCTCTTTTCTTGTGTGATAATTTCAATACCGTGAAACAATAAGAAATACAAGCAGTCTCTTGTTGTGCATTCTTTCGCGGAGATCATTAACCACCCACGAAACATAAACATTAAACGAAACATAAACGAATAAACGAGATCATTAATCCCATACACTATTGATGAGGTTAATAATACAGCATTTATTTAATAATTTAGTACATAATATCATAAGTGTATTAACTACCGGTACTGTAAATGCTTCGAAATCATTGCTGCGTTTTTGTTTACAAGCATCTTATATCGCGTTATCCGTACGATTCACTGAAGACGTTTCCTAATATAATTTGCAAAGTAGTTTTAATGAAAAATGATTGTTTTTTCGTGCCCCGATTTTATTTATTACATTGGAATTAAATTGATTACATTAGAAGACATTATTGATTACATTAGATTACTATGATGTTAGTTGATGGAGTTACATATAATAATGTAATGCAAAATTGAGTAATTTATACTGCTGCAATCACAGATTCTGATACTTTACATAATTAAAAATCCCTATATAAGAGAATAAAATTCAAAAAGAGAATTGTGAAGGATTTTATTTAAAGTACATTTTTGTGAAAATATCGATTATTGTGCTCTGAAATTTTATGGGTATAGAACATACTTTATTCATGCATATATTATACTGTGATATATATAATACAAAACTGGCATCAGCAAGAAGTAAAAGAAACAAATTTAAGATGAATGAGCAATTGTGTTTGTGCTATATTGTCCACTACCATTCACATTTATGATACTACTGTCGTCGTACTTGAAATATGACCATTTGTTTCGAAGTTTTCATTCTCGACACGTAGTGCTGGTACGGTACGTCACCTTCCAGCTCCCAATATGCAAGTTCGAGATACCTCATACAAGGCGAGGATTCACATAGGTCTTAAGAGATCGTTTTTCTCAGTTGTCATTTGTCGTTCTGAAATACCGAATACTCATTGCCAACTACGAACAACCACTGATGCACATGCGACTGCGTGAGATTAAAATTTATAACGCTATGCAAGATCGCTCCCTTGTGTATATTTTTCAGCAAGATTCAGATGAAGACCATGTCGGGTGAAATTGTTTTGGGTAAGAGAAAATCAGTTTAAATGTGTTTTTTGTAATGACTTGGTATTATTTCTATTGTAGTTACTATGTACTATTTCTGTTTGTGCTTGCATGTTTTTTGTCGATTAATGAAGAGAATTGTCGGGATCAGGAAGGCGAGAAACATTTCTTACATACCTGATCTAAAACGCTAAGATTGTTTCTTATTTGGAGAGAATGTAATGACTGTATCATGTTAACAGCCGCAGGTCCCTGGTTGGAAAATTTCCCAGTGTTGCCTAGTGTTTTGCAACCAGAAAAATAGTGAATGATCATTTTCAACCTTCGAATATGTTGATCTAAAGAATGTGCAAAGAATAAAAAATGTACGAAGAACTGTATTCTTTTCCCGATTATGTCATTTACGCAATACAATTGTAAATATAATATAACTGAAAATACAACAAAAATACGTAACATATTATCTTGCAAATTATTCATTGCATTAAAACTATTATAATTCGGGATGAATTTGCAAGAATTTGTTGCATATGAAAATCCATTGACAGACAAACTCACAAACATGATGTTAAATGCTCAGTGTTTGGAAACTGTTGTTTAAATATTGGGACTGGAAGCAATTTTGTTACGAGGGGACGTTCTAATTCTGCATTTATATCCTGGGGACCCTTGGAAAAACGCAGAGAGAAATCGCATCTTTGTGCGTTATTCAAAGCAATAAGGGGTGATCGTCCGTGGGGTGAAGTTCGTACAAGACCATCAAAACCAACGTACGTCTCGCGGAAAGATCATGGCTTCAAAATTCGGCAAAGAAAACAGAGAACAGACGTAGGTAAATTCTCATTTATTAATAGAACCATACAAAATTGGAACAAATTACCTGCAGCAGTGTCAGAGACTTTCCCTCAGAATGTCCAAAAACTTTAAAATTAGATTAAATAAATTGTAATTTTTTTAGAATATGTTAACATTAAAATTAATTTTTTTTGTATTATTCTTCTTATTTTATATTAAGGTTAGCTTTAGCATAGGGTTAATACATTAATTTTATAAATTGTATTCAGTAATGTTGTTTGATGTTCATTTTGTATATTTGTTGTATTTATGTAGTGGTTTGATGTTTGAATTATTTCATGTATCCTAAGTAGCGAAATAAATATTCTATTCTATTCTAATAATTTCAAAGCTTGATGATAACAGGCAACATGCTGTGCTTTGCAGTCTAGAAGATATTCATTTCCTACACGCGTTGCGTAGTAATTTAAAGCGTGCCGCTTAGCGGCGTCTGGCAGGACGCGGTGGTGTGCGAAGCGCGTGAGCGATCGTGTGGGCGATGGCGTAGGTGACCGTGTGGGTGAGCGGCGAGGGCGATGGCGATGGCGTAGGTGAACGTGTGGGCAAGCGGCGAGGGCGATGGCGTAGGTGAACGTGTGGGCGAGCGGCGAGGACGATGGCGATGGCGTAGGTGAACGTGTGGGCGAGCGGTGAGGACGATGGCGTAGGTGAACGTGTGGGCGAGCGGCGAGGGCGATGGCGATGGCGTAGGTGAACGTGTGGACGACCGGCGAGGGCGATGGCGTAAGTGAACGTGCGGGCGAGAGTCGAGGGCGATGGCGTAGGTGAACTTGTGGGCGAGCGGCGAGGGCGATGGCGTAGGTAAACGTGTGGGCGAGCGGCGAGATGGCGTAGGTGAACGTGTGGGCAAGCGCCGAGGGCAATGGCATAGGTGAACGTGTGGGCGAGCGGCGCGGGCTGCGGGGGCGGCGCGAGCGGTGCGGGCGACCTCGAACCAGTTGGCTGCGGCTGGCCGCGATTGAGAGGGACGCCGCAAGGACGCTGCTGGGGAGTCGCAGATGACTGGCTGCGGCCTCAATTACGCTCATCGGGACACGCGCTCGCCCCCTCCTCACTCCGTCCCGGTCCCGGTCACGCCACGCCAAAACCCGGCCCGCGCTCCAACCCCGCATCTATCCTCGCCGCGCTCCGTTGACACCCCCGCCACGCCCCGCCCCTCCACTCCTGTCTCCCTCCTGCCCAACCCCTGCCGCCCCTGCCCCGTCCTCATCCCGCCTCCTGCTTTCGACCCACAGCCACCTCACACCCGCCCTGGCCCTGCCCCGGCGCAGACGGCGAGTGCGGTGAGAGCTCTACGGCTGGTGTGAACATCTATGGTTGCCGAGGCCTGTGAGGGCGGCGAGAGCGACAAAGACGTAAGAAGAGGACAGTAAGGACAGCAATGCTACCTAGGAAATGTATGCAGCAAGACGGCGGTGGTATAATAGCGCGATTGGCGTTAAATGAAAAGGAATCGGTAATGACAATTGGAGAATCGGGAGTACTCATAGATTCAGTGAAGGAGATAAGTTCGAAACAGGGAGGTGGGTGGAAATGAAGGAAGGTGAGAAGGACGGCTTTTGGACAAGCGACTGCGTGTGATTCAAATTTATAATGTCGTGCCAGCTCGCTCGCTTCTGCATTTTTATCAGCAAAGAGGAAAAGAGGAGATGTGAGCGTTCGAGGACAGGACAGCGAGGCGACGAAGCCAGCAAGGTCGGAAAAGGCAGTGAGGAAGGCGACGTCAGCGAGGTCAGCGAGGACGGAGAAGGCGACAGGGGCGGCGAGGACGACGAAAGCGGCGGTTTGCGAGGGTGGTAACATTTGGGGAGGTTGCGGGCGGGAAGCGGCAATCTTGCTATAGGCAGTTGGGAGCTGGAACGGAGGAGGGGCGGCAAAGGCAGGCGAGATGGCTCTGCGAGCGAGCTCCAGGATGACCTCACAGACTGGAATGGTGCATTTCCTCCTTCACAGCGACGTTCCATCAACTTTTGTAACGAGCCCAGTCGGTTGTGTTATATGTTCATCCAGTTCGTAAGAATGCCGGATTCATCTCGCATTGCTTTTTTTAACAAAAGAGTCCTATCGATGTTTAATATTGACTTAGAGACGAGGGGCTTTATTGCTTGGACCAGAATTCGTTATTCTTAGTATATTAAAAACGGCTTTGCCCGTTTCTGTAGAAATCATGTGTCTCATACGATATTCCATAGTCCGTGGCTGATCCTATTCACGAATACATTTGAGAGTCAGGATCTTTTATCGATATTTACATGCAACATTTTATGTTGTAAAAAATCAATTACAAATTCTTGTTTGAAATATAAATAATTTTAAAGTGTAAGTTATTAATTGGAAGTAAATTAATGCATTTTCCGAAAAGGAATGTTGGAGTGTAATTTTAAACGATTTATTGGAGATATTCCTACGTTTGTGAGATGAATACATAGACTGAATGAAGTATTTCACTTTTACTTTTTAGATTACTGATTTAAAAAAGTAACAGTAAATACAATGCTGTTGATGTGCTATCTTGCTGATATCTTATTAAATATTTCTCAAACGATTTCTAGTAACATCAAAATACGGACTAATAATGAATTCTCATTTCCAATCATTATTCTAAATGGATAACGAATATCTCTGTACACAGATCGTTGTGTATATTTCTTATATTTTTACAATATGGTTTATTACATTGTAATTACCATTACATCTGTGTCATCGCATTTTAAACTAGCCACACGCAAATCGCAAATCTTACGAAAAATATTAATCTCACTTACTGTATTTGAAATTATTTGCTTCTCCTGGTAATAATATTTCTCAATATAATATAATTTTGAGATGTGCAGGATACTTGAAGCGTAGGCTGCACGAGTGGTCTAAAAGAACAATTAGAAAGGCGGAATTCCAGTTATATACCAGGATTGTGGAAGGCTTTTTACTATTTCCCATCTTCTGCAGACGTATGAAACATTCATCATAAGCGCGGTATACGAATTTAACGAACAAAGGAGCACATTAAGATAACTATCTTTTTGAAATGCGCTCCTTTTGTGCCCTACGACGGAGATGAGGTGACGAAAGTAAAGGAAATGAAAGAAGAAAAACACACAAAAAGTAAACAGAATAATTGAAAGAAATGAAAGAATATGCATCAGATGTTCTTTGCGAGTTAGTAGCGGAATAAGGATATACGAAAAGAATGAAAACAACCAGTAGTTGGAAAATTTTACCTGAATATTCGAAGTCGGATTCAAAGTTACAGAACCCTCTTCCACATTCCCACTCCATATTTTCGTGCAACGTCTCTCGAACGAAATCCTTCCATTCGCGTGTTTTCTTCTTGAACATGCACTTGACACAAATGGAAACACCTGTGCTCTGTATTGGAGTATACGGTGACATCTTCTTCAGTATGCATATTACCGGTCTATCCCCTGTAGCCGCATTGGAGTCATCCTCTGCATATGACGGAAATCGCGCTTCGAGAGAGGTGTTGTCACTGCAACGAGTGGGTATACAACAAATACGAAAGGACTTCTCGGAACAATCTGAGTGCAAAATAGCGGAAGCATTGCAACGGACCAGGCTGAGGTGGCTCAGGGCGTCAACCGATATTACTGCAGTGTCTCTGATCGGGAGGTCCTAGGGTTCGCGTCTCGTCGGAAACAGGTTTTTCGACGCTAGTTAGATAGCTAAATCAAATTCAGTCCCTGTAGGGAGGAGAAATCTAGCGGCTGGCTTCTCTGTCCGGTAGTTCTCTGATCGATGCCAGATGAATGCCGGAGCAGTACTTTTCCAAACGAGCCACGGACCACACGCGATCTTGCCTTCCTCTTTCTTGTTTCATTGTCACCCATAACTTAGAAACACACTTACGAGTACATGCACTATACTACAACAAATGTCGCGAGACCAGTCGAGAGTTTATTGCTCGGCCCCTGGTAGGGTGGTGCCCTGCAGGTGGGAGATACGTGGTTGCGAAACCCTGCGAGCCGTCGCGTAGGTCTGCGCCTGATCTCACGATCTAGATGGGAAACAATAACATTTCCTCTGTGATAAAAATGTGTATTACTCTTAAGATACTAATGACCAAAGCAGTTGAGGCACCGGAAAACACGAAATAATCAATCGGTACAACGAATTTGGACAAATGGAAAGGGACTCAAGCAGTTGAAAAATATAGTTTTTTCTGTATTATCATTTACACGAGTGATAATGTCCACACACTTTGCAAAATTACATTTAAATTTATTCCTTTGAATTTCTATTAAAAAAGGCATCAATTACTTGTACCTCGTTTTGTAGGCAATTGAATCATTTCTTTCATAAATCATTCAAGCACCACAAATTATCTAATGGAATATATTTCTAACAGGGTATAAGTATAATTTCTTCAATAAATATAATTGAAATATATACTACTCACAGAAGAAAATCTCTGCCAAAAATTCGTTTTGAGGCTGGATAGTTTCGTTTTCTGGAAGTTGGCAAATGTGGCACTTGACTGGATTCTGGAATAAATGATCCGGTTTTAACCTCGAAAATTTGATACGAAAAACTCAGCGATTTTCGCAACCGGATGGCGTTACCCCGAGACTGCGTATGGTTTTCTTGCTTTACTGATCAATTTTTTTTCTTTACAGCAATGATCCCGTTTGACTTGAACCGCCTTTCCGCTGGGCGGGTGCTCTCCACAAAGGTAAGGGCACACGTTGTGCGAGCTTCAACAGCAACTGCCCGTCCCGCACCAATTTTTTGCACCACCTCGAGCAACATCCTCTCCCCTTCGGCTCGCCGCCCCCTCCCCTCCCCTTGCCCGCGACCCCCGACACACGGCCGGCCGGCGCGCCGCTCGGTCTTCCCCATTCGTCACATCGCTCACGTATTATGACTTGTCGCATATGGTCCGCGTCTATGCATCGTTTCGCCCCTCGTTGGCGGTGCGTTTCCCTAGCCGCGTCACATATCATTGGCATCAAACAAACGCATCGTCCGCCTGCGTCTGCGTTTGACAGCACGCGGGCGCGCGCGGCTCCGACCGCCCCCGTGCCGCTGCCCCCGCCCCTTCCCCCCGTGCCACCCTTCGCTGTACTTCGCCGCCCTCCAACGCACGCCCTCGCGGTCTGTCTCCTCGCGTCGGTCGCGCCGCGCCTTCGCTCCCGCTACGCTCTTGGTGTTTCTCCTCTGGTCCGACTTCGCTTCTTTCTTTCTTGGCGTACAAATCGCAGCACGTCCTTTTCCCCTTACTGTTCTCTCCCAGTCCCATCCTCCCCCTTCTGTTTTCTCCATCCCTTTTCTGCACACCTTCCGCTCCGTCTGCTACTCTTCTCCCTCCTACTTTCATCCGTCCCTTCTTCGCCCCATCACGCCCCTCCATCACCCCACTCGTCTTCCCTCCTAAAGCTCCACTTCCTTCTTTCACTTTTATTTCGTCTTCTCTCTCCCCTCCCATCCCTTTTCGTCTCACAATCCGCTTCAATCCATTCGTCTTCCCGTCGTTTTCCTGTCTCCTTCCTCCCCGTTCTTTTAATCCTCTTCACCTCCTTGTGACCATCTTTCCTTCTATTCTCCTCTTTTTCCAAATTCGTTCCAACCCCTCATTACCCACATTTTCATTAGTATATTACCACACGTTTATCCCTTCACCTCTCTTCTCATTCCACCTCTCTGGTTCATTCACTAATATTGTGGGCAGCCGAATATCTTTATGGCTTAAACCTTTCTTCTGTTAAAATGAAATTCGCTCTATTGAATAGGCTACCTTAGCAGTCCTTTGCTCTAATTTTGAAAATGTGACTTCTCTGCGTAAAAACAATTACATACCGGTATATTACTGATCACTGTCCTGATAATTGTATTGGCATGTGCCGTAGGAACAGACGCCAATATACAAGTATCATGTATCATATTCCAAGCGTATTTATATAGGTTTTTAACGAAACGAGGAGTGTATATATTTACATGATTATGCAAATTATCTGCAAATCACCAATATTGCTTTCAATATCTGTTTTTATTATTTGCTATATAATTGTTAAAAACCTTTTTATATTTATTTACCCGAGATGCTAACAAAATTCCGGGAAAATCGCAGTTGGGCCGATCTCATTCGGAGAAGAAAAGCCATTTAATATTGAAATAATTACATTGAATGCAATCCAATTTGTCTAATTGTGAGCTCAAATCCATGATTCTTGTACAATTGCGTAAATATTTATCTTTGAAGCAATGGTCGTCGAAATGTGTGTTTGATTTCTATCGTGGAGGACATGGATCCGGTATTGTATTCTAAACGAAATTAATTCTGAATAAAATTAATGACTACGCGTTACAATGTTTGAAGGATATTTGTAATCCAATAATCGTTTTGATGAAGTTTGTAGAATGTTTTGTGAAAATCTAAAATTATTTTTCAAACTACAACCCTGGCTCTAATCGAACTTTGAAAACCACACATTGGTTTCCGAAATAGACATCAAATATTACTGTAACTGACAACTGTAACTTTTGTAATGTGAAAAAATAATTAGTGATTTAATTTTAACTGCTGTTTCTATTAAACCAAACCAAGGAATTCATCTCGTCAGGGCTGAGACGTGTTCGCGGGTTCAATCATTCCATCGCTTTAAACGCTTTCCTGAGCGAGCCCTCGACCATACTGCGAATACTGGAGGCATTGGCCATGCAAATGAATACAAGGTTAGTTGAGGTAGTGGTGAATTGGCTGTGGAATGCGAGAATCGTGATGGTAATGATGCAGCTAGTTCTGGTGTGATGGTGAGACTGTCAGTGATGTGTAATCTCATAAACCCTGTCATTAGTATTAAAAAAGTTTAGCTTTGTTCGAGTGAAAGGGGTGCGGAGTGTTTTAATATTCATACATTTCTGTGAATCATTTCACCATTTAAAAGCGCCAATACATTTTCGATATTTTTGAAGTAACAAACCACAATTTTAATCCAATTGCTTTTATTAAACCATTATATTTCTTATAAATTAATTTAATGATATGAAGAACCGTTTAATCCGCCCATCAATAAAATGTAATTTACGTAGAGTTTTATTTCTTTTTTGTGTTTTAAGTTTCCCTAGGGGTTAGACTTGATATTAAACCGTAACGACTTCTATTTTCTTTAAATTGGTGTCCTGTTTTTGTCTTGACGTAAAAGAATCAGCCCCTTCACGTGAATTGCACGTACATTGTAAATTTTTATTGAAACGGAAAAGTGAATAAATGAATAAAACTATGTGAGTCGGTTTTCTATTTATGTAGTCATACAGTTAGCACCTTTTAATATACTTGTAGCGATAACTTTTACAAATGCAAACATGTTAATATCACTGAGGTTTTTACTCATTGCCGCATTTCAATTCCTGATAGATCAGTGCAGTTTCACGATCTGAGCTATCTCAATAATGGGTGATAGAAACCTCAGTGCCTTGAAGTAACATGCAATCTATTGGTGGTTGACTGCTCATAATCATGTGCATATTGCTTCCAGAATGTGCGTTATCGGTCCTATTGTTCCGTATGGCGTGAACATGTGAACACATTGGTACAGCCTCACACATAAGTTAACATGCTTTGACTCGCAAATGCAGCTCCACACCTTCATACGATGACTGACAAATAGTAAATTGGGAAAATGTTTTACAGCTGTTGTAGAAACATTAAGCGAGACTTAATGAGCTTCATTTTGTAATATACTATGAACACGGATCTATTGATTCATTGTGGAAATGCTGAGCTAGCTCCTTCATTTGTTTATGAACAGAAATATAGATGTACTACCAAGATATATGAATTTTTTAATTGTCTTTTACTAGTTGCGAAAGGAATAGGGCCGGAAGAGGCATCAGAAATACTATCAAATCATATCTTTAGTTTGTTTCTCGATGAAAAGACTTTTCTATCATTTTTTATTGTCCGGTTCAAGCAGCAACGGAAATGAACTCAATCAGAGAGACCAAAATCCATGTAATTATCTTAACTTTCACTTCTTTCGTGTTTCTTTGTTTTTCTCTTCTCTTTCTTAATTGTTTCAGCAGGAGGAGTTGCAGGAGCTGCTGTGGTTGCTGCAGCAAATTTCGAGGAATCCTTAAGAATTTCTTCACTGTTTCAGGAAAATACGTTTTCTATTAAACGACAATAATGTGTTTTTTACGAAGGAGTAAATATTTATAGTTTTCGAATATTTACAACGATGGTCGCTGACGCCTTTACACATAATTCAACTACATAATTTAGTAGAAAGAGAGGTGTAGGCATTCTAGAGCTCCAATAAATGAGCGCAAATTGCACCTCTCCTCCATATGTCCCAGACGGTTTGATCTGCTTTTTGAGGATAAATATAATTAAATTTATGAAAGTCAGAAGTCCATAGATTTCATTCTTGCCAGTTTTACTGATCAGGTAGTGGCTACAGACGTTTGTATTTGCTCGGATGGGTAAAACGAATGCAGCAAAACTTTCCCGCATTCCGTGTGTGTGTGTACCTTAGGGGGGCCTCTCATCCGCACTGTCCTGGGTCCAAGACTCCGAGTATGCTGAACCCAGGGTGAGTGACAAGGCCAACGAGGTCTGGGGCGAAGGGCATGACGCAAGAAGCAAGCCGCCGGGCGCCACACGCCACGCTCCAGAGCGTGAGGCAAAGGAATCGAGTAAACCAGTGGTGTCAAGATCTCCTACTGGTGGCAGTGGTATGCCTCGCGGCACCGTGCCATGCCACGAGCTTCTCTGTGCCGCTATCGTCGGGAGAGGAACCTATTAGTAACCCCACCGTTTTACAATAGTGATGGTGTTGTCTCTTGCGGCGGAGTTATGAACTGCGTGGAGAGGCGATTTCGTCATGGCACTCGTGGCACGGACTCCCGCTCGTGGCATCGACCTTGACAACACTGGAGTAAACTGCGAATGGCTTCGGGATTTGATTTCGCGGAAGGGTGGGAACGGGGAGAGAGAAAACATGATTCTGGGAAGCTCGAAAGAAGAAGCATGGAAGACGAGAGTCGAACACGTTGCGTGAGCCAAAGCTTTGCTGACAGTGTCAATGTACACAATGACATTGTATGCGGAACAAGTAGGAGAAACTCAGCTTTGACCCGTTTTAGTTAAACATTTTCTCTCCTATCTTCGTGATTATAAACATTTTTGGGGGTACGTAAAGGCGGTTGTATCATAGTGTACATTGCATAACATGTTCATCCTTTTCCAGCTATTATAATCTGTCATACAATGTTATACACAAAACAAGGATATGTGAGTCAACCTTCTAATGTGAAAGAAGTTTGACCCATCATTTAATAAATAAAGGAGAGAATAATTTAATAATGTAATGAAGTATTACATTCACTGCCAAAGCCAGTTTATTACATGGAATCAAACTTAAAAATATAAATTATAAAAGAGATCTTCTAAGAATGCTATGTAAGATCCGTGTTAATAACAATAGATGATGTGAAGACAACTGCCAAGTTCACTGTTCATTGATAATGCATATTGATTATTCACTGAAAAATATATTAATGATGAACAGGAAGAATAAACTAATAAAAATATTATTAAAAAATGTGAAGTGTATATATTTAGGGAAAAATTGGGATGAAATGGAAAAATCAAAAATGCAACAGTAGTAGTTTGTTTACTAGTAGAAACACTAAATTTCGTATTCAGAAATGACAGCGCTACTATCATCTTCGTTAATGTGTTTTCTAAGAGTGTGGCTACATGGTGGGTCAAACCTTCTTCAACTTAATGGTTAAATCCTCCTAACAAGCTTCATTACGTTATGTTTTGGTAAGTAATTCTTGTTTATTTTATAATGTTAATGAAATAACATATTTTTTTCTAGGAATTAATTTACGTCTCTCATCTCAAACACGAAATTGATTTCCTGCAACTTCAAGAGAAATGAAAGATAATATTGTCATCGCATACGTACGCACAGTATCGTCATTGGTTTTCTAAATATAGTTGTTGTTTTAACTATCGTCAGGATTAGTATATCAATTTCTCTTATTATACACAATGTTTTATGTATAATAGGTAATTATTTAACAATTCAATATTAGTGAGTATCTCTGGGAATACTTTTAAGTTCATAGTTTGATTGCATTGCTCTAACATGTTTGCAATGGGCTATGAATGCAAGGAGCGAATCCATAGGGTTCTAGATCGTTTACCAAATAACAGAATCATGATGGAACGCGAACACACCTGAAGGTAAATTCACCAAAATCCTATACAGTTGCTGTATTGCAATTCGATATCCTATAATTTACCTGAAATTTAATCTCTTTCGGCGAATGCAATCCCAAAAATTAGTTATCATTATCGAGTATATTCTATCCTATTAGAAGAAATTGTATATTTGCTTTCAGTTTAATTACTCGCTATAAAAATATCTCACAAAAATCTGATATTGTAGAAAATGCATTACCAATAAAAAATTATGAATGTTATTTCATTTGAACAAGAATGTCTCCCTTGAATACAGACATTCAGTTAGTGCAGCCTCACGGTAGTGTTTTGAGCACGAACCAGACTGGTAAAATTGAAAAAGCGTTCACGTATAATAATTCTTTTCTTGGAAACTGTCCTATATGATATGTATGTCCTGTATGAAATGTGCAAAAAAAAAAGTGGGAGAGGACGAGCTCTCCATGAAACAAGGTTTGTTAGAAGTTCCACCTTGTTTAGTTAGGTAATTGCGGAACAAACCGTGGTGTTATGCATCGAAGCTTGTGCGTCATTTCACGATTTATTTCTTTTTCATCCCGTTCGGGAGCCAACAGCGGCCGTGCAAGCGCAAGCACTGCGCACGTCGCCGCTTCCGCAGCCTTTTCCACAGAGCACGCGCCACCCTCCACACGCAGGTCGGTCGGTGGCGGTGCGGGCGCGCGGCCGCGCGGGCATTCCACGGGCCCGCGGTACGCGTTTGTGCAAACCGTGTTGACGCCGCCACTCGAAATACGTTTTGATGATCGACATCATCGCCCACATCATTATTCGCGGACTCACAAGCGCGCTGCCCCACACCACTTCTGCCCCCACCACCGCGCCCCCGCTCCGCCTATGACCCCCCCCCCAACAGCGCCCTGCCCCGTGCGATTGTGCGGCTCTGTCCCTCGTCACCCCGGACCGCTGCAGCCGCTGGCGTCGCACCGTTGCTGCGCCTATCGCCTGACCGTTGGTTCGCGATTCTCTCCGCGGTGCTCTGGCCATCCGTGACATCCCGCGTCGTCTCTGTACTAACCAAGCCCCACTAGTGGGAAGTATACGGAGGGGGAAAACCGCGCAAGCTGACGTGTAGATCGGAACTTGATTTCGCCATCCAGCGGGGGAAGATCGCTGCCAGCGCCCGCGATTAAACATGCACCACACTTACGATACTAATGACCTTAGCCGTTGACGCTCAGGGTACCACTAATCAATCAATCTTTACTAACCAACAGTATGATTGATGGATCTCAGTAAAGCTGCTGTCATTGACGCAGGTGGGTCGGGCGTCTCAAGGTCTCTGTTGCAAATGATGAATAAGTGAATATTAAGCCAAGAAAATACGTTATTTTATACTGCGTATGTCATGGGAAGGAGAAAATCTACAATTGCTATTCAGTGAGAAATTAAGGCCATTTCTGCATCTCTCTACAGATTGCTCTACAGATACACTGTCTAGATGAGAGCTTTACCCAGGAGTATACACATGATTGATAATTGTATCTTAGAATACCATTTTTTAATATTCTAACATAGAAAACAACGAAAATCCAAACAAACTTAAAAAAAAAAATGCTTTTTATCTCCACTCGAATGACTTTCAGACGAAAACATATTAACACTACTTTAAACGAATGGAAAAAAATACAATGTATTTAGAAAACAATCACAATACTGAATATATAAATGCAAAAGATAGAACACAAACTGTTTTGAAAGTAGATAAACCAATCACAAAGCGTTCACATCAAACCACCCCGCTTAACGGACCCTAATCAGTAATTCTAGTGGGATCGCTCCTACTGCTTATACTCATCCGCGATCGCCTCAGCAAACATTCCATGCCAATTACTCCCGTCATCTCCGCGCATGCCCGAAGGCTCGATTTTGATCTTTCTTCTTCACTCAGTCAATCTCGGGCACTCGTGAGTCGATTAACTCTGCGATTTCTCCACCTCGATCACATTCAAGCACCTGGTTTCACGCAGTTAGACCCAAACCCCACTTTTGATATGCATTTCACTCTCACTTGTGCCCCCTCTTTTCCGGTCCCTCGCACGCCACTCTGGGTCCGCCAGCCCATTCCCGCCTCCATTATCCAGACCCACCTCCGCGCATCACTCGTTTGCTGGCCACTCAGCAATCGTCGATGCCCGCCCCCATTTCCGCCACAACTGTCCAATCGTTGTTTCGTTCCGGACCTAGACAGCACCCCGCCAACCACCCTCACCCCAGCCTCCCCTCCTCACCTGCGACCCTGTCCCCTGCACGCTCGTAAACGAGCATCACGTGATGCATAATTTTGGAAAATGTACGCAAATGCGGGAACTAGATTAAACGGATGATTGCGCGAAAACGGGAGCGACGAGGAGGGGAAGAACGAGGGATGGCAAGGGGCGAGGGTTCCAGAGCGAGAGGGGCGTTGACCGTGGGGGAGGGGGTTGCGTGGCGGCAGGAGGGAAGGGGAGGGGCGGCAGAGGGTAATGCAATGGGTCCCGCTGCAGCCGCTGCGATCCGACTGCAAAAGTTAAATGAAAATCGGGTGCGCGGGCCGAACCGGCCGGCGAAGAATGAATAAGTGAATGCGCAAACCGAACATGATGATGGAATTAAGCCGAACATGAGGGGACTTTGTAATCAAAAGATAAATGAAGCATAATGGGGGGGAGGAAGGACAAAGAAATACGCGCGCCGCCAACGCCGCCCGATCTCCCCTGGCCTGCCCTCGCGTTTCACACCCCCGCCGTGCCGCCGCCGCCAACCGCCGCCCCGCCGCCCCCGGCGCCGTCCCCACCGACGCAGTTCGGCCGCCACTGAAGGAAATATTTGAATGAACGGCGCCAGAGGAGCGACAGGGGTGCGGAAGAGAGCGGAGTCGTGGGGGGGGGTGCGAGGGTGTGATGAGCGCGGAGTTGCGTAGAAGCGACCGGGTCGGCCGGGAGGCGGCGAGCGAGAGGTGCAGCGGTTGGGGACTGGAGACGCCGCGGGCCGCGGGGGAGGCGCCGTGAACAGTATGGATGCTCGAATGAATGGCGAATGAACGACGACGACGAGGACGCGGGCGTCGGCGGTGGAGGCCGGCAGTGGCGGCGGGGGTCGGCGTCGGCGGTAAGAGCGAGGGGCGGAGCGCCGGTCCGAGGGGAGCGACGGCGCGAGGGGTGCGGGGCGCGGGGCGCGGGGCGTGGCCGGAGGAGCGATGCAACGACTGGAGCCGCGCCGCGGCGACGACCCGTGTCTGCGCGCGGGAATTCAATTTTCCTCGTGCTCCCCGCACCCTGCGAGAAACCCACCCGCCACTTCTCGCGCCCTGCGCCCTCCCGCCCCCCCGCCTCGCCCCGGCCCACCCTCGTCCGCTCCTTTCCCGATCCCATCGCACCTCCCCCACCGCCCGACACCTCGTCCCACTCCACCCGCCCCACTCCACTCGCGTCTGCGGGGATATCGGACGCGGCGTTTCGCGCTTCCTTTTTTTCTGGGCACAACTTTACGGCCGGGCTTTTTATTTCTTGTTTCTTATCGAGGCCCCCTCCCTCCCCCGCGCGCAATTTTTTATTCTTCCGTTTTTGAAAAATAGCGCCAATTTCTTGTGTAACCCGCCGCCGCGCGCTCACTTAAAACAATATTTATGGTGTAGATGAGAATCCGATGCGAGAACGGCGGAGAGGGTAGGGGAAGGAGACGGAGAGGGAGGGAAAGAGAGGGAGATGAAAGGAGAGGAAGGGCGAGAAGGACAGGTGGCGAGCGCGGAGCGGTGGCAGTGGATGAGAGGCTGAGGCGTGGCGGAGAGGAACGGGCCGGGGCGGCGCGAGGCGGGGCGGAGTGGAGCAGAGCGGAGCGGGGTACTCTCGGGGACAGCCACCCGCTGTCCCGCGGGCCGCTGGACGTGATCTGCCCGTGGCCCTTGCCCTCTCGCCCCAACAGGCGGCACGGCGGCAGCGGACCGCTCGGGGCTCGCGAGTTAAAGCGGTGACTTACGCGGCCAATAAAAACATTTTAATATTAGAAGTAAATCAAGATTGGAATGCGCCCCTCTCCGTCACCGGCCCGTGGCCCGCGCCTCCCCACCATCCCCCCCTCACACACACATACACCCCCCGCTTGCCCCGCTTCTCCCCGCCCCCTGCGCGGCGGCTGGCTGTGCGCGGGCGGCGGCGACGGCGGGGGGCGGCGGGAGGCGGCAGCGTGTATTGATCGCCGCGCCGTCGGGCTTCTGCGCCACCGCGTGGGGGCGGCGGGAAACGGGCGGGCACGGGGTGGGGGAGGGCGAGCGGGAGGGCGCGGGGGATGCGGGGCTGCCACCGCCGCCGCCGCCTCCGCCGCCACCGCCACCGCTACCGCCGCCGGAGCCATCTCCTGGGCCGCCGCCGGCCGCGTCCGCGCGCCCGCCCAGCACCCGCCGGATGAAAAATGTAAACGCTACGCTGTCGCCGGTATTTCCCTGGGTCCCACCCGCGCGTCCACCCGCAGGCCCGCCCGCCCGCGCCTCCGCCCCCGCTCGCGCCCGCACTGCCGCCCCGCGCTGTCTGCCGCAGCTGCGCGCTAATTAATTGTGGATCAATCAGAGGCGGCGAGCCCCGCTGCTCTCGCCCCATCCTCGGCCCGCTCTCCCGTCCCCGCTTGCCCCGTTCCTCACCAACCCCCTCTCCCTAGCCCAGCCCCACCCCACCCCTGGTCTCGCCCCGTCCCGCCACACGCCGCCTCGCCCCCACCTCTACCCCCGCCCCGCTCCCACCCCCTACCCCCGCCCCGCTCCCACCCCTACCCCCGCCCCGCTCCGCTCCCCGGCCCGCCACCCGAGGAGGCGCGGGCGCTGACCAAAAGACCATTTCAGCGCCGCCGCATGCTCATCGCATTCCCTCTCCCACCCACCTTCCCCGCCTCCGTGACGCACGCACCTTCCGCCACTCGGCCCCACGATGCCGTTCCCCTTCCCCCTCCCGCCGGAACCCTTGTTCATCGCACCTCCCTTCCCCTCCGGCGTTTCGCGAGAAGGCAGAACGCACGCGGGGGCTTGGGCGCTGCGAGTTGCGCGAACTTCAAAGCTGCGCCGGGCGCAACTTGACTGGCTATTGTGGGGTTGTGAGGCTGGCGGCAGCGGCAGCGTCGCCGGCACGGGCCGCCCCGACCGGGCCGCGCCACGCCGTGCCGGGCCTAGGCAGGCGGGGCGGCGGCGGAGATGGTGGCGGGGCCGGGGCCGGGGCCGGGCCCGGGCGGGGCGGGGCGGACAGAAGACGGGGGCGGGCGGGATTCGCTTCATGAGCATTCACACGAAACTTTTTTTTCCTCCTCCCCTCCGAGCGGCGGCGGAGGCGCGGCGAGGCGCGGGTGGGCGCGGGCACGCGGCCCAAACGCCGGCGGCGGCCGAGCGGCGCTCCATCAGCGGGCGATCGGCGCCCGGGGCGCGGGACGACCACCGCTTCGATCCCCGCCCCGCCCCCGCGCCGCCCCAGCACCGCTCTATGCCGTCCCGCCACGCTCACACCCCGCCCCCGTCCCTTCCGGCGCGGCGGCGGCCTGTGAAATCTCGGGGCGCGCGCCGCCGGCCTTCTTCGCCCGGAAGCCGTTCTCTCCCCTCCCAGCCCCGCCCCCCCCGCTTCGCCACCCGCCAGCGGCCACGCCTCCCAGCCACTCGAGCGGCGCGGCGGCGCCGCTGGTCGGCGTGCCGCTGACGAGGAGGCCCGCGCTGGAGTGGCATCGGCCGAGCGCGGGGCGGGGAAGGGAGTGACACCTTTCGGAGCCTCGAAGCCCGGCCTCTGGCACGCGCTGTGGAGCGGAACGGAGGGGGAGGCGCTTTCGTTAGCGTGGGTGTCGGGGTGTGTGGTTGTCGGAGTCCCAGGCAAGCGACGGGTGTTGTCGGCGGGTAAGCTCCTGCACGGGGACGGGAAGACAGGAAAGGGGCTTGTAAGCGTTAGTGTCAAGCGAACAGGCGAGGATGAGGGAAGTCGGACGTGGGCGAACGGTACACGGTTGTCACGGGGAGGGGGCCCGGAGTGGACTTCGCGGGCTCCCCAGCGGATCGGTGACAGTGCATGGAGGGGTACGGGTTGGGGGGCGTGTGCGACGGAGGAACGGTGACGCCGGGCAGGTCGCCTGGCGAGAGAATGAACAGCTGCCGGGTCGATGCTCCACGTGCGACAGGGAAAGAGCACGCGCCGGTGCGCTGGCGCCCGCGTGTTGGGATATTGCCGCAGGGGCGGCGCGGCGGGCGAGCGTTCAACGCAAGCTGGAGAGGGGAGCAACGGGTAAGCATGGTTGTGGCGTGGGTGGGTATTGGAATGTCATAATGCGCGGCATGGCCCTGGCGTGAGGGGGGGCGTGGGGGGCTGGCGTGGAGGGCTGGCATGGAGAGTTGGCATGGAGGGCTGGCGTGGAGGGCTGGCGTGGAGGGCTGGCGTGGAGGGCTGGCGTGGAGGGCTGGCATGGAGAGTTGGCATGGAGGGCTGGCGTGGAGGGCTGGCGTGGAGGGCTGGCGTGGAGGGCTGGCGTGGAGGGCTGGCGTGGGGAGCTGGCGTGGGGGGCTGGCGTGGAGGCCTTGGGTAGGGAGCCGACGTGGGGGGTTGACGTGGGAGCCAGAGTGAGGGTTGGCGGGAGGTCGGGGTCACGGGCAACAAGCGGTGGCGGCGTATCAGCGGGTGTCGAGCGAGGCAGGGTGGCGATGGAGGCGGGGCTAGGCGAGCTGTAGGAGTGAGGCGGGGCGGGGCACGATGTCCCGTCCCCTACAGGGCCGCTGCCCGGAAGAGCTATCAGGACGACACCGCGCCACTTGATTTGCGGCAATTTAATTGGCATTGGATCTCGCCAGCGGAATTTCGTTTCACGATGTTGCTTCGGGAACCATTGGGTAATTAGCGATGCCGGGGTTGTTTTTCTTTTTGGCACCTATTGCTTCATTCTGTTTTGAATCTTAATTCTCGCAGCTTTGCTAAGCTCCCAGTCCCTAAAACGTGACCCCACGTTTAAGGAACTGAGATTGACTTGCTTCAGAACCTCTTCGCACTCTTAGCTGACTCAACAAAAAAAAATGGCTCTACTACACACATGATATAATCCTCATAATGTTTTCTCGTGTAACAAGTTGTCACCTGGAAACTATGAATTTGGAAATAAAGGGGAAGTTATATGAGAACAGTGCTAATCCCGTAACCACAGACGGGAGTCAAATTAACTCCGCTCTCTTCAATATTATTTTATTATTTTCACGCTTCTGCTATATCCACCAGCCCTCCAAACTAACTCTTAATATGCAGATTTTCAATTGTGTATGTATTGATTTATTAGATTTATTTCCTGTTAAAAATAGCTTTGCGCGTCACGGAGTCTGTCTGACTCCACTTCTGTGAAAACGTGACAGAAAATTTTTTTTTTCGTTGACACTACTGAAGTCAGGCATATAGGTAATATTTTTATGATATGTGAGTTTTATTTCTTATATTACTTTTTAATTTTTCTAGCACTATCCTTGGTATTGTCGTGATATTTTTCACGGTCAGCGCTAATGGAATCAGTAACAAAGCTGAATTTTATAAAAAGTTAGTTAAAGAACTAGTTAACAAAGAATTAGAAGGAGATTGTCCATCACACGTCTTCGACAAGACATCATAATTTCAATTGAGGAAATGTTAGATAGAGAAGATAAGCAAACATCAAAAGAGGACGGAAAACAAGAAAGTAAAGCTCTATTTGTCCTAAGAAACTGAAGATGAAAACTAGTACTATTTGTTGCTCTTATAAATACTCACTGCGTGGAAAATGTTCGTCAACAATATGTACCAATCTTAAAAGCAATGAAACATGAAATATATTCATAAATATTGTTATGTGTGTTTAATCGTTATATTCGCATTAAATGTTTAATCTGAATAGCTGGACTTCGGAGACACAATTAAAAAGCAAGTAATTATTAATTATTATTACCTCAAAACTTTTAAAATATTTTTTATTATTATTATAAAAGTAATTTTACAATGTACACAAAAAGTATTTAAAATAGTAAGTAAGACGTAAATCTCATCGAGTAAGCATGCGGATTCAGTTTTACCCCAAGTCTGTACTTGCGTTACAAAAATTCACGTCTGTTAATTAATAGAGCTTGGTTCATGGTTATTGAATGAATGTCCGCTCATTGAAACATTTGTTCGTGATATAAAAATGAAAATTAGTTTCAGCTCTCAACTAGATACATAATATTCATCTGTTGCATGTCTCGAAGTTTATTTTTTGGCCTAAGAACGTCGTTGGATCTTTTATTTCTACGTATAGGCAACTTCACATTTTGCTGATTGTCAACTTGTGACCAAGTGATCCTCAGAGTAAGGTCTCCCCCAATGGAGATTATCCAGCCATGTTTGTGATAGGACGATGCAGGTGCTCTGAGCTCTAGTGGATTATATGGTGCTGCTTCAACTAGCATAATCCGCATGTGCACCAGCGATGACGTAGATTTCGCCTCCACACTGCCAAGCCCTGATTTCTAGCGATTCCCCTTTTCGCCAAGCGTTTAGCAATATTCTTCTGGAAGTATCCAGACGAATTAAATGTGCCGTCAGTAAAATACAATTTCATAAGCTTTTGATATCATGAATGTGTAAACGATAGAACCGAAACGTCGATCATTCTTTGTGAGTTAGGCAGCTCAAAAAAAAATGAGCTTCCGAACGAACTGAATGTCAATAATGTGTAGGAGATCAAAACTTCCTTGAATTCCACATTTTACTTAAAAACGATTTATTTATGTGATGAAAGAGAGGACACAAAAATATCAAAGGACTCACTTTCTGAATTTCCTGATAATACGTGCATTGAATAAAAGATTTTTAAATACCATTCGTGGCACTTCTACCCAGGAATGTATGCGACTGGATGATGAAATATCTTAAACATTGATTATTGTATTGTTGAAAAAATATAGCCTCTTGGAATGAAAATAAGTTATTTTCAAATTTATGTCAGGAGAAATCAAACTAGGCTATCTATCATAACCATCCGTTTAGCACTCAATATCAATGCTGACAGGAAAATCCAGTATATATAATTTTCAAGCTATTAATATAACTTCCAACAGAACTCACTTCAACAAACCACATTTATTATGCATCCGGGAAAACGGATGTTGTTATACGTCAACAGAACTTTCCTCGTTCCTTTCGTGCTTGAACGTAGTGGAGTAATATATTTCATAGGAGGAGCGAGTGTCATTGGAACTAGCGGAAAGGCAACGTAAGTTTCGATAACGGTTTACAATGGCCATCACGAAATCGCAGGAAGTGAAAGCGCCGTGCGTAGTGAGCTCTGATTTATATCATTTACCCGGGGTAAACGTTTTCACTTTTGTAATCCGATAGAAAGCGATGTTGGCAGGGGCGCAGCGGTTCTGACAGACCTTCGTAAGTCCGAGGGAATTCAGGGAGAAAAGATTTCCGCGGCGACTTCGCGCGTCACAGCAGGGAAGGTGGCGACCGAGGAAGTTTCGTCACAAA
>JAHLJT010008446.1:274487779-274520963 GCA_031308135.1 Acheta domesticus | reverse complement strand
GATTATTAGATTATTTAATGTATTGATGTAAACCGAAGGAAATTATCTAGGCCTCTATAGTGTTTTCAGTCGAATATACGGCTATCATTTACGAGTGACACTTTTGAGGTCAGATTTGCTTTAATATGTAGGTTAAAGACTTCACAAAAAAGATGTACGATTAATGAAAACAATCTAGTTGTTTTGGAATATTTCTAAAAATACGGGATAAATTGGGTACAATGAGAAACCTGTATGAGATAGAGAATCTAATAATGATTGGATCATAATGATGGTATCAGTTTATACGCTAATATCTTAAAAAGCAAGATTGAATTAAGATGACAGACCGCTTCGTTAACAAGAACGAAATGAAGGAAACTGAAAGTGAAATCTCTGATAGTAATTAAAAGAAAATGAGTTATAATTCTGGGAAGATACGAACTGAAATGAAATATGACGAAAGTGTTAACAGGAGAATGTTTAAGTAAGATGTGGACTAATTTGTTTTGTAGGTGCGAAAGAAGTGTCGGGTAAAGAAAAGCAGTGGAAAAACATTGGCCACATCTTCAGAAATCCATTTTGACATCTACAAAAAAATGATGATATGGAACTGCTGCGTCTGGGGATATATTATGAACCTAAGAATTGGTTAGCCAAACATTCAGAAATTGAGGAAACGATTTACAGAATTTGTACCTCAGAAAATCTGGGATGTTGGGGTGTTGCTATCGATTCGTGTGTGTGAATTTGAATTGAATGTACTTTGACTGATACAGTATATTATATTTGGAGCGCAGTTGAATTTTCTACGTTTTTTTAAATTAATATCCCTCAGTAATGTACACGTTTTATAGATGTATAAAAGTATACGTTCAGAAATTATAGTATCTGTTATCGGATGCCGAAATCAAATATTGGAAAAACGTTTCTCCGAATTTTTATTACTTTCGTTTTGAAATACTTCCAATACACAGTTATAACCCAAATAATATGCCTTCTAAATCGGAATATATAGTGATACACACGTATTTCTTTATACGACCAAGTTTTCTTTCATCTAGACAAGAGATCATAGTGAAAAAGAGAAACGTGTTCCTCATGGCTTTATATTTTGGGAAAGCTAGTAAAGGAATTTCCCATCATTTTACTTCCCCACAACCATTTAAGATTTTGCACCATGAATATTAGATTATAATTTCTTCTTTTGTGACAATCACCGTTTGTAGTAAATTGCTCAGCTATTAAAATTTTATAATAGTGACACTTGGACAGAAACTTTTATTATCGATTCATGAATTCAATTTTTAACACGAAATCTTGCCTGTGAATCTTTTAAGCATGTATCAGCTTTTATCTGGCAACATTTCAGCTGTAATGCAAATTATATAAATTCCATCTTTTTGGTGTTTAGTGTAAATATAGTTTTATGTGATGTAGATTAATATACGATATAGTGTTAGGTGGATTTTTCGTTATTTAATATTTTTTGAGTATTCATCTATAAATAGGATCGGGACATCATCAGACGATTGTCTGTCTTAACCACTTTTTTCGATAAAATGTCTTGCTGCATTTCGTTCAATGTTCCATGCTTGGCTTCGTGAAAAGTTCAACGTTCCATGCTTGGTTTCGTGAAACGTTCAACGTTCCATGCTTGTTTTGGTTTTTCAAGAGATAACCGAGGTACTCGTGGGATGCAAGTTGTAATAAATTAGAATATTCCGTAACCGTTCCAAATAATATGAGATAATGTCTGCTGTTCTTTTATCACAAGATTTTTAATGTGGTAAAATCAATCCTACGTTCGGCAGAATTTAGTATGACTTCTGGGGAAAAGGTTATCGGAATTTTTGTGTCATACATTTAACCGAATTTATTTTGATTTTCTATAAATTGCGTTTGTTGAAAGTGAGCTTATTACATTACAACAGAAGTTTCGGTGTGATGAAATTATTATATGTCCCTGTGAACCGGCCAAATGTAACCTTCAAATCCGATTCACAGAATTTGTTTAATCTGGCTAAGGTTAATCCATAAATTAATTGGTTGAGTTGGCAGACATCCATTTTTATTATCACTACAATATATAAATTACAATAAATAAAACCTGGTTTGAAGAGTATCTATTGGAATTAACATTCTGATTGTTTATTTAATTTATTTTTTTACGTAAAAAAGCAGTTAAAACTGGATGTAACGTGTGAAGGAGAAGTGCAATCTCGGTATCTTTTCTTGATCTCCGGAATCCCTACCCTTGGTCGTATACTATTTGAAGGAGAATTACAGATATAGTAACGAACGATTTTGTTATAATTTGACAATAAGGAATTGTTTAGTTCTCATTTAATAAACACGATTTCCGATGACAAAAGAACCAGAAATTTTGTCTCGTATCCCTAATATTCCATCATTTATCAGGAATTGACTTACTACCACGAGAAAATGGGAAGATTATTTGAGGATCCTCTTGATGGTAGAGTTGAAAATGTAATGTCCAAAACTTTATTTCTCTGTATAATTAACTTCAGTCAAACACCTTCGATTACAAATGCACGTTTATTTTCTTCCATTATTAATTTCTCTCTCTCTCTATTGTGCGTGCCTGTGTTATTGACCGCAGCCTGTTACATTTAAAAGATGTCAGTATAAACTTAGTATTTAAAACGGCTGTATGCGTAATCATATTGCTTTGGGAATGAGCTTCAGGATTAATTTAAATATTTCCCTCTGAAAGTTGTAGGGTCAGTTGTTTCGCCTGTGTAAATATACAACTCTTTGAGGGGGTGTTATAAAACGAAAGAAACTCTGAACGCAGTATCTCCTTTAATATGTTCGAGGTATAAGACAAAGTTTATCATTGGCTATTCTTTTCTGGAATTCACTTATATTCCTAATTTAATCCGTGAATGATAGTCAAAAATTAATATTAAAAATCTCTTCTGAATTGATAAAACTATTTTTCACAGGGCTCACGTGAATACACAACGTAGCCTGAACTTAATCTGAAGCTAGAACTTACCACGAAATAGAACTAAGTCGGAACCTCGCTTCTTCCAAACAAGCCCAGGCACATACCGAAGCTCGTTGTTCAATATAAAGAATGAGGAGGTATGAGAAAATTACGATCTGGCAATGAACATAGTGCTACGATACAAAGTTGATCCGTATTCTGCCAAATTCGCGTTTGGGCATACTCTGCCATTTTGATGGACTATTTTAATCAATCACTATCACGCAGACATGGTGCCACTCTGCAATCCCAAAACGGTACCAAGGAACTTCAATTATTCAGCCGAACTGATCCATTCAACATGGACTTTGATAAGCGTGTTTTGCTATTTTTTGACGGAGAATTCTCGTGTAAGACCTGAAATTCAATCCTCTGAAATTATATCAGTACATTGGAGGCGAAGAAATGGGTGAAAGGAGTTGCTGACAGTTTCCGCCAATCATGAACCGAACCGAAATAAACTGCACTAATGCTATAGAAATGTGAAGTTTCTTTCACAAATAGTTATCGCTTAATACATCAATCATCTCTCATAATAAACATAACTCTCAGCAACCTGTTTTAATCTGTACCATTCCATTACATGCCGTCTATAATAAATTGCTTATAAATGTCAGATTCAGAATACCCACTACCGTCCCGCAGAGTTTATGTTTATTCAGAAATTTTGATCCGCCCTCGTTCCCTCCCTCTCTTTCTCTCACACTCTCTCTCCTCTTCTGCCGTGAGATTCGTGCCTGAGGACTGATCCAATCTAAACGTTTCTTTACATTAGTCGCAGGAAGAAACAAAATATAATTTTCCTTGATTGGGTGCGTATTCGAATGGCATATGGTTGAATTAATGCTTGTACGAGTGCTCAAAGTATTTGGGTCACGTGTACAATTGTTTGGCGAGACTGATGGTTTTCCTCGAGACGTTCAGTTCAGGACACACCTGGAAATAAGGGGATTATTTGCTTGCTCACTTTCATACTATTGACTGAGAGTGTGGGGTTTTCCTGCGCCTGCCCCATATTTGCGGTTCAGCGTGGGCCTTTCAGATGTGAGGGTGGTATGGTCTCGTCAAGTGGTGAGTTTCCTTAGCGCGGCTCTGTATGTATATGATGTAAGTATAAGGATAAATGGTCAATTGGACACCGCCTGTTCTCTATATTTCCTCCATAAATTTCAAGTTACACAGATGATATTTCTATATGATTGAATTGCTTTAGTGGCTTTCCGAATAAAATATCCATTCTACTGCGGTTTTCCTAGTTCCGATTTTTATTCGAACATTGGTTGTGGGCATTTTCATGTGATTGTCTCGTCTTCATAGGAATTTGCGGTTTTCCTCAAGAAGGCTCTTTGTTCACACATTGTATACATTTGCGGAAAACTATTTAAATCGTCTCAGTGAAGCCTTACGTTTTCCGTAACTGAGTTCATTTATATATACATGATGCAATTATGCGGATTAATTGTTTGAAAGACGTGTGTCCATAGATTTTCCTCGATCTTATTCAATCTTGCATGAACATGGCATGTGGGTGGACGAAAGGCAGTGCCGTGCCCTCACCAGAAGGTTTTGTTGAACTCCAAAAGTTGCTCGTACACTTGTACTTGATGATATTATCAACCGGATTGTCCGAAACGACTGAGTTATGTGTGTGTGTGTGTGTGTAATCCACTAGCCGCTGCGTTTGACTGGTACAGCTCCCTTCAGCGAGGAAGGGAAGTCTTATCGAAGACAGAAGTATATAGATTTCTTCGTTACGGCTGACTTCCACGAAGGTGTAGCAAAGTTTGGAATCATTTGAAATACATCACAACTACAAATAAATTATACAAATTTCGTACTTTTGAAGATATTTGATAGTCTAACCTTAGAGTGTGTTGTACGATTAAACAATGACAGAAAAAGTTGCTATATTTGTTTAAAAATCAGCCAAAGTATTTCGTCCGATTTATAAGGGAAAATATGTATTTCAACCATGGTTCCCAATGAACATGAAATAAATCAAGATCACTGTAATCTTAGGATTTTTTTTCTGTCATTACTCGTCTCATAAAATATATTGGCATTAACATGTTCAAAATACGATCAATAATAGTCACACTATATTAATAACAATAATTTAATTATACAATAAATTCTATTCAAGTAATGCCTCCAAATAATATGACATTAATTTACCATGGACCGAGGAATTTCGAAATGAATCAGTCAGCCCCCAATCCTTGCTGTTATACTACAGATTCCACTTGAGTAAAATCGCTTGTGCGCGTGAGTGGGCGTGTGTGAGCGAGCGTGTTTCTTCCACTGACGGGGCGGGGACGGGCCGGGGCGCGGGCGGGGGCGCGGGCGTCGACGTAGTGAGCGGACGGCGTCTGCGGCTGGTGGAGGGGCGCGGCGGGTCAGCCCGGCAAGCGGCCGTCTGTGCCGGGCCGCCCTCCCGCGGAATGCCCTGTGACGCGGGCGAAGGGCGGATGGGCGGAAGAGCAGCGGCGCCCAGTGAAGCCTCCGAGCAAACGCCCTCAGCGCCCGCGCCTCCTCGGGCTCACGCGCACTTCCCCTGCCCGCCCACCCCCCTCCCCAGCCTCACAACCGGCCACTCGGGGCGTAGTACGATGGTGTGTACGCCGAACACGCACGCGTCTCGCCGCCCCTCGCCTTCGCCCGCCACTCTCGCTTTCTCAGCTTCTCCTAGCTTCTCTCCCCCTTTCAGCGCTTCTCTCTCCTTTTCTCAACTTCTCACCAGCACTTCCAGCGTTTTCCCATCTCTCTCTCTCTCTCTTTTCTCCCTGCCGTTTCACGCTTTTATCTCTCTCCCTCTCTCTCAATCTCCTTGTATCCCCGTCAATCCACCACAGCCCTACCCGATATTCCTCACTACCTCTTCAAGCAAAGCTGTCCTCTTCCCTGCCCAATTTTTTTTCGTTCGGCATTGAAGAGCGTACATGCGATGGATAAAATTTGATTAATTGATTTTCGCAGCCAACTGTTCCTACGAATACCATAATATGTAGGTTTTGGTCTTAGAGCTCTTCCCAGTTGAAGTCAGTAACCCTAGACTTCCTGAATTGGAGAGTCTTGAACCATGTAATCGATACATGGTGGTAACATCTGAGGGCTCTTTGTATCTACGGGCGGCAGGATGTCTTTGCAACGCAATGCACACACAAAAGAGAATGGTCGGACGGGAAAATGTTATTTCTGATGCCAATTTGAGATAAAGAAATCTAAATATCACAGTTCTGATCGTAAAGCTTATTATTAAATACTTGTATATGAATGATCATTCTTAGGTTTAAATGCTACTTAGTGTTATCGTTAAGCTCTGTGAGGCAAATCATCTGATAAGTTGCGCAGTATTCGATGGCTAATCATTCTTTCTATAAAATCGCCCCCGCAAAAAAGTAATTTGACTCATTTCATGCTGTTCAGCAATTTACTCGCGATTCAGACTTTATTATATTTATCTACCCTTCTTTTAAAATGTCACAATGATATTTATCGGATATTTTCATCGATCTAAATGGCGAAGGGTAATTATTTTGATTGTTTCTCAAAATTGGTTTCGATACTGTTTATTTTAGGGTGGAATCTATTCGACCATGTATGAAATTGTTTGTTTCTTTACAATTTGAATTAATCATTATAAACCAGATTTGTTCTGTAATAATTTCCTATATTTAATTGAGAAGAGTTCTTCTCTTGCGCAATATTATGACATGTCCTCTACCTTTACGTGCAACGGTCAGTAGGACTTCCACGAAATGTTCCCAAAAATATTACTGGTCTCTTAAAAGAGGAAGGTTAACTTCCTTATTGTTCTTAATAGTCTTGTCTGTATACCGGAAATTGTACTCAACTTCTGAGATGCTAGTGCTTTGTTTTTGCTCAGATGAGAGACCATCAGACAGAATGGCACCATCTTGTTCGATTCAATTCGATCCGATACGGTGCGGTTCGGCAAACAAACTTCCCGCAGTCTAATCTCATCAACATTATCGCCTTCGCAATCTCATTGCCATCATTCCTGCCTCATCTCTATCATCCTCCTCGCTCTCGTTCCCGCCCTCGTTTCTCGCTCGCGCTCCCGCTTGCGTACCCGCCGTCGTTCCCGCCCTCGTTCCCGCCCTCGTTCCCGCCCTCGTTCCCGCCATCGTTTCCGCCCTCGTTCCCGCCCTCGTTCTCGCCCGCGTTCCCACTTGCGTTCCCACCCACTTTCCCGCCCGCGTCTCCGCTCTCGTTCCCGTCCGCGTTCCCTCCCTCGTTCTCGCCCGCGTTCCCGCTTGCGTTCCTGCCCTCGTTCCCGCCCTCGTTCTCGCTCGCGTTTTCGTCCGCGTTCCCGCCCGCGTTCCCGCCCGCGTTCCCGCCCGCGTTCCCGCCCCGCGTTCCCGCCCGCGTTTCCGCCCGCGTTTCCGCCCGCGTTTCCGCCCGCGTTTCCGCCCGCGTTCCCGCCCGCGTTCCCACGAGTTCACGCCCTCCCTCCCGACCTCGTTCCCGAACTCACTCTCTTCCTCGTTCTCGCCTTTCCTGTTTTGTTTCCTTCCCTGTCTCTGTTTCTGCCCCATTCTCTTTCCTGCCTCCAGCCCCATTCCCACGCGTTCGCTGCCGCCTCAGCCCCACCCCCTCCCCCCCGCCATTCGGCCGTCGCTCCTTCACGCGTCCGCGTTCTGCCTCCACAGCGCCGCGTTCGGCAGCGGATCTGAGAGGCACCCATCAATGATTCATCGCAAGCCTTAATGGCACTTCTGCACCGCCGCGTAAGGCGGATATGTTTTAAAGTGGAGTGGTCTTTAAAAAATGAACGGATATTCTTTCTAGATTTCTGGGAATTCTTTTTCGGAACGTGTTGCCTCGTGGTGGCGCACGTCTCTCTCGTCCACTATTGTTTTCTCTTGGGCGAGGTGTGCCAATTCTGAGGGAGCATTGGCTTCTAACGAGTCTAAACGGAACTGTATGTTAAATGACAATGATGGCGCAAAACAAAGTACATCATTGATACTCATGGACACTAAAGAAGGTGATTTTTTTCAAGTCGTTAAAAAAAGAAAAATTTACTCGGTATTCACATCGATTACATCTTCATAGGTACAAGAAATAATGTATTTAAACGACGGTGAAGTATATTTTTCAAAACAAGTTTTTTTGGCTCACCACAAACACGACATACAGAATTTTGGTTGTTATTTTAAAACAGCTCTTGGTAGGACATGAGACCTGAACATTGCTTGTGGAATTGTTGGAATCTGTTGTGCGTAACTGTGGAATGCTGCATTTCTCCCTTTCCCCTCTACCCAACACATACTACTGCAGTAACATACTGCCACAGGTTTTGTGTAAAATGGATAAAAATAAAAACTAGAATTTGTGGTGGACAAAAGGGACTGCGTCAAGTTTTTGCTAAGTTATAACCATTTATTCCATCACTTCGTTCATTTCCATTATCATTTATCATTCACCGTTCCGCACGCCATTGGTCAACATCATTTCCTCCATCACGGCCACAATGTTAGTTCTCTGAACGAAGTTGATTGATGGGAGTGGCAAACGCAGCCTTGAAACCGTCCGTCTCTGAATCAAGTCCACGCGAAAATAACAAAATGGAAACGTTTCTAAAGCCACACAAGGCATTAACACATACGGGTCTTCAATACCCTGATCAACGTTCCGAGGAGATTCTACATTAAAGAACACGAAGATACGAAAAACATCCGCATCCCAGGAGAAGTGCTTACTGAATGATCGTTCGGAGCAAATTGTTACATAGATTTAAAATCCAAACTCTTCTGTCAATTTCAGCAACTCCCGGTTACCGAGGGGTTTGAATTTTGTGATGGTATATCTCGTTATTTCAGATTTAAACAATTACCTTGGGACTCGAGAATGAAATACAGTAACTAACTTGAATTGTGAGAATGATATCATTTATTAAGCAATGGCCTCAATTTTAAATTATAATTCTGAAACCATAATTGTATATATTTCCCGGATTTTTTTGTAAATATGCAATGTCATAAATATGCAAATTTAATTTATGAATAAATTGTTTTCTGAAGAGATCTTCAATCTCTGAATCGTTTTCGTTATTTCAGCTGATATATTTTTGTATCAATGTGCTAATAATGAAATAAAACATTATGCATTACGGTTTCTTTCGTGTATAGTAAATTAGAAAGAAAGAGTTGTGAAATGTTAAAATTTTCTTATCTATTTCCTTGAAATTGAAGTTAAATTAGTTGAAAAAATAAATTTAAACGAGAAGTGAATATCAGTGAAAACGTAAGTTTTTACTTCAGTGCATTATTTTTGTCAATGAACATGGTGACAAACTACATCTTGGAATTTTCCTGAACGGCACTTCCAGGTTCAGCAGATACACCTGTTTTGAATAAAATTAAAATTTATTCAATAGAAACAATCAACTTAATTTGAACACATTTTATACATATTTTACACATATTTGTTGCAGTGTGATAAACACGATTATTTACTTTACTTAATGCATTTGAATTTACTTATATTTAAAAACATTTAATGCAATAATATTGAAATGGAACGTACCATCGACAAAGTTCTGGAATAATGGCAGGTATAAATGTTATTTAGATCAGTGTAACAGATTTCACATCATAAAAACAGTAATAGGGGGAGAGTTGTATATTTGCAAATCATAGTTTCTAACGTAATACGATATTGATCACATTAATCCAATAATACGGCTTCAGTTATTAGATACTCTAAATCGCAAACAACAAACAAATTGGAGCCAACGTCAGCTCAACTCGATGTTTCATTCGCAGAGTGTAATGATTAATTTACCAGGTCCGCATTGTAGCAGTAGTTCTAGAAGGTGGGTCTGCAAGGAGAATTGAATTTAGAATTGCTTCGCTGCCAGATGAATGTGTTTGTTTATTAAATACAGTTGCGCGAGTTGAAGAGAAAGAAAGCAATTTCTTCACTCCGAGATGAATAACGGAAAGCCATCTTCAGTTCACGAGTCTGTGCCCTTCTCAGTCAACGCCTTGTAGTCTGATTCGCCCTATGATCATGCCTAGCAGCAGTGGATTTGCTACAGTAGTTCCTGAAGTTGGTTAAATTACGCCATCATACTAAGGAAACTTCGAAGATAACGTTTCTCCAAGTTACCGAACTGGAATGTTGGTTTCGGAAATCCATTCAAATGAACTATTTAAAAGTAAAGTATGTAACAATAAAATATGTTATTCATGGAAATTATTTAAAATTGGAGAACAAGAATTCACATCATTTTTAAAAACGACGCAAATACAGTACCGTTGCCCAGAATGGTGGATATGATGAGAACGCTTGTGAACTCAATGCCTTGTGCATGATCGCGGATTCACATCGACCCTGTTGCATGGACCTTAATACCTCATCTCTCGTATGAGTTCTCTGTAGAAGCCGCTGTTATGCTGACTCACGTCCCAGGAACTCGCAAACTTGATGCGGCGTGATTGGTCGACAATTTATCTTCGGTCTCGATCCAGGGTATATCTTGCTCTGCCGGATCTAATAATCCTAGAGCGCGAATTTTGATGCTCTTTCCAGTGAAAATGCTAATACGTTATTGGGCAGATCGATTGTATGTCATTTTTTACACGTTTTTCTACTTTTGCTTAAGTGATTTCAACTGGACAAAAACTATTGGGTGACAATGAATTATAAAACATTACTTGGAAGTCTTAGAAGATCTTACACATTCATTAGATACGCAAGATGATATATGCGTACAATAAAATGTATAATAAGCAAAACTTAGGCGTATATGTATAATAAGTTAATAATTTATTCTATTTCGATCGATAAAATATCGATTGAAATTACACAAATTATGAATAATCGACCGCAAATTGTCAATAATTCGGTATTAATAATTATAAAGTTCTAATTGACACACAACATTTAATACATATACATCGAGGATCGAATAATTACCCACAGAAGAAAATTGGATCCAATCGCATTAGCTATGCGGAACGAAAAATATTTTTTAAATGTGTTTCTATTAATTCTGTAGATAACAAAACCATATCCAACCCTTCATGTTAATTCTGATAATTGTTTCAATTTATATATTTCTCATTTGACTAAACAAAAATTGTAATAATTGAACGGAAAACGAACTAGCGCTTACCTTTCTCATTTATTTGTACCTTTATTTTTAATTAGTAATTTTTGGTAAGTCATTCACATATTTATATCATGTATTATTTTTAAAAGAGTAATGAAAAGACCAGAATGATGCAGACAATAATAAAACACTTTCAGTGTGCAGCACTTTAACTTTTCGCAGCCTACGTAGTGAATCAAGTTCATTCACGCAGGAGCAAAAGAAAGGCTGGGAGGGAGGGCTTATATAGTGGTGCGCGCGGCCACTCGCATGGAAGGCACGCGGCATTTCGCACACAATCCATCGCATCGCATCGTATCGCAACGCGACGCACCGCAAACGCGTGCAGAGCCCGACCCTTCGAATCCGCCCTGTGAATGGATGGTTGTCCCTCGTCTATCGTGTGTTGTCTGGCAGAGGTCTGCGTTCTGCCGATACGAGTCCGATTGATTGATTATGTTTTGGGGCGCGACGTCTATGGTTATTACTCCAGTAAGTATAGTGAATGTCATATTCCGGGAAGTATTGGTGTTCCTTCACCTCTCAAATGTGGTGGCCGTCGCCGACGTCGGCTTGCGGGATTCCCCATTCTTGTATCTCCACCAGTAGGGCTCCGCCCGAACCGGGAATAGTTCTACGCTTCCGACTGTCGTCCCGGAATGCTTAGTAGTTGAGTGCATGTTCGCGTAAGAAAAAGTAGGTATAGAGAAGGGAGGGAATAAGGACGAGGAAAAAAGATCGCGCGCGGTCCGTGGTCCGTTTGTTAGGGTACTGCTCCGGCATTCGGTTGGTATTGATCGGAGAAAACTGATCAGGCCTGCCGGCCTTCAGAAACCTTCAGCAGTCAGCCGCGCAATACCACCTAGCTTTGTATATAGTTTCGAAAATCCTTCAACGTTGGAACGCGAATCCTGGGTGCACTTCTATAGTTAGATGTAATCCTATAGTTAATATGCAGTTGCAACCAGCGTTACGATGAGGCTGCCTAGCAGCCAGCAACACCCTCGGTCTTCAGTGGCAATGTGCTGGACATCCGCACCGCGAGGCAGAGAGTGGGCAGGGAGGAGGAAGAAGAGAATGGCTTAGAGATTTATATTTCTTTTATACTTCCATTCATAGTAATCCTACTTTGTATGTGGCAATCTTTCAAATTGCAACGAGTACGTTTGGGATCCTTGATGGGGATTTGTAGCCAGTCACGCACCTTCTGAAGGAGATGAAGTAATGGTCAGATGATTAGGCTGGCCTAATATACTGTATCTTTTCTACAAATAGAATACCGCAATTTAATTATTTAAAAAAAGATGATGCTGTGTGGTAGTTGTAGTTAGTACAAAATCTACACGTGATTATTTTGCAGCCTTAGTTCACTTATTTAACATTTAGCACTTTATTTAACTTTTTTAATAAGGCTTCGTAAAATTGTATAAAATATTCCAATGTGATGATTCCATAGGTAATCCAATGGTAACTTTGATAGATTTACGTCCTAATGGTAGGATATGCCTCTGGCAGCGTTCAGAGACGCTGCATTGGTTAACCGCTGTTGCCCCGAGTCCTTCCAGTCCGCAATTCGGGTCCGAGGAAGCCGCGAGCGTGTAACTGCACGCACCCAATCCATCGAACCGCGACGCCCCGCGACGCGCCACTTGCCATGCATGTATTCCGCCGCGCGACTAAATGCGGCCGAGTCATTAGAAAGGCAAACTGGCGCCAGGTCACGGGTTTGCCGGCGCGTTCTTCACGAAGCAGCCCGCAAAAAAAAAACATTCATTTCAATCACTTCTGCAACTTTTCCATTTAAACAAAGTACGAAGGAACTGAAGAGCGCTCCTGCGCCGCCGCGGGGTCGGGGGATGGGGAGGGGGAGAGGAGAGGAGGAGAGGCGGAGAGGCGAAGGAGGGAGGGAAAGGAAATTTAGGTCTTTGCGTAAAGTACCTCTTATCTCGGCACCGATTTTCATGCAAATCGAAACTGGTCGAGGAAGAAAATCTTGTCGAGACCAGCGAACTCAAATTTTGTGGAAATTCGCCTATATAATTCTCGGGCAATAACACGCAAACAAAGAGTTCGTTTCGCTTAAGCGCGCTCGTGCTCGGAATTCATAATTACCAACGTTTTCACAACAATGTCGTCAACGGGAGTAACATCGCTTCAACGAGCGTTACACGTCTTTTGCGTTAACTAGCCGCAGCCTGACCCAAATCTCAATAAACATGGATCGTGTTTGTTCGGGGGAAAAAAAGGAAAAAGAAAACAGAAGAGTGAAAATGGGTATCCGAGCGACGCGAGATGATAACGAAGACAGCCAAAAGTGATGGATAGCGAGCATGACAAGAGCGTTTTATAGCTTGCTGACGTTTCGAGTAGTCGTATGTCACGCAAATCTGTCTGTAGCCAATTGGATCCGGCGTTCGTTGACCGTCCGCTAATTCATCCTCCATACTCGACTCTTTTCTCTCTCCGTTTCTCTCTCTCTCGGTCGCGGAGACCATATGCCGGGCTCCCCCCTCACGGCTTCCACGCTGCGCTGCAGTATTTCTCGTGCCGCGGGGGAGTGGCCCTAGCGAACGGCACTTCGATCGAGTTGGAAGTGCAGGCGCCACTCGACCAGGTCGGGCTACAGTACGTAAAGAGGTGATCAATCTCCTCCTCCTGGTGCGCGATATGACGAGAAAAAAGGAAAATCGGGATCCAAGTAGTATATAAAAATAAGATCTTCTTTCTGATGTCCGGGCCGTGCGATAAAAAAAGTTGCGAATTCAGGTATCTGTCTTACTAATTTCGAATATACGCACAAATTGAATGAAAACTAAGCAGTATCTGGTCATACGAGAGGTGTCAAATCTTTCGTTAGATATCCGGAAGAATGGAAAAATACAAAAAAGAAACAACTTCGATTTTGTCTAAAAAAGTAAATTGAATTTATTTATTATTTATTAAAAGTACAAAATTTTAAAACTTTGTGACGTACTATGTGTGGGGAGAAGTGTAATATGTGCATGATTTCTTGAGCTCTGCGATGTCTGTTTTAACTCATATACATATTAAGTTGTATTATGAATACATGTAGCAACGACCGTTTCCGCAAGAATTGACATGAAAATATGTTCCCGCGCTTGAGCAAGTCATTTGTTAGAAAACCACTGATTCGTAAATCAAGAGACACGTTAATGGTAGAATTTCTAGCTTAATAAAGAGAGGCTTACAAGAATCATGTTGATGGGATTTACTTATTATTCGTGCAATTCTCTTCTGTAATCTAAAATGTGGGAGCTATATAATGTATTTTCGTAGAATATTCTGCCATAGCTCAGGCGGGAATGAACATTCCCGAAATATACACGAGCAACATGAAGTCTGACTGGATTTGAAAGAATTCTGAGTGCAAGCATAATGAACTTAATTTTATTTTCAATTCATTTAAAAGGATGTTCCTTTTGAGATTTGACTGAATAGAGATAACGAAAAATGTTGTTGCTCTTTTTTCTTAAAGGATGGCGGCCATTAACACTAGAACGTCCGACGTTGTCATTTTGACGGCTACAAAATATTCAAGCAATGTTATCTTTATTAAAATGAACAGTAGACCATTGTGATTACTTGACTTTAAATGTACTATTGAATGTATATGCGAAAATTTAAAAAACATTCATCCACTAAAAATTGTTATATTGATCGATTTATCTTAAACGTACGACAGCCGTCAAATTGACTGCTTCCTAATAGCTGCTAAAATGTGTGCTCTGTAAGTCGACTTGTTTGTACCATTTTATCTCTCCTACGAGAAACCATGGATGCTCTCTTTGTTGAAAAGCAGTAGTGTACATCGTATTTGAAGTGTTCATGTTAGAAGTCGATGACGAAATGAAACGCTATCGGGGCTGTTATCTTACGACGAAAGGCGCGAATGAGCAGCCAGAATATTTTGTTGTCAATTGCATATATTATTCTAGTTATTGTGATCAATAAATAAAAATGAGTGAAATACGTATATTTATTTGTGTGTATCAATTGTTCCATATCCGCAAATAACCAATGCATGACCCGTCAAAATGGCGGCACGCAGGCATCTCACTACACGCAAGGTTCGGGAGTTCTTGTGTTGAAATTCCTGATGGATGCCGGCCATCAAATCTCACTTTTTGTTTCATGTTGATACAAAGGTACAGTATTACGAAACCTGACGCCACCTGTTAAGTGTAAAATTTTGAGTCTCTGTGTAGTTGTGTTATGTCGACACAATAGTATAGGAAAACAATGAAAACCATTTGCTATGTTGTTAACTCATGATAAAAACAGCATTTCATATTAGGATTGAATCCTTGTTGTCATGTTTTTATTCATTTTGAAATCGACAATGTTTTTTCGTCCCTTTTGAATAAATGTTAATTCTTTTATGTTTGTTTGGAATGATAGGTTTGTTCCACCTTTTCAATAACCGAAAGAAAGGAACAGTGGAAAATGTTAGAGTATGGTAATCAAACTCCTTCGAGATTCAACGATGAAAATAAATTTTCGAGTTCCGACTTTGGCAGGATTTTGAACACTAGCTAAAGAGGTAGATTCAAGCGCTGGCTTGAGAAGGCTTCTAGTGGCTGGTTGTTCTGACTGATAGTTTTCCGTGGTTTCTCCGAACAGTACCAGGCGAATGCCGGAACCATCACAAACGTGCCGTGAATCGCGTGCGATCTTTCCTTGCTTTTGCTTGTCTTTTCCTCGCCCCTTACATACACACACTTGAACTTACACGAACTACACTACCACACATGTGAAATCATTCGCAAACTTAAGAGGTTGACCCGGCGGGTTGAAGCCCTATTGATTGGAGATACATGGCTGGGGAAAACTCGACAAGCCAACCTGAAGGTCGGCTTGCCATTCAGGGGATCGCCATCCGGCAGTGAAAGAACACCGCCACCTCCCGTGAAAAAATGCACTACAGTTACGGGACTAATGACCATACCAGTAGATGCGCACGGAAACACGAAACAGTCAATTGAGTCTCACCATGCGGCGCAATAATTTATTTGTAAAAATGATTTATTTATCCCCAATAAAACAAATTTGATCGTACAGTGGAAGGATTATATCAATATATAGAGTGATGCTTATCTAAACCGTTATTATTAAAATTGTAAAAAGCAACATTTTGCAATGTTGCATAGTTTTATATTTCGAGAGTAGTCTGCACCGTTGATATCTTAAAAGTATTTGCTGCTGTACGTGCATGAAATGCTACACGTATGAGAGGAAAATATTTCTGAAAAAGCAATGAAGATGCTTGTAAACGGAATTGAAGAGCATATTGCCAAACGTATCGTTTGGCGTATTTACAATAAATGCAATTGTTCACGAAGGGAAAACATTCAGCCTTCTTTTGTTTTGAATGCCGTATAACATACGAGACGCCGTTTTGAATACCCACAGCTTGATGGAGATGGAGTCCGAGGTCTTCAGGATTAATAATCTGCATTATGCAGTGTCGCTCAGCAGTGCCTGAAGCTTCTACTCAGCAATTCATGCTGATTATAATAATAATAATAATAATAATAATAATAATAATAATAATAATAATAATAATAATAACAGATGGGTCTTAAGAATATATGTACTTAAAACTAGAAAACAAACAAATATTCACCATGGCAAATGCCGTAGTATTACGGCTGAAAAGTTCACAATACTGCCCAGCGCTCGACGTCTCTCGGCCAACTAGGCTTCAGCCAGCCAAGACATTTCATGACATAACCTGTAAATCTTGGTTGAGGACTCGTTCAAAGTGAAGATAGTAGAACTTACTTTATTTTCTTGATCAGTGTTTTAGCAACACAAATGAAAGCATTCGTATTGATCGACGATACTACTATTCTCTGTTTATTTGATATTTGAAAAAAATACTAATGCGTCGGACACGTTGTTTGTTCACATTTTGGACATCAGCCTTGCTACGTGATGACAAAAGAGGATTAAAATGCGGTTCCAAGTGCTTCATTCAGTGGAATTTGATATCATTTTGTACGAATGTTTGTTTGTTTTTCTTTCTCACTCTTTGGCTCTCGTCCCATCACCAACATTGCTGCAAGCATGTCATTCCCGTTGACCATTATGAATGTCTCGTGAGAGGAATAATGATGACATACGACCTTCCATAGCATTTGAAATGATTTTAAATTTCGAAATAAATTGCAGAATAAAAATTAAACTAATTCAATTAACCGTGCCTCGTCCGAATGCAAATCTAATGAGTCCAATAATTTAATTAATATTTAATCATTTTGATAACGCATAATAACATTCCAACACATTCTCATCGGTTGAGGAATCCAAAAATGTAAACATTGCTGAATAGAAGGTCGTAAAATTGTGGTCCATAATGAAGTAACTGGGGGATAATTGTATTTGGCATATGCTACATTCAGCAACTTAGAGCTCAAACGCTCATCTCCCTTGTCCTTGAATTGAATGGCTAAGATCTGCTACTTGGAAGTGACTCCCTCGCAATGACATTGGTAATAAATAAGTACTAGAGACCTTTTCGGAATATTTTCACATTGAGATGCTTTTGTATTTTACGTGCCATTTGAGATTAAAAATGTGTTTAGTAGTTGCGTAAATATGTAAAAATAGCATTGTAAGCACAATATATAGAAAGATTTTAATCTTGGTATATGTTGAAAAAGCTCACTGCTTGGCTTAAGAATATACATGAACTTAGTCAATGGTCTCTCCATAAGATATGGCAACTATGTTATGTCCTCCGAAACTACAGACATTTGTTAGCTCTATATATCCGTTGGTAATTCTGTTTGACTCTCTACAAGATGACACAGCCCAATCATGTGAGCGTGCTTGGGTGCACTCAGAACAAGTTATATTACAAGGGACTGCGCTCAAGATGAATGTATGCAATGTGGAATGGCTTTTATAGGTTAAAACTGCTGTGTTTATTTGTAGAAATGTTCACCAGTGTCAGACAGCGACGTGACAAGCATTTGATATAACGTTCCCTTATCGATGTATTGCACGTTGGGTAAAGGCCTTCAAAGGCGGAAGAGTTGCTTCTGCTGACCTGTCCCGTCGTGGGCGGGAGGTGCTACACATACGCAAATCGCACAAAGCTGACGATATTCAACGTTTTCTCTATCGTCGCCAAAGGTTTGTGCTTACCTTGGGAGATTTATTTTAAAGGGTGCTAGGTATGAGTAATGTACGTTGTTCCATTGTTTGCTAAATAAAACACTGATTTCTATTTACACATATATCAATTGCCCCAACTCATTGGCTCCTGTAGCAGTAATCAATTTGTCCTTAGCATTGAAAAAGCGTATTCCAGAAATTGTAAATTCCAGAGATTTAGTAAATTATATTCTTGTCGCTGTATTGGCTGACAAAATATGGTTGTCATTGCTTTTGAAATGACCGTCGGACGAACACTCGATAAGAAAAGTAAGTGTTCGTAATTTCACATTGAAATTTTCTTGATAAAGAGATGCACATTTTTCACATATTGTTCAATTAAGAAGTTTTGATAAGAAAACGAATGCCGTACATTTTAAGATTTTGATTGAACATAAAAGGATAAGCATTACATTAATATCAGAAACGTTGGTAATTATAGCCATAACATAATAAAATGTGTTTTTTATTTTAACACAAATTTTATTCAGCACATTTAGGAAGCGCTTCTGCGGAGAGTATGAACATTGTTCGGCATGCCTCAGTCTGACTGACAACTTTGTATCTCAGGGGAGAGAACTTAGCAACGTCTTCGGCGCAGAAACGCAGGGAGGACCTTCGGGCAACGTGCTCGGTGTTAATATGTTAATGTAAATCTTTGTTAATCCTCTGTTCCAACGTTCTTAAAATATGATTATCCTCTGAATTCATCTGACGCATAAGTGTTCACAAAGTAGGACGTGGTTCCCACATATACGCAAATACAAGAGTAAAAGGGACAAACGAAGTAGTTATTGCTGTAGGTATTTTCTTGATATACTGCAAAGTTTCCAGCAAGGTTTGTAAACCGTTCTTTTTGGCTTTCAAATGCGGCTATTGTATACACACGCCAACAATACTGTGGAATTAAAATGGTGAAATAAATTTGAAAATGGCGAATTTAATTGACATGTTTTGTGAAGTATGAAATGGTTTAAAATATGAAAATTATGAATAAATTATTAAAAATAGGAAAATATTCCAGTTATTTCAGGTTTGATAATTTAATTTCTTATTTATTTCTTCTTTGTAGCATTAATAATCTAAAAAGCTCTTTTATTGTACAACTGAAGATGACCGCAATGCGGCCGAAAAAATCTGATGCTGTAACTGGAATAAACTAGGCCGGAGATTTCATTTTCTGCTTTTCAGAACATCATAAGCCCTATATTACTTCGTACTACTATGAACTTGATTGTTCCTGTCACAGTTCTGGGGACCACGTAATTAACGTGAGGTCTATCTTCGCCCTGCCACTTATGGCTAAAGGAGGAATTACTACGAATATGGACAGTTATTAGAATTTATTTCAGAGATGTCATTTAGGTATGAGGTTACTATTTTCCACGCGGCAAAAATATGCGTACTAAGTTATGTTATGGATACACTATCCAAGCCATTTTATTTCGCCACCATGCTTTTATTTTCCACGCGGACAGCATTTCGAGAAGAAATTCATATTATAAAAAAATGTGATTGTTCTTGAACGAATTTACGGGAAAGGGGTCCGAACTGAAATTCCTCCCCATCTGAAGTCCTTTCTGGATCCGCCCGTCGTCTGCCGAGGTGTTTGGTGACGACGCGTTACCGCGGCGGCCACCGCCAACTTCTCCCATGCGCCGCCGGAAGAGGAAGAAGGAGACGGGGGCAGGGAGGGGGAAGGGGGGGTAGCGGCACTTCCGGCGATGGGCGCGCCGATAACGAGTTCACGCAGCTTTATCTCGTCAGCCGATGCCGCCTTCCGGGGCTCTTATCGCTTTTCCGCAGCCATTGCGCGCTCTCTCGCGTTCTGCGGCGCGGCGGGAGCCGAGCGGCACCCAGAGAGCACCCGCCCGCCCTCGACCAGCGGGAGAGCACTTGCAGCCACAAGTGACACGCTTACTCTGCAGCGCGGTAAATCAGCACTTCCGATAAGGTGTGCAGCCTCCAGGTGACAGCGTCATATGACGTTACGTTAGCGTGTTCATGAGAACGACGATAGCGATGTTTGTTTTTTTATAACTAGAGCTAGGATTTTGATGACCTAAAAACTGCATAAAAGAGAGAAAGAGTGCACTTATGCCCAAAAATCCTTCAAAAATTTCCTAAAATGATTTTTAATTACCCTAAAACATATTTTTAAGTGCGAAATATTTCTTTCTTCGGTTAAGCCAATAATTTGCCATGGTAAAATATTTGGAATAAATTGAATACAGTAAAACTCAATTAAGAATCGAAGGTAATGTATTATTTATGATATTGAATACATATTTCATTAACATTGATTACAATTATATTATTACTGTTGTTTACTTACGATTTACGTTCATATTAAAAACCCTCGAATTTTGAGTTGCAATGTGTCACCAAGATAATTTTGAGATTTTCAAATACAAATGATCGACGATTTTCAGCTAGGAGCGCGTCACTACTAAAAACTGACATAAAGCTATTGAAAAAAATAAAAATTACCAAACAATGACATCATAACTCAAAAATGCAAAAAAAAAGACTTTTCAACCCCAAAATGACAAAAAATGCTCTATCAAATACATGGTAAACGTCTCAAAACACTGTGAAATATGTTACTACCAAAGAAGAAGTGTTTCTCAAGAACAATAAAAAAGATGCAAAAACATCTATATCTTAGCCCTCTTTATAACTATTATAAGGAATTTACGTGTCTGTCCACACGATATACATAAGAATCACTTCGTTTTGTGATATATTTTCATAGTTAACATGGTCGGTTAATTTCTTCCTGTGATTATTACTGTCATTATTTCATTATTATTACTATTATTATCATCATCTTTATTAGTGATGACTACAAAATCACGCGGAGTTGCAGTAAATGTTGTGCTGCGCAGAAGCGAAGTTTTGAGGGTCCACGTACAGATCCAGAAAATATTTCACATGAGGAGCAATTATAGTTCAGACCGCCCTTAAATATTTTTGGAATAATAATGTTTTAATGGTCATCTTCAAATTGAAAAAAGAGATGAAGATATACATAATGAGAATACTGCTATTCTTGTGATGATTTTATATAGTAATTATTTTGAATAAATGGGTAAAATTTAAAAAAAATGGATGCTTTGGTGGGGTCATTGGCCCTATTGCTCCTCTGGCAACCGCCATTGATCCAAATCATCTTGTGTCGTATGATTTCAAAGCATGTGTTCTGAAGGCGATAATAGAAAAAAAACAGTATTCCTTCCGCCATTCCATTACGAATAATATATGATTGTCGAATAATATAACATTTATCGTCCTTATCTCGTGGCAAAACCCAGTAAACCATCCTTAAGCTGAATACTGGCATACGAAAATAAAGTAATAATATTCATGCATTATTGTTATATCGTAATCATGCAACCGCCATTCAACCCCAACACAATTATATTTTCGCAATGTCCCTGAAACGTGAACTGATTGATAACGATTCATTACTTTCAATAAATGTCGCCTCCCACATATTTCCAATATAGACCAAATGGTCTATGCACATGGAAATTAAGACATCTAAAAAATTGTTATTTTGGAGGGGCGTATCCGTTTATTTCACGGACAAAGCAAAAGTATTTCCTTTGGAAATCGGCTGTCATGTCTTTATGACATTTTTAGAAAAAAAATCAATTATTTTCTACACATATTTGTTCCCTTAACTATAAAACGAAATTTTTCCGATGTCACGCTTCTCCTGTGTATCCATATGATAAAGTTTTAATTATAAATGGACTCATATTTTTCCAAGAAATCATTTGAAAGATACTTGAAATCTGGTACTAGTTTCTATCACATTCTGATAACTTTCACAACTCTTCATGTGTAAATTTTTAAAAGCGAAAAATAGAAGAATGTGATTGACATTTGGGTGGTATCTTGCACTTTCACTGAGGCCGTCAGCTATATTACTTTAAAGCAGCGATGAAATATTCAAGTTCATCGCAGATTATGTTTTGTGTGCATGTCAAAAACATGTCTGTTTCAATCCGAGAAGTAAATGTTAATAATTTCTTAGGCAGTTGCGCAAACATCCACAGATGTTTATTTTTCTGCTTCTAGGATTTGGCAACTTGATACAGAATACTATAATTCACATATATTTCATATTAAAATATTTATAATGTGTAATCTCATCATGTGAAGTGAAATAAACATTTTATAATGAAAAACGAGATATACATTAAAAATATGGTAACTAATTAATACTTCTTTGAAGTATAAGCCGAGACAGAAGAGATGACTTCAATTCAAGCTAGCCAAAGGAGATGTAATCTGAGCATATTTCCATCAACAAGAATGACAAGCCAGGAAGGACTCATATTTCGCCCCCCGGGAGGAATATCGCTACTCGCCAGCCGTCATGTTGCGGTTTACGCATATGGGGTAAACGACCGCGTATTTCTTAACGACATACCCCGTGATTAAAACTGTTAATTTATAATGCAATCATGTAACGCTATAATGTCCAATGGACAATATTTGAACAATTATATAGCAACCTATTAAAGATTTAACGTGAGCCAACACTGGTGGGCAAGCCGCAGATTCCAGAGTTGCATGCAGCGCACATGAAATACCTAGGCTAGTCAGAAAATAATTTTACACGCTTTATTCCTGATAAACTTATAATAAATTCATGGCAGTTTGAGAGTAATATACGTAATCATGCGTGCAAACAGTTAATATTTTTATTTGTGCCAAACAAGAAAACTGAGTATGCAAAATATGGAATAGGAAAAAACAGAAGGAGAAAAATAAGTTAAAGCAGAAAGGAAAATGCATGAATAAATTAAAACAAATTAAAACCAAGAAATTCTTATGCTTTTTTATGTAGTGGTAAACATTAACCATTATTTATTTTCAGTTTCTCGTCGGGTATCTCACATTTTCTTTTAAGAGGGTCTTGGAGGTCCGAGGTGCTGTAATCCTTTCCAAGACCACTTTAAAAGAGCGTCTAATTTCAGTATTATCCAATTGTGATGGATGCAATTGAAAAGGTAATACTGTACATAGAAAAACTAAATTATGAAAAAATGAACAAAACTTAGTCCCTGGATGGCATCAGGGTATTCTGCAGGTTTGTTTAGTATATTTGTCATAATGTAACACACTACATAATTGTAGAAAATAGAAATTAATTTAAATAAAACCGTTATAACTCCGCATTTTCATTCAAATAAAATATTGGTAAAAAGAAAGAACGGAATCGTTGTTAAAATGAGCAATAGAATTATCTTCAGCCACGAATTTATATTATAAGTGTAAAAGTATAAATTGATAATCATTATCTTTGGAATAAACGTTAAAAATCGCTTTCGTTTTTGTCTCACAAATTTTTTTGTGCTGCACTATCAACTTCAATTATATCACAGTAACCAACTGACGTATAACAAAATACCGTATTAAATGTAAAGAGGAAAGTAAAATCTGGATACTTAATTAAATATTAAGAGAGAAACAAATTCTACCTGGAACGAAGAATTCTCTGTCCCACTGTATTACAAAAGAAAAAATAGTTTCAGTAGTACAGTGGACGTCCTACACTGAGGCTTTCTTCAAGGCATGGTCCGAAAACGACCCAAACATCGGTACAGTGTCCCGGAACGAGGCCTTTTTTGTTCTGTCACGGGAGCACGCATTTCGCCTGCAGAAGTCTTTATTTACGCAAGTGCACAATTACTTGTCACAATATCGCAGGATTAAACGTGGAAATTAACTTTCGTTCCTGCCCTCGTGACTCTCTTCAGCGCCGAGCTCCCGTGCGTGCCTCCACTGTACACAAACGGTGCATAATGAGGGCGCGTATTAAATCTAAAAGTAGCGTCGGCGGCGTTGCGTGCGAGCGCGCTCCTTTTTTTTCCTCTTTTTTTCTTCTCCTCCCGGGGGCGGGGGCAGGAGAAGGCCGTAGCACGAGGGCGGGCGACGCGGAAGGGCAGGTGGGGACGGGGGAGAAGGGGAGGTGGAGGAAAGGCACGCGGGGTCGCGAGGACACGCGTCCGCCTCGGCAGGGAGGGGGGCGTGGCCTTTGCGGGGAACCACTTACCGATGACGGTGAGGTTGACGCGGCTGTTGCGCGTCTGGGCGACGCGGAAGTCGACGCGGCAGCGGTAGACGCCGGCGTCGTTCTCCGTGACGTGGTCGACGCCCAGCTCGGCCGGCTGCTTGTCGGCGAGGAAGTAGGCGCGGTTGGCGAACACGCGCTCGTCCGACCAGCGCTCCGCCAGGTCGAAGGAGCGCTCGCGCGCGTCCACGCTGCAACACGCGCAGAGAGAAAGGCGGTCAGGCGACAAAATGGCTTCAACCGCACTAGGCGCAATAAGAACACATTTTCTGTAGGAATTTAAAAAAATTACTATTGATTATCTGATTGAAAACTTTTGATGTTTTGATTCTTAATTTAGGCCGTACAGTTCTGGTTATTGGTAAATTTCAAACTAAAAAATGTGTATGTATATGTTATGACAAACAATAGAAATTTGATCATGGACTAACGTTCTCTTTCATTATGTAAATATTCATACTGAGAAGGAAACCAATTCCAAGATTTGGAAATGTCGAGAATATGTGAACAACCAATACTAATTATTTTTTAAATATACTTGACTTAACTATTTTTAAAAATATATGCAACACCCTACCAAAACATTTACTCTGCATAAAATCTGGATCAAATAAATTATTTGGTCTGGATCAAATAAATTATAATATTAACCAAACTAAGACCAAACTCTTTATAATGAAAGTTCACGAACAGTCAAAAGTATAATTGAGTAGGAATTTTGTTTGGTGCCCGGGCGAAATATGAATTCCCAACGGTAACAATTTTTATTCGCATTCTCACAGCCTTGGACCAACATAAAAAGGTCTCAGCCGGCCTGGATAGCCGAGGTCGCTAAGCCAAAGGAGATGTAATCTCTACGTATTTCAATCAACAAGAATCACAAGCCAGGAAGCACTCGTATTTCGCCCCAGGGAGGGAAATATCGCTACTCGCCAGCCGTCATGTTGCGGTTTACACTTTGTGTTGTCCCTAGGTGTTGTTCTTACAGATCTCCCTACACTTAAAAAATCAAAATGGTCGCTGTATGACCAGGATGTAAAAAAAGCGACCTAAGAAAGGTCTGTCATTTTATTCGCAACGGCTGTTGCCACTCGCACGTCCTTGGCCAGGGCGTCCTAGGGTTCGAGCCTAGATAGCTAGGCCGAATTTAATCACTGTCTGGAAAAAAAATTGAGGTCAGCTGCTTTGATTGGTGGTTTTTCGAATCAATACCAGGCAAATGCTGGAGCTGTATCCAAAAAAGCGCCAAAAGTAACAGGTATTGTACCACAGTTTCTGGGTGATGGCCCCCATCTCGATCAGGTTTTTCGTCCAGTTTCCCTGATCCTTGAGCAAATGCTGAGATGGTCCTTTGTTTTGCTTCTGGACATAAATGTAACTTCACTATTTGTGCACGTCTTCTGAATTTCAGTGGGAAATATAGTTATTCAAATTATCGTTTTTCATATTATCGCGGCAAAAAGTAATATTCTTTCATGAAGAACATGAGGGTTCAGGGCAGGAATTTATAGCTAATTTACCTTTGAAAATATATTTTATTATATAGAAGCAAATATTTTGTCAACAAAACTTGAAAAAAAATCGCTCTTTTCTGTATTCAAAATTCGACTAGAATATGGTTTAGGATAGAGATCACAGAATTATGAAAACGTGCACAAAATTCACTTCTCCCCACAGCTCGTCACACTCAGTTTTTAACTGTTTTTGACGTAAATAAATAAATAAATGTCCAAAACTACTAAATTGAAAAAATATATATTAAGATGTAAATTCAAACCAACCACCAACCATATATACTTCATGGTTAGCATTTTCTCCAACGTAATTTCTTCTCGCGCTGTAATCTATTTAGTTCGTAATAAAATATTGCTTTACGAATTACCATCTGATGCAATGTGTGTTAATCTATTCATCATCTTCCGAATATATTCAATGTCCGAGTTAACCACGCGACACTGATTGACGCCTCTACAAATCGATTTTTGCCTCGACGATTTCTTTGTAAGAACATAATTCCATGACAAAAAATGACTAAAAACGTGAACTTGACATGTCAAAATTGTCACCCAATAGTCCTAACAGGATTATTACATCTGAAATTCTTAAATATTTACTACAGTTTTCATGTCATTCTTGTAATGTGAAAGAAAGAGTGAGAAAGACAAAAGATAATAATGATATTTTGGTGAAATCTTGTGTTGTTATTCTACACATATTTATAAATAGACAAAAATATAATTCCGCATTCATGAAGTAGTTTCAGCATGTGTACTGCATCCAATGTCTGAGTAGGTTGAATAGAATGAATTTGTAGTGAAAATGAAATACAAATCTTCTTCCCCAAAAACGATTTTGATTTCTCTACGTAAACCCCTAATCCAGAGTTCTACAGAACGCGATACAGCGCCGAAGATCTCGTAAGAGCTCGCGTTATTCACAGTAAGCATTGTGCCTCGATTTTAATATTTGCCTTGCATGATCGATTTTCCATCTTTCGTGAAAAGATTTCCCGAAGGAATTCGGAATGCGAAACATGCCTCTCCGGCGGGGCAATATCGCCGGCCAGTCTTTTAAAAAGGCTCGGCCTTGGGCGCGGAGCAAGGGAGGTATTTAGCGTATCCCTGCCCTGCCCGAGCTCGCGCACCTTACGGCCGAATCCTTTGCACAGGGCGCGGGGCGGGAAGTTTAGCTCGATAATTGCGCTCGTAAGAACTAGCATGGCCGGGTGCGCTTCCGGACCTTAACATCAAAGTAATGATACCGGAGTGGAACTCCGCCGGAATGACTATCGGATTACGATTCCCGGAGAAGCCATTTGGAAATGTGCTTTATGGTAGGTGGAACTTTGCTGATAAAATTTTGACGCAAGCTGTTTAAAATATAGTTCTTTTCTTAACGAAGCTCGGCATTGTGGAATGGGGATGCGATTATTGTTCTTGGTGTGAGCACGTATACAAAATTTGGTGTGATGTTTGAACTTATATGTTAATTTTGCTTGGAGTCACCTTTAAACATCTCCAGGAAACGTTTTATGACTGTTCGATTGTACGTGAAGTCTTGTTTTCATTTTTCTTTAAAATCTTGATTGAAGTTACTAGAACACATTTTATGCTGTAAGTCTGCCAGAGAAGTTTACGCAAATGAAAATCGAATGAAAAGTGAATTTGTTATCAACTTAATTATAACACATGATAAAAGATATCAATTTAGTGAAATTCAGTGTAATTTCATTACACAGAGACTCAATATCATTTATCATAGAACCCGTGAGTATATACGGTTTTAAAAACATTCTCAATCTTATTTTTCGACTAGATTTCATTGAATTTTGGGTAAACGCGGGCCATTTCTTTATTTCTCAACGTAACGTACTCGTATACGTTTCTTCAACGCCCAACAATTACGCTAAATACCTCTATATTTCAATGTAAAACGAAACAATAAATAATAATTATTATAAATAAATAAAATATCTGGCAGATTTTTAGTAAGTGTGCGAAGAAAATAAATTCAATGAATATTTCGACAAGTGCTATCTAGTCCAGTATATATTCCGTGTTTATTTATTTTGCATCCTCAACAACCTTTCGCCTCACACATGAACTGTAATGTATCTCGTGTGTCCCGTATTGCTACTCCAGTTGTTTCAACCCCCTATTAACATAAAAATCATCAGTTTTCTGGATATTATTTTGATGAAATAATCTGTGGTGTATTTCGTGATCAACTCCTAATATTAGCTTCATTTTTTAGAGTTATTTGTTTAGGGAAAGTCCTTGGCATATTCTACACTGATACGATTCACAGTAGAGTGCTCTGAATGACAAAGAAATCTTAACTTTTATAGGCATAACACCAAAAACATAAGCATTACATTTAAATTCTGTAAATTGGGATAAGGAAAACGACATATCTCTTCTCTCCGTTTGCCAGATCTCTTCATTACTGGTGAAACGCCGTTCAGAGATGTGATACAGTGGTGTACGGCGGGAAGCCTACCCTGGCCAAATACACAAGTACAGCATATTCGGTATTAGGATTTCGTAAAAAATGTAATAAATTGAATTTATTTTGTTATAAATTATACATTAAAGATATATTTATAATTCTTCAGTTGGAAAAAACGGCAAGAGATATTTTTGTCATTTTGTTACAAATGCATTGCTGTAGAGATTATGTGGATGAAACGAATCACACTGAACATCCCATTATCCGATTATACAATCCCATTCGTCACGTGCGTATTTCCACCGAGGCCGACCACCGCTTCCACCGCGTCGTGTGGATTTCCACCTCGCTCCATTGCCGCCGCCCGGGCAGCATGCGTGCGACGCGATCACGTTCCGTGTGCGTGTCGGCGCGTGCGTGCGTGCGCGTGCGAAGCCGAGAGGCGCGGACGTGGGCGGGGCCCTAACGCACCACACCGCTCCGCACCACACCCCACCACACCGCACCACACCACACCGCACCGCACAGCACCGCGCCGCGCCGGCCCAATTTGCGGCAAGGGCGAACGTCAAACGGCGCTCCGTACTCCGTACTCGGCTGCCAGCCACCTGCGGCCCGGCCCGAACGGGCCCGCCAGCCACCCCGGGAGCGGACGGCGGGAGCGCGAGGGGGCGGGGCGGGGGAGGTGCGGCGACGGCGGGGGCGTGGGGGGCGGTGGCGGAACCCACGCCCGGCCTAATGAGGAGCGATTGAAACCGCACTTTAGCAGACGCGGGCGCCAGTAGCGCGGTGGGACAGCGGGGGCGCGCTCTTGGTCGCTCGCCGGGGGAAACGTCGCCTTTACCGCTCCCTGGCGTTTAGTTCAGGAAGCCTTACACGGCGGCTTGTGACGCCCAAACATGCCATCGTCATTTGTTGTTCAATTTGTTGTGTATGTAGCGAAATGTCGCGCCTGTCCGAAGAGCAAAGATTGAGATAATATTAAAAAGTTTTCATTGACAATACAGATAGACAAAATAAAATATTGACCAATAAAAATTAATAAAAATAAAATGTTGACTTGCTGAATCTATAATAAAAAACTTTTCAATGAAATACCTAAGCAAGTGCCACTGTTATTACATTTTAATAAAGTAATTAAATTTAACAATAACAATAATTAATAATATTGAAGATGTACGAATCAATCCAAAGTTATGATAGATAGTCTATAGTGTGTGATTTGAAAAAATATTGTTTAATAACGAAAATATTAATTTATTAACCTATTATTTTATTTAACGGATTATTCCATACGAAATATGCACGAGGTAAATCGCAGTTTCTTATATATATTGAAATTAAGGTAATATTTTTAATTTTTATAATTTGACAGCAAAATTATCGACCAGAAACATTTGTAAGCGATGTACACATTATCACATTTTATGCTCAAAGTAAAATTTTCCAGTAGAATATTGTATGCAGCTAGTAAAATAATTCAGAAAAAGAAATAACTGTTCTTCTTCGTCTTAAGAAAACAATTTCGCTCTCCTGGCGTCTCAAAATGTTAACATTTTGCTTTGGCAGCACAAATGTTTTATTAATAAACATTCTGAAAGGATTTAATCATTTTTTCAAGTGATTTTATGCCTTTTATCTTCCTGAAACATTGAAGTTATTTAGATATAATTTTCACTATAACTATTTTATTCGAGAGGTACATAAGAATCTCAATATCATCATCTTCAGTTTTGGATAAAAATCAGTATATACGTCACAATATTTGTGAAAAATGTGAAGTTTTAACAGTGCACACCATGTAATATTCCGCCACCACCGCGAGATTACAGAGGCGCCGGGGCGCGGGGAAAACACGAGAATACACGAAGAGCGCTTCCAGACTATTCCTTTGAATGTTGCGGACAATGTAGTCGCTGATAGCAATATTCTCAACTTATCTCTCTGCAACATAATATTTAATACATATCCCTTTTCGAAGGTGAGGATTTGTGGCTAGCGGGATATTCTATGGAATAATAAACGGACGTGCACAATTCAAATGCCGTAATTTCACCTGGGCATCGCTATCTTTTCCGCTCTGCAGGGTTAACGCAACATGAATACGTACGTAAACTACGTACAATAATTATAAGTGATTTTTTTGTTGTGCACGGTTTTTTCATCATCACTGAAGAAAGAGGAGAGGCAATAGTGATATTCCAAGCACAGTAATATTTGCAATAATAGTCGTATTGCAGAGGGTTATGAATTCACATTGCCGAACAGTAATATACGTCACTATGTGGATGTGATGTAAAAGACTAGCAAAATTCCACGAATATCATTAATTAGTTCAGTCCACACAATCCAATACTGCTCAGGGAGCAATAAGCCTGCAGATGTGCCTGAGGGGAGAGTTCAACAAATAGCATTATGAAGTGCGGTTATCATTGTTGTTCGTTTAATTTGCTACTTTGTTGCTTGCATTTTCCTCTCTCTAACGTTACTAGATCATCCTCGGGCCGCATTACGGTTCATGAGGCCTTCGAATCGTATTTATGGCCTTTTAATGAGCCTACATATTAATTAAACATATGAGTGTATATTAATTATGTATGATAGCAATGATTATACACAGTTAAACCTAAATGTGTTTGAAATAATTTTTCAGTCAATGGTTTTTGTTTTCATAAATATTTTAATGCAGTTACAACTGAAAATTGGTAATTATAAAACGGAAAAAATAATACAATACGTTCATTAGTAAAGAATCCAAATGATTTGCGTAGTATGTTTGCGATATATTGCCATTTTTCGTAATACTATTTTTCAATTCGCCCAATTAATAACTGCTGCGATTTCCTATACGTTATGTTAAATTCTAGAAGTCAATATTTGCGTCACCTTACTCTAATGAGAGAAACAATGAAGTGATCTTTCCGCATCGGCCAAATTCCAGATACGTTTATAGGTTCCTAATTGGATTTCTCTTTTTTCTTTGATTACAGTGGCTCATCATGGCGTTTTTATATTTAGATAGATTTATAAGTTCGCTTAGAGCTAATGATTAGTGGCAAACGACAACAATTAGAATTAGAACAATAACAACCTTAACAATTATAATTACCATTAGAAATAGAGGATGATATCCTAGTTCTAATTAATTTCTAATTATCTCTAAATTGACTTCTAGTTTCACTAACACTTCACTTCACTTCACTAAATAACGGACATGACAATAATAATAAAAATTACAAAAACTCTATATGCAATAATAATAATAACTTAAGAATTACACCAAAGCTAAAGCAGTGTTAATAATGATGATATTATATTAGTAATAATAATATCGTAATAATAATAATAATAATAATAATAATAATAATAAAAATAATTGTCTCAGTATTGATAGTGATCTAAGTAGAATTTAGTATATTTTAAAATTTGCCTACATTAGAAGGAAGAGCCTCTAGTGCTTTTGCAGGTAGTTTGTTCCAGTCTACTATAGTGCGATTCACAAAGGAGAACTTGCCTACATCAGTTCTTTGTTTTCTACATCGTATTTTCCAAGGATGGTCTCCTCTGCTTTTATAATCTGGTTTATGTAGTCTTTTACCGATATCTGCCCATGCTGTGTCTCCTCTGTACGTCTTGTACATTACACATAAACGCGCCCGTTCCCTTTTCTTAGATAAGGACTCCCATTTTTCTCGTTCATCAACAATGCGCCCATGATTTGAAAACTTACGGCCAGTTTTTGAATTTTATCTAACGCCTCAATTTGCCCTTTCCTGTACGGGTCCCAGCATGCTGATCCGTATTCTAAAATAGGACGGACAAGTGTAGTATATGCTAGGGATCGGGCATTTGGACTACTATTTTTTAGGATACGCATTACAAATGCAGTGCTCTCCAGGATTTTTTTTACCGTTTTGTTAATATGCGGATTCGATGGTGTGATGGTTAGCGTGCCGGACTTTTATACCCAAGTTCGCGGGTTCAAACCCGATCGAAGCCGTGGATTTTTAAGGGCGAAAAAATCCTTCGTACGCCTTCCGCGGAGGGGAAGTAAAGCCGGCTGGCCCATGTTAGTAGATTTACTTGCATGTAAAAGATCCTCAAGCCTAAATGACGCCTCTGAGCTAAATTCAATCGCCTGTTTCGTCGCCCGAGATAATACCTTCTTTCTCCGCTAGGTGAAAGAAGCGTAGCAAAATTTGCGTGGTCAGACGGAAGAGCGGGCCTGATGGCCCGAGTCTCGCCACGTAAAATAAGGCATTAACTAACTAAATATGATCCGACCAATCCAAGTCGCTTCTGAGGACCAAACCCAAATACTTACAGCTTTTTACACGTGGTATAACGTTGCTTTCTAATTCATAATTGGAGTGTACATTCGAACGACACTTGATAAAACAAGTCTCGCCACGTAAAATAAGGCATTAACTAACTAAATATGATCCGACCAATCCAAGTCGCTTCTGAGGACCAAACCCAAATACTTACAGCTTTTACACGTGGTATAACGTTGCTTTCTAATTCATAATTGGAGTGTACATTCGAACGACACTTGATAAAACAAATGAATTTACTCTTTTCCGGATTTAATTCCATCTTATTTTTGCACGCCCAGTTCCATAAACAGTTTAGATCGTTCTGTAAAACATTTTCATCCGCAGACGAGACAATACTCCTATATATTATACAATCATCAGCAAAAGTCTAACTTTCGTATTTATTCCAGTTGCAATGTCATTAATGAACGCTAAAAATAGTAGTGGTCCTAGCACACTCCCCTGGGGGACCCCAGAAGTTACATCGACGTTTGATGAATATTTACCACCCATCCTGACTGAGTGCGCCCCGAAAGAAA
>JAHLJT010008446.1:274433331-274486779 GCA_031308135.1 Acheta domesticus | reverse complement strand
CCTGTCAGGCCTGCTGCACCGCGTTGGCACACAGTGGTCAAAACTGGTTCCAGTTGATGGACAAAAGAGGAAAAGAAATGTGCCCAGAGGCACAAGTGGGTTCCCTGTTCCCACATCCCAGCCATAGGATAGGAAAAAGGCAAGAGAATTAAGCAATCTGCTCCTAAAGGGTAGATTAGGTTACTTTCATGGAATAAGGAAGGGCACCGGCGGGAACTCCGCAACTCATTTACGAAGAGAGAATTAAAAGACTATTTCAATACTACTAAGACTACTATGTATGATGTAAATTGATGTCTGATATGTAGTATCACGTGGTGGTTAGATTGTAATACATTTTATAGTTTCATTAGTCAATTTACTGATCAAGCCGAATGGAACCAAAATTACACATTTCTTGAAATTCAAAGAGAGCTTACAAACAAACGCACCTGGAATATGATTCTTTACCATACACTCCCCACGGTTTCTCCTTTAATCATGTATATGCGGATTTGTTTCCGTTGCGTTCATGCTTGTTTAATTGTTTTTAGTTTCAGGATGCGTTTATGCGAAAATACTCCTCAATTTATTATATCAGCAAGTATGCGTTTCAAAAAGCGGTGTTGGAAGGGAAATATCTCAAAACAAAAAATATGTGTAACCAAATACAGATGAAACTTCTTAGGCAGTTTACAAAAGTTCTTTATTATTTAATGTCTCCATTTTCGAAACAATTTGTTTGGTGGAGGGAATGGAATTCATCGGTACGCTACCAATTCCAAATTAAGAGTAGGAAAATGTTGGGTGTAATTTTTAGAACAGAGAAGTATAGGAGGCAAACAAAGGGTAATCGTAAATTACCACTTTTGCAATTAAGAAGATTTTCCTTTCACAATTCCTATAATTAGAAGAGTATTTAGCAGAGAGAATAACGTTGCAGAAATCCAGATAATTATATTTTCAGATATTCTGGAATGATGAAGAAATTGTTGAAATCACCCTCAATCAGGACATGGCACAAATAATTACAACAGAACTCCAAACGTTTTAGCAATAGGTAAAAATAGATATAATAGGAATGTATCACCTTATTAAAATATTTTCCACAACTATTTCAGAGTTAGCCTAGAGGTCACGCACATTAATACATTTGGTGTTTTACACCTAAGAATTTTAGATCTGAACTGACTGCTGTGGCTGGTGCCTGGTATTTGGCAGATGTGATCTATCCCTTGTATGAACACGCGCAGGTAAAGCACAGAGGAGACTCAAACTACGAGCAGAGTACGCAAGAAGTATTCGAGAATTATAGGAAATAAAACAAATTCTATGTGAGATTTTTCTTGACACATTCAATGCTGTTGGGAAAGGAATAGTTGATGTGTGGAGGAACCTATCCTGTTGCCGCGTGTGTGAATTATTTGTCATCTTTATGAACCGTAGAACCTGAATTATAGAATCGGACTGTGTATTTTCAGTAGTGAACTCAGCAAATGAGTTCTTTGTAATTTACAAATATTGTTCATTTCCACTTCCGAACGCTACGTGCTTATGCTTAATTCTGACTTGGTAGTTTTGACCCGCTCTGTACGACCTACTATGCGAATAACATGTAGAAGAAAAGAAACGAAGAAAGAAAGAAAAGAAAGAAATAGAACCGTGTAAGGACTATTTGCATAGTTTTAACTCCCAAATAATGGTCAATATTAGGCACTAGTATTTTTGTCCAGCTGCGCTACTGAAATTGCCCACTGTGCGACGGCAACAAACAGCGAGCGACCTACGGCAGTTAGCCAACGAGTAGGGTTCCGTCGGCGTGGAGAGTCGAACTTGATACCTTCCCGCTCACGAAGTCTCGCACGGGCGCCACAGGCTATCGGAGATGCATCTCGCTTCTTTTGGAACAGAAGGTGCCGGTATCTCGCTGCTTGCGTCGGTGGAGGGATTCATGTGCCTGGCCCTATTACAACAGCTCACCGTGTACTGGCCAGAGGACGTAACTTTGCCAGAAGCACACTGTAGTCGTCTTACCTTTTTAACGGAGAGGCGGAGGAGGGCACAGGAGAAGAGCTTGGAGCCATGGCATCTCTAAGGTCAACCCTTTTTTTAATGTTAGTCAACTTATTGCGAAACAATTGCCGAATATATACCAAATGACATTGAAAGAAGTATTTCCATTTTGAAGTCATACTTTGTTTTATTTATTTATTATTTAACATTTTTTGTTTCAAAATATTTGATGCAGTTGGAATCAGTGATAGTTGATCCTGTTTGAGTACAATTGCGACTTATCCCTATATTCCTACGAAATATGGAGAGCTCGAAATATGGATTTGACGTCTTCAGAGCTCGAATAGAGGGACTCTTTCCTTTCACCTTGTTTCTCAAGGTGAAAGGAAAGAGTCCCTCTATTCGAGCCACGGTACCTACATGAAGTAGTTTTCTGTTGGAGACATGTAGGTTTCAAACTATCAAAATTATTTTAACACAAAAATAAACAAATTCATTAAGTAGTGAACTGTTTTGAGAGAATTTTCAATGCTGCTGGAGTCAACTAGATCACCGCGAAAGTGCCACAGAACAGACGAATACCCTTTCTCCCATATTCACATGAGAGAAAGCTATTCATAACTTTCATTATTCACGCTATTCATGGCGTGTGAGAATTCTCTCATATTTTGCTGGTATTTTGGCTTTCGTCCGTGAGCTGGAGAGCAGACGCCGCGTGCTGCCGTGAACGCTTGGAAATTTGACACCGCGTCGCGCGCTCTTTGTAAACAAATTGTTTCGGTGGGCAGGTTATGAAAAAAATTCCCAACAGGTTCAGTATTGTGCTCACAAGAAAGCCAGCAAACTCATCTCAAATTCTATTCTGCAGCAAAAAATTCAAGTTGTCGGGGTTCATACTATGCGACTTCTTTTTCCTCCACTCCCTCTTCTCCTCGTTCTTCTTGTTCTTTTTCCTCTTCTCGTTATTCTCGTAACGGGTCAGGTAAACCGACCTTTCAGATAAACACATTTCTTGATTTATTGGTGACTTTTATTTTTACTTTCAAGCCTTACGAAATTCTTCGTAAGGAGAATGTTGATGGTTATGTAATCGTGCGCCGGAAAACGGAGAATTTTGACAGAAAAAGTCTTATTGTGCGGTTCTGGTAACGAAAAAGTAGATAAATCCTATTGCGAAAATTTAGGGGAAAATCCTCTATCACATGGTGTAGCCAGAATCAATGTTTTGTTAGTTCTTGGCAAGGAAAAATCGATGGACGGTAAAACGTCTGTCTATCCGTCCGTCTATCCGTCAGTCTTTCCGTTCATCCGTCCGCCTGTCCGTCCGTCTGCCCGTCCCGTGTGTGCATCCGTCTGACCGCTCGAATGATCAACGCTAGCGCCTAAACCGTTCAGCCGCAGAACCTCAAAAGTTCGCTGGTTCGAGCCTCACACGGGGGTTATTATTTGTCTCAGATCTCTGTTGCCGCAGATCATTATTTAGAATTCCAGAAACTTTATTGAAGAGCACTTGAGGGAATTCTTATCACAAATAAAAGTAAGATAAATAAACTGTGTCTGTATGCGATTTTCAAATTTTCAACTTTTAAACAATTTTTCACATGTCTTGGGTTTGCAAAACGTATGTGCCATCAAATCAGTTGTTGTTTTTCTGTGCGTCTATATAAACTGCTTTAAATAAAATAATGAATATATCATCATGAAATGTAAATACAATATAACCAGTACCCATGGGACCAACTTAGATATCGCTAACGGTTCCAACATTATTATTACTTTCTTTCCTAACGATGTTCTTCATAAGGAAGGAGAGTTATGTATGTATGCTTTTAAGTAAGTAAAAATAATGTATGTAGGCTTTATTCTCTTCAGGGCTGCCTTCTTTTGTCGCCCAAAAAGCATTTTTTTTACATTTTCTCAATTTCTCGGTTGCCTAATGCTAGAACTGATACAGTTATCTCTTGACTAATATAGAAATATACAGCCCGTAACCGAGACGGATGGCCGAACTCGTTAAGGCGTGTACGGATTGAGCGCTTCGAGTAAAAAAGAACCGGATTCGAATCTCAGGCAGAGATTTTAATTTGATGAATGTGTTGTTGGTAGAACCGCTAGTCGACGGTAGGTCGGCGCCGCTTTTAGCCTTCCAGGGAGAGAGGGAAAATCCTCGCTTCCTTCCTAAAAACATGTTCTACACTTACGGCACTAATGATATTAGCAGTTGACACGCCCGGAATCACAATCAATCAAACTAACAGCTACCGGTCCGTCTGTGGACAACTGTAGCGCCTAAACCGTTCAGTCAACTTTTTCCAAAATTAATATTCTCTGATCTGAACGGATTGGTGGCTTTGGGAGTTTCTAACGGATTTTGATGGTTGAGGGTTATTTTAAATGAATCGGGCATTTACTATTTTGAAAATTTTGCTAGTTTAAAACACTTTTGCTAGTTTATGTTGTAGTATAAAATTGCGGAGCATTTGGAAACAATGTGAGAAAGTATGTACCTTGGTAGCACCACTAGTTTATATTACGCCGATGTTTCAGTCTCATTTGGGATAGGATTTGGAAATACGTGGATATTCAAATGTTTTATTCTTGTAGATTAAATTGGAGTAAGAGCTAACAACTTATATCTTCATAATAGGTTCGGAAGTATCCTTTACTTATTAATGACAATCAATATTGTGTTTTTTCTTCCCAAAGGAAATTGCTTTATTTCATTTTTTATCGCATTTATTTCATTTCAAGTTCATGATCATTTATTTTTAAAATTCATATATTGTAAATTATTTTTATATCTAATCTTCCAGTGTATCAAAAGATGTGATTAACAGAAAACACGAATGTCCTTTACACATACATGCAAACAAATTAAATGAAGTAATTTTCTTTGAAAGAAAAACAAACTTAGTATTGTTAATAATCCAACGATAATTCTGATCCATCGTCAAATGTGTTGTGTTATATTCGTAATTCTAGATGTTTGTAAAAATAATCGCAAAAAAGGTTGAAAAAAATGTGCAAAGGCCCTACTTAAAAAACAATGTATTCGCCTCCTTGTGGCAGGCTTCCCCTACGGAGAGATCCCCTTGTCAAGCAACAAGCAGTGACTGTTGCGCGCTCTGGCGCCCCGTGGGAAGAACAAGAGAGCATTCGTGCAATTCTCGGCGAAACCGATGAGCAGGCTTTTGCTTGAGAGAAGAGGCAAACCGACGCGAGGCCGCAGGGCGCCCTAGGCCTCCGAGGCGGTTGGCGGAAGAGCGGAACGCCCTCGGCGGCGGCAGCAGCTGCGAAGGAGGAGGAGGCGGCGGCGGCCGCGACAGCGGGGCGCCAGCAACAACAACAGCATCGCCGCTTCGACAACAAGCGGCGGGCGATTGGGGGGAGGTGGGAGGGCAGCGGTGCCAATCGGGAGGGCGCGAAAGCGAGAGGGTGAGCGAGCGGAGGAGCGAGCGGGCATCGGGTGGGTTAGCGGGGTGAGCAAGGGAGCAGACGAGTACCCAGTGGTATGCGTCCGGTGACAGGGCACTGCTTCTTACAGGGAGGGCTAAGGGTCGACGATGACAGGAATTTGGGCACTAGCTACGTAGCTAGGCGGAATTCAGCTGCTGCCTGGAGGAGAATTTCAGCGCCCGGCTGCCATGATCGGTAGTTTTCCGTGATTTCTCTGATCAGTACTTGGCGAATGCCAGAGCAGTTCTCTAATAAACGGATCACGGATCGTGTCCGATCTTTCCTTCCTCTTCCTTGTTCTATCCTCACCCTTTACTTACACGACCTACAATACAACGCATCGTGGAAGACCAGTCGGGAGCTTAGAGTTTGTTTTGGCTGTAGCTGCGCCCCGGTGTTGAGGGATACCTAGATGCAGAAAACCCCCGCAAGCCGACGTGTCGGTCGACGCTGGATCGCACCATCCAGCGGGTAAGAACATCGCCACGTCCAGGAATAAAACTTCATTTACGAACTAATGGCGAAAGTGGTTAACACCCTCCGAAAACGCGAAATAATCAAACGGCGAGTGGGCGAGTGGGCGAGTGGACGCGTGAGCGAGTCTGCACGCGAACGAGCGGGTGAGCAGGCGAGCAAATGAGAAGCGATTGGGCTGGCACTGGCGAGCCTATGGGAGGGCGAACGGACAGGAGGGGCGAACGGACAGGAGGGCGAACGGACAGGAGGGCGAACGGACAGGAAGGGCGAACGGACAGGAGGGCGAACGGACAGGAGGGCGAACGGACAGGAGGTGCGAACGGACAGGAGGGGCGAGCGGACAGGAGGGCGAGCGAGCGTGCTGGCAGGCGTGGAGCGGGTGGGCCGACGGACCGGGCGGGCGCTGAGTCGGGCGCTTAGGCGCACGGAATGGGCGCCGCCGCCCACCGCCGCTTCTGCCAGGGCCTACGCCTGCGTTTGATTAAAGGAGATCGTCAGGACGCGGCGCGCGCCCTGATGGTAAGTTTCATGGCTCTTCTGAGCGTCTTCGAATTAATCGGAAGCTTTTCTTCGAGGACTTTCCCCCCTTTATCCCGACGAGCGCGCAGAACAAAGTACGGACAGGCAGAAGACCATTAATTTTTGAGCAATGGTTTAAAACTTGCACGTGCCTTCGTGCTTTTATAGAGATTAAAATATGTAAACACAATTAGGCAACTATGAATATTTGCTGACACGTGCTTGATTGATGTTAAAAGGTAGTATTTAATCTTATGAAAATCATTTCATTCTCTGAAGTTACCATTTTGCTCTTATGTGGCTTGATCAGCACAAAATAGTATATAATTTGTGGTAGTTGTTGTTATTGGAAATTCGTGGATTCAGGTGGATAGAGTGTGTGCATTAATTCAATAAAAAATTATCTGATCAATTTTCTTGACATAGAGGATTATATACAAGAATTGGCATTAGTTTTGTGCATAAATTATTTGAGGATTTTAATAAAAAATATATTTAAATAATCTGTAAGGAATTTTGAATAAGCTCCTCTTTCTAATAACACGTTTTCAGTTTTGCAATCTTTAATTTTTCTACATTTCATTTTCTAGATTAAGCATTTTCATGCTGACATTTTTCAATTTAATGTCAGTAAAACAACGCAACCGCGTACGACCCCTTAGACGTGTTCGTTGATTCTGCTACCTCACGTGTTATAATATTTTTTCTACTGGACGGAAATATCTTTTGAAATTAGTGTTCTTTTCCTTCAAGTATTCATTTGTGAGTATTTCTGTGATTCCTAGCGGTATGTTGCTAGAACTGACTAGGATTCTTTGAGCATATCCCCCAATAGATGCATTAAATATCACATCACACACGCCCTTACGAGTTTCATTGTTATGAATTGAATTTTGGGATGTTTCTTCAGTTAATACTCGTACAAAAAATATGTTGTTATTATTAAGATATACAACAAAATCGTTTCCTGAGCATCCGATAATATAGTGCTTTCTACAGGACTTAGAATATTATCTTTGCATACAAAATATACTGGCTAGGTTGAAATTGTATACCACTCTTGGCATGTACTGCAAAAGCATTATTATCCAAGCCAACGCACACAGACCCTCTGCTTGACTACGAAAAACCCCTTAAGGGATATCTCTTCCGTCAGAAGCCGAATACATATCACTATATTTGAAAATGATCTGTGAACGTAGCGTTAAAGTGGAAGGGCATACCAGCTAACAACCGGTCTCTAGCCGCCGGCTCCTCCAATCTAGTGCCGGGCTGCCTCCTATTGGGTTTTGCAATTTGCCAAATCCGACCCGCGCACAATCGCCTTCACTTGTTTTTTGAGCTGACGAACGCAGTCGTTAGTCGATGCAGTTGCAATCGTTCGATCGGATGCGCATTCAATCAAGGAACATCAGCATTCAAAAATCCATTACAAAACTAACGCGAATGTCGAGCCTTTGGTATGAGCTCGGAGTATTCGGCACTCGCTGCTTTCAGATTCTGGTCGCTGACAAATCGCAAAGTAAGTGTCCTCTTGGCAAACATAAGAAATCGGTGTACCAAGTTATTGTTTTTCTTGCCTGGTTGGTTCTGTTAGAAAAATCTTTTAACTTTAGTTATATATATGTTAATCGGCTAGTGCGTTTGGTATTGCTAAGATAAACTACATGAAATCTGATTACCGCTTGTAGATTTCTCCAGATCAATAGACGATAGGCATTATTCGCTCCCGTGTAATAAAACTATTTGGCTCGGCAAATGAGCTACAGATAGTTGCTTATATCTCATATCGTATCCTTCCTTATGTGTCGTTCCCTATGTGAAGGTCCATGGCCAGTTCCATGGGCTGTTGCTACAACACTCTTCTGGAGAAACCACGAGAACCACCAAACTGATTAGTCGGCCTACGAACTCGTTTCAAACAGGAGTCACAAATTTGCTGACGAGTAAAATGTCTTAAAAAAATTGTTAACCCAGATATTCGCGTCACTTGCACTTGCTGTTGTAACGATTCGGTGATGGCTGTAAAATAAATTACGCAAAAAATTCCGCTTATTGTTTTCAAGAGCTCCTTTAAACCTAGTACTGATTACCCACACTTTTTTACGCGTCTGCCCAATAACAATTGACAGTATAAATTATTTCGTAGTGACCAGAATTTTGTTGAGCGTTTTATTCCGATTTTATTTTTCCGTACGCACGAAAGTGGCCTTAATGTTACACGTTAAATGAGCAAGAGGCAAGACTTTTCGATTAATCGAATACGAGTCCTTGAACTTCATTTCTATAGAAACAGTTGAAATAAAAAATTGTGTTTTGTGCTCATGGAAGTGAATTTTCTTCCTCGTGGTGCAGTTTAAAAATATCCCGCGCGAAGGTTGAAATGAAAGTATAAAAATATCCATGTGGAAACGCAAAAAATACTCTTCAATCATTACTTTCCACGGGTAGTCAACAAATATTACATCCAGTGGGTCCGAAAGTAACCACATCACAATTGTTATAGTAGAAAACGATAGTTTTGCTTGCTCTGAGGCAGGTAGGTGTTCTCAGCCACTTCTTTCATACCAGAAGAATTTGTACAATACAGAGTTAGTAGACATATGTAATGAATAGTTTGAATAGGTCGTCATTTCGAAAAACCTGGAGATGGTTACAATACAGCTTATATACAATATATGATTACAATGCATATGTTTAAAATACATTGTGATCTCTCTATAATGATCTTTAAGCGAATATCGAAAACACCCATTAAACATAGATATTATTGTATGTTTACCATACAATCCATACTGTGATTCCCTTTCTCCATCTGTCGAAAACTCTTGATACCGAAAAAGTACTCGTTGTTTTGAAGTTCGGTTATGAAGTTTTTATACAGTGTGAGTAAAAGATTAGTCGAAACATTAGCTGATTCATTTTTTTTGCAATAGTATATTGAAGTGAGTCATTAGCAGTCATGTGAGGGCTTCCCTTCGCATGATTCTGCGCTGGAGTGGTGAATGTTGGTCGGGAGCCGCTCAGAGGCGCGGGGAGCGGCCCCGCTCGTAGCCGCACGGCAGCCACCGGCCGGAGATCGAAGGCGCGGGGCGGGGAGTGCGCGGGGCGCGGGGCGCGGGGCGCGGGCAGACGCTGGGGTCGCACCAATGCAATCAGGACGCCTCCCACATTCGTCGCCGCGCTCCCCTCGCTGTTGACGCCTCCGCGCTCGCCCCTGCCGCCGACGCCACCGCCACCGCTCTGGCCTCTCCCGGCCACCCGCCTCCGCGCCTCGCCCCCTCCCCCTCACCCTCCCACCCCCACCATCCAATTCCGCGACGCGCCCTCCTCCCCGGCCTTCGCCGCCAGGCCGCCATCACGTCCTTCCTCCGCCCCGCTTCGTCTCCTCTCCGCCCCTCCGCTCGTCCCCGCTTTGCCCCACTCCTCTCCTCTCCTGCAAAACTACCCCCATTACTCCCCTGCTTCGCCTCTTCTCTCACTTCTCCTTCACACTAGTTCATCCTGTCCTAGCTGCTTCGCTAGTTCTGAGTTTCGCTCCACCACCTCTTACGCCTTACTCCGTCCCCCTCTCCCCCGCCAATAACCCCCCGTCCCTCCCCTGCCTCTCCACTACCCCCGTGCCTGGCTCCTCTTCCCACGCTCTTCCGCTCCATCGCGTCGTCCTCGGCTTGCTACATCTGACCGTCTCACCCAGTCCTCTACACCATCTCACCTCATCCCCGCTCTTCCTCTGCAACCCCTCGTGTCACCTCGCTTCGTCCCCTCCCTTCCCCTCTTCCAACCCTCCTCGTCCGTCCCCTGCCCCTCCGCTGCTTGCCGCCACGTTCGGCCCCCTCCCCGCCGTTCCCCGCACGCCTCCCCCGGCGTTTCTGTTTGTTGAGGATTTCGTTAAAATAGCTTGCGCAATCACTTTGTGCGTGTCTCTCTCCCTACCTTTCTTCCTGGGACTCGGCGCGAAAACTCAAAGAGCGGCGTGATAGGAGGGAGCTGCGTTCAGAAAGCAGTCGATGGTCGCCGCAGTCTGTTAAACAACTTCGTGTGGAGGTTAAAGGGAATGTTTTCGAGTTCATAGAACGAAGCTGATAATAACAGAACCAATTTCTCAGGCAGGTAGTGTGGAGCGGACGCACTTATTACTGTCGATCATGAGTATCGATTTAGTCAATGATTTTTACGAGCAATTAAGGGACGAAGTGGTAGTGGACACTCATTTTTTGTTTCTCTAAACTAACCAATTTTATTTCACAAACAGACCTAGACATCAAATGAGTAACTAATGAATAACCCCAGTCGTTTTTTACCGTTTTAAGTTATAGTCTTAGGCGACGCTCATTTTTACTAAGGGAAAAATGACACTGATTTTGCAATACATTTTGAATTCTATACGCAACACATCATTCGTACAACGAAACAGCATCCAAATTATGGTGCTACAACAGAACATTACTTTTCTCGCATATTTTGTAACTTGCAATTTTTTACTTTTAATTTTTAACTTGCAATTCACCTGTATTTAACGAAAATGAGACCTGTGCTATTTCTTACTCGTCCTTTGCTCTGTTTCGGTGAGAAAAAGCAAAGAAAAGGTTTGGCCTTTTGAGAAAAAATATAGGCTATTTTAAAATAAATATAAACTGACTTTCCATGGTGAAAAAGTTTCCCAACACAATCTTTTTTTTATTTAACTAGACTTTGTTAACCCTTCAACGCCGAGTGACGGTCTCTACAAGCGGACAGTTTCCGTCTGCGCGGATGGAATGATGTGTCTGGTATGCTCTGTACAAGCTCTGCTTTGTTCTCTCTCTTTGTCAAATTTAAAGATAAGTGAAATCAGCTTTTACAGAGACTTCTAGACAATGAATCAAACGTCCGAGAAGTAATCATTATGACGATCGATTTACAGGAAGTCCTGTTGATGTACAAATCAAAACATTCTGCTCGATGTTGAATATGGCGTCCTCTAACTATGGGGATTTTGAATCTGTAATTGCACGTTCTCGTGGAAGAAAATTTATAATTTATCGGGCAGTGAAGTAGACGATTTCTATCCTGTAATTCACGCTTTATTATCATGAATTATGATATTTCAGTAATGCATATTATGATTCATGAAGCTATGCTGGAAGTAAGAATAATTCTACGATTTCACGTAATAATTCGAGCAGAACATATCTACAATGATCAAAAATACTGATCCAAAAGTATTTTTTGTAGATTGAAACATTGTAACTTTCTCTGTACGGAGTAGAGGGAAAGTTACAATAATGGAGGACAATCGACGGAGGGAAAGCAGTTACTCATGAACATGCAACGCAAGAGATTATACTTGCAAACACTCCAGAGATTAAAGATTACCTTACATACCAGGAACAATGCTTTCAAACATTTCTAGGACAATGAAGATTTAAAGATTTTATTCTGCATTCGGAAACCCTGCGGGGAGACCGTCATTAGGCGTGTTACTCACCTGGTATTTGAGCCAGGCTTTCCTGGCAGCCAACCGGTCTTTAACTTCCAATGAAGCGCAAATAATAGAAGTCTCTCTTTTCGTTCGTTATTGATGAAGATACGAATTATGATATTCGTTATGCAGATCATAATGTACCAAAAGGGTACGTAAGTACGATGATGCATGGTGGATTGTGTTCGTTGAGAAAACATAACTTTGCCATGGAATAATAGAAGCTTCGGTTTAAGATATTACAAAGGTATCACGTATTTTTATACTATCTAGGTAAGTTAGAAGGGTTGTTAAAATTATGTTTATATAAATGTGTGCATTGTTCTGTTTGCTCTAAGTAATCAAATTGCTCTCCACGTTAATTAGAAAAGAATTCAAGTAGAGTTTAAAAGTTAAAATCTGGCGTATATTCTGTGGCTAAATCTGTTCACTGAAAAGAGCGTGTAATCTCAAAAACAAATCTGCAACACAGTGATCTGAAAAGCGTCTTCGAAAACCGTGCAGGATTCTGTAGGTCCAGAAGACACGGCGCCGGTAATACCACAAATACACAGAAAAAAATGCTGGATCCGGCGCCTCATTGCGCGCACGGCACAAGGATAAAGAGAAAAAGGGAAATAAAGAGAAGGAGGAAGTTAATCGCTCAGAAAATACGCGACGGCGGAACAGTTAAATAAGTTAAAGGGAACGAAAGTAAAATCTCAGCAAATAATTCTCTCGGACACTTTCCCCTACGCGCTGCCATCTTCATGCATCAAGCACCACCACCATCGCGGCCGTCCGTAACAACCGGCAGCGTTACACGCGCGTGATAAAATCTCCGGCGATCGCACGCGTCAGCACTCCGCACCCCTGCGCCCGCCCCCCCGCCTCCGACCAGCTCGCACCCCCTTCCGCCCTCGGCGTCGCTGCCCCGCCGTCTTCGTCCCTCGTGAAGGTCCGGCGTTGCAGCCCCTCCTCCACCGCCGACACCCCCACCCCTGAAGCGAACTGCCCCCCCTCTCTCCGCCCGCCCACGCGTTTAGCTCCCTCCCGCAGCTTCACTGCTGCTCCCCGCTGCAAAACCGCCACCGCCTCCCAACCCCGTCCTCCCAACCCCGTCCTCCCAACCCCGTCCTCCCAACCCCGTCCTCCCAACCCCGTCCTCCAAACCCCGTCCTCCCGACCCCGTCCTCCCGACCCCGTCCTCCCAACCCCCATCCTCCCAACCCCGTCCTCCCGGGCGCCTCCGGCCCTCATTGCCCTTGACGCACCCTCATCATCCTCGCCCCTCCCACCGCACACATCGCCCCTGCTGTTCCCGCCGGTCCTCGCAACCCTCGCCGTCCTCGCCGTCCTCGCCGTCCTCACCATCCCCGCCACCCCCGTCGGACCCGTTACTCCTACCGCACTCGACCTCTGTGCCGCCTCAGTCATCCCTATCGCCACCAACCACCTCTCTTGCTGACGTCTCACTCACCACTGCTTATCGAACGTCACCTTTACAACCGTTGCCTCCTTCGTTGCTTTACCACGCCTCCACATCTGCTGAACACCATCGTTCACATACCTCTCCGAGACCACTCCACTGCCACGCCCCCGCTGCTATCCACTCCTGGCACCGTAACCCCGACTCCCCTCACCGCTGACCCCATCTCCTGTCGCTACTCCATTCTCCGTCCACCCACGCCCCCTCGAAGCGAACGCCCCGACCCGTCCCACCCTACGCCCTCACCCCCGGCACCAAGTCCGCCCCCGCCCCCGTGCTCGCCCCCGTGCGCACCCCTTGTCGCGGCACCGCCGTCTTCGTCCCCTCCTGAAGGTCGCCCCCATCCCCACCGCCGCCGCCGCCGCCGCCCTCTCGCAGCACGCAACAGCAAAATCATGCCGCCTGTCGCCCAGTCGCCCTCGCGCCGTCCGGAAGCTGACCTCAGATAGCGTGTTCATATGCATAAAAGTGAAATGCACCTTTCTCTCGCCCTCACCCTCGCCTCTCTGATTTCGTAAGAAGTTGTCCGCCTCGAATTAAGCCATTCCGAACGGGTGTAGATCGGCTCGATAAAGACGCGGGGATTGGCCGTGTTGTGTGCATCGGGCTCAAGAGGCTTACATTACCGCCCGGTGTAGGAATATAATCCCAAGCGCTGTCTGCGGGCAACGGCTGTCACCGTCGTCGATATCGCTGTTTCTTTCACACGCACCGGGTGGGCGTTCTCCGCGCGGTAGGTGGGCATCCTGCACGCTTTCATGTGTTTCTCACGTCACGCATATGGCTTTCCACTCCGCTTTCATCGGACGTGTTATTCACGGCCAGTGTGGAGATTTAAACACACGCTCATATCTATATCACAGAGTTTGTGGCAATTTCTTCCAGTGATACTAGCAGATTTGATGCGGAAAGCTGTGTTACGTAGTTGTACTTTGTAGTAATTAACGTCATTTGGCCGATATAGAGCAGTTAAACGGCCACAATTGAATTTTGTACGCTGAGGCAATAGCCGTAGTTAATAATCAACCAAAACTGTTCTGAAATCAGTCGTTCGATACTTTTCGGAACGCCATCTTCTTGTATATACATCATTTAAAACATATACCTTTGTTTGGAATAAGAATATTCATCCACCGAATTTAACGAAATCATTTTTATCGACGACTTCTTTGATTTGACTGTAAAAAATCCATAACGAACGTCGACAAGAAAGTGGCTTTTCATTCGTCTGTGATTGCATTAAATCGAAATTTTGTGGTACTAAGTTACTTAGAAAATGTTTCTTTGCCTGTTAAGTATTCATAGTTACTATATTACTACCATGCTCGCACCATACTACCGTCAATAAGATATTGCTTTGACCGTTAATTTCACATTAGAGATGGAATAACTGTCATCTAAAAAAAAGTAAAAGTGCAAGTGCTATTTTATTACAGATAGTTTCTACATGTTTTGATCTCAAGTTCATGTTAACGAGGCAGACAAGAAAGTAATTGAAAAATGAGGCAAGAATGATTAGTATTTTAGTGAAATTTTATTTCGAAGCGGTCATTACCTAGACAGCTATGAAATGTTACTACAAAGTCAAAGTTACGTCAAAGTCGCAACAAAGTTATTTGAACGAAGTCTCTCGATTATCCAATGTAATGGCTTTGAAAGTACTTAGTAACTGCAAGAAGCTGCCTTTTAGAACGAAAAATTATCTAATTGGAAAGTATTTTGGTGTCTGCACGTTGGACCACTGTTGCGCTGATCTTTCTCGTCGTTATTACATACGCAACATAAAATTAAGGAATGTTTTTTATTGTAGTTCACGGTACGATATTTATCGTTTTGGTAATGAATCTCTTTCCAAAAGAGACCTTCAATAGAGGTTTAGAAGTCAATGATAAAAAAGGTGAGTCAAAGGTTCAATTAATCCAAACTTTAAAATCTTTTTAAACATTTCTTTTTAAAACGCACAGTTTTACATTTTCGTCTTGCCCGATTTCCGAACTTACTATTTAGAAAGTGAGACACTATTCGGAGACAACTCACACAAAACGAAATAAATCATTTTTATGAAATACATGAACTTTGATTCCGATCCTTGCCATTGATAGAAAACTGCGACTGGTTATTGCAATGTTTACCCCGGGCCAACTCTCCGCCGCCATCTACATCTATCTCCCCGTTGCCTAATCCAACTCATTTTTACTATCACTCCTCCCACCGAAACTCTCCGGCTCTGAAATTTCACTGATCTCCGCATCCGTGTGACGTACGCCATCTAGTACTTTTTCCTCTTCCATCCCCCAATCCGCTAACATTCCTATTGCTATCACACCCAACGACCGTTACCATTCTCTCAACACAACTCAAGCGCCTAGATTTTCATCATCATCATCATCATCCTTGTCATTCTCACCACACTTACACATTTGCTGTCGTATCTAATCTCACCCTTCTCGCCATTATTTAACAGCTTCGCAAACTTTACGTGTGCTACCATCCCCATGTTCTTCATCACAACCACAATCGCCACATTTTTACCTTTCTGAGACATGTCATCCTCACCGGGCTCGCCGCCTGCCCCTCTGTCGTTGTGCCATTTCCAGCACATTCTAGAGGGTTGCTACTTGATAGGCCATCGCCTCTCCAACAGCCCTCGTCTCCCCTCAGCACCTCTAGGGCTTTGAGCAGTTGCCATCCTAGCGCCTCGCGCCTCCGCTCCACCCTCGCTTCTCTGCTGGCCTGGCCCTGCCCCTCCCGCCTCCCCGCCGCCACCCCGCCACGCCCCTCTTCACCCCTTCCTCCCCTCTTTCCGCGCCGCTCCGCAACGCACCGTTCTGCCCTACATCGCTCCGCCCCGTTCTGCTGTACACCCCTCTACTTGGCCCCGCTCTCCACCGCTCCACTCTCCACCGTTCCACTCACCACCGTTCAACTCTCCACCGCTCCACTCCTCCACCGCTCCTCTCTACACCGCTCCACTCTACACCGCTCTACACTACACCGCTCCACTCTTCACCGCTCCACTCTACACCCCTCCACTCTTCACTGCTCCACTCTTCACCGCTCCACTCTTCACCGCTCCACTCTTCACCGCTCCACTCTTCACCGCTCCACCCTTCACCGCTCCACTCTACACCGCTCCGATCTCCACAACTTCAGTCTACTCCGCTTCGCCCTTTCCGAACCCTCCCCGCTCCGCTCCGCCCGCGCGACTCTATTCCACCCCAACTCGCCGGGCCCAGGGGCGCTCACCCGCTGGTCGGACGCTGAGGCGGCAGCATCCACGCGCCCCCGGCGCCCCGCCCCCGCAACCTCTCTGGCGGCGCCCTTCGGTGACCGGCGCCCATTTCCTCCCGGAAGGAGCTCTCGCGCCCCCCTCCTCCCTCCTCTCCCCTCCCCGCCCTGCCCCTCCCCCTCTCAGCGCCGCGTGCGCGCCCTCTGCACCCTCGCAGCAATTACAATTAATTTCTCATTTTGACTAAGCGCACATGCATAATTTCTCGGCGCGTACGCCCTCCCCCGCCCCGCGCACCCCGGCGCGTGCTCCTTCGCGCGCCCGCCCAGGCTCTCCATCCCTCCCCCTTCCCTCCGGCCACCCTCGCCCCGCCCCCGGCACCCTCTCCGCCCCCGACGCCACGGGAGCGTAAAACCTGGCTTCCGCCCCGGAGGAGGCCCGAGAGCCGGGTCGCCCCGGGAGCGGGAGCGCGCGCTGATTCATAGGCCCCGCGCTGATCTACAGGTTGAGATGGCGGCCAGAGGCGCCCGGCCGAGATGAGTGGCCGCGCTCCGCATGCACAATCTCCTCCGTCGCCGCCTCCGCCTCCCGCCCCGCCCCGCCCTCCTCATCCCCTCCACGCCGCTTCCTCGCTACCATTCCCCCTCTTGCGGCTTCCTCCCAGTCTCCTTTGGGCCTACTCCTCTGCTTCTGTCTCTTCCTCGCCTCCTCCTCATCAGCTCTTGCCTCCTTATCCTCTCTGTTCGCTGATTTCTTCTTCAGATTCCTTCACCGTCTCCTCGACTTCTCTGCGTCCCTTTCTTGTCTCCTGCCCGTCTCCTCATCTTGTCTTTCTCTTCACTCCACCTCCTTCCCGTTTCCTTCCCCATCTCTTTCCCGTCACCTCCTCCTTCCTGTCTTCTGGCCTTTTCCTTCCCTTCCCCTTCTACCCGTCTCCCCATCTCTTCGCTGCTTCCTCCTTCTCTCCATCTTCCCTTCTCCGTAACACTACCCTCAACCGTCTCCTCTATTCCTTTGTGGTCTCCTTTTCCGCCTCCGCGTCCTGGGTCGGGAACCGCAGGAGCGGCAGAGAGCCGGCGCAGGCGTCGGCTACAATATGCGGCGTAATCAGCCGTTGCTCGGTCGAAGCTGACGCAAGTCATGGACGAGGCCCTGGAGTATATTTCACTCGAACAAAGGGGAGCGAGCGGCGTTTGCATTCATTTGTAAATGCGGTTTTCAATTTATCATTTATGCCCCCGCCGGGGTGGAAGTGCTGCGTAGTTTTCGAGCGGTTTCAACTTTGAATCACTGTAGATTGAACAAAGAAGCCATATCCAAGAGATGTGTTTTGTAAGAAGTGTAAAATGAAGAAGTCTTGTTCAGGTCATGGTATAATTTGCCACAAAACACATTGTGGTTTGTCATTGTGGTTTCCCACATAGTGGCTTGCCACGAGCACATTTTTTGTTATGTATTCCAGTGTCTTATTACAAATTTTACATGACTTGAACAATAATATGATCGCACGAGAACGAGAAGTTGCATTACCAGAAAACACTAGAGATAAAAATTTCTTGAAAGGAAAGAAGAGTGGAAGAATCTATGTAATTACATTCAGAACTGTGGACAGTCTTCACCGCAATTGTAATAAATCTTGCTATAGGATGCAAAAAAAATCATTTTTTATCATTTTCATTTGCACCTTCTAAATGTAACCTATTCTTTCTGAAATCAAAAATTCTAATAAATAGGATGTTAATTTTTCTTAATTGAAAATCAATGTACAAACATTTGTTTTCCGAATTATATGGTTTAGACCAGTAATTTCTTTGCCAGTTATCACAAGATCTATTCAGAGCTCGATGAAGACGAGTCTATAATTGTTCTCTATGTTAGATTGATTTTAAATATTACTCTTTCTAAAATTAAAATAAGTTTTTAGCATAATCTAAGAAAATTCTTTGTTTCATTTCCATTATACCTCAATCTGTTCTAAATCACTGTTAAGACAAACCGATGATTCGATAGGTTTGATACGATAGACATATGTAGTTTTTATGCTTTTCTTCCTCACCTCGATGCGATTTCCCACAGAAATGTTATCCGGATTGGGTTCTAATAAGCAAAAATATTGATAAAAATTTGTGATTATATACATTTGTATCCCACATGTGGTTTTGTTTAAATTTATTTCAATATTTTTGTTTCTACGATATTTCTAATATACATTTTGCCGTTGCAGTTTTATTCAACACCATTGAAAATTTTTGTGCAATTATGTTTGCCATATCGGTGGTAAGGAGAGGCGTTTCAATTAGGCAAACCGCTGAAAATTGCTGCACAAGTTTTCAGACATACACACAATATTTTACCACTTTCCGGGCTGCCAAAGGATGTCGAACGGTGACAAAATGGAGCAATTTAATCGAGGGCTACAGTTACAGGTATCGAATCTGAAACGTGCCATTCCGTTCGGGACGATTCCTTTGAGGAAGTTCCGGCCTACGTCTTGCAGGCTGCAGCGCCTGTCCGCACGGGCAGCCGGGGGCAGCTTTTAGACGTCCTGCCTCACCCTCCGCCCCCGCCCCCGCTCCCGCCGCCACCGGAGCCTTTCGGATTTGTGTGAATTCAAGCGGCGGACGCTTCCCCGGCCGTTTCCGCGTCCGGCGCCCTCGCCTCCGCCGCCCCCGCCCCCGCCCCCACCCCCGCTCCATCTCCAGCGCCCTTAGTCGCCCTCCGCCTCCGCTACCCCCCGCCCCTTGTCCCCCGCCTCCCTTGATTCCCCTCGCCCGCGTCGCCGAGGTCCTTTCCGCTCCCTCGCGAGTTCTCTCGACGCCGGCGGTGACAGAGACGGCCACGCGAGCGAGGCCGGGGTGGGGGCGGAGGAACGGGTGGAGGGGGTGGTGGGGAAGGGGGCGGCGGGAAAAGGGGCGGGGCGCACGCGGGTGCAGAGCGCTCTTCTCAAGCGGCAGAAATCTGCGACGTTTTACTCACGCAATTGCGGGCTGTTTGAAGAGGGTAATATCGCTCATTTGTCAGATAGGCGGCGTATCATAGGACATCTACACGATTTGTGAGTAATGAATTCAAAGTTTGTAATTACTTTTGGGCTACGGGTCAACGATTTGTCACATAGAGCGATCAGTGGTATCAAAATTATACTTAATAATTTAACACATAGTTACACTTTTTCTTGATAATTAAAACAAATCTTTCAAGAAAACATTTTTTGAATTGTTTTGAAAACTTGTCTATTGACTGTCAAAAAAGTATTCCTGTGTGTTAAATTATTAATATTGATAGCGACAATCATACTATTCTTATATATTTCAATGTTCAAAATTATACTTCTGCGAAATTTTTAATCGACGACATTATTATTGTCCAACTAAAAGACCTGTTTGAGTAAAATTTAAATCTACGCACGGATGTGCCGTGTCAAAATGAGATAATAAAGACGTACTCACATTTTTCATGGAACCAATGCGGGAAATACTATATTTCTCGGGAAAATATTCTAACATTAGGAAAGGAGAAACAAGAGGAAACCAAGTCAATAAATTACTCGTTCACAGTACGTCGTAATACTAACTGCAACGTACGGTAGTCGTGAGTACATGTATATCACCCATTACTATCGCTATATCTCAAACAGAACTGCTATGTGCACGTACATGTAATAATTTCTCCTGATGAGATAGATTCAGTCGTGCTTCGAACATTTCACCCAGATACTCAAACTTTCAGGAAAGTATGACCTCCATCAGTAAAATATTTTAACATTTTATATATATATATATATATATATATATATATATATATATATATATGAGTACTGAGCCTTTCATATTTATCAGCAAGTGTGAAAGCAAGTGTTCATATCCCTATCATTCATAATTATTGGCTACAATCAATACTTTATATTACTTTCTAATTAGAATTAGACTAGCTTTCGGCCAAATGGTCTGCTCTGTGTAAATGTTAAAAATTAATTTATCGTATTTTTATGAACTGCTGATCGTGAGCTAAAATACATAATTATGATTTTAGACCCAGTGCACTAAATGTTTGATTTAATTTAACCGTATCTGTTTGTATTAATTACAAATGAATTTAAACACTCATTTATTTATTTTATTTCTGGTTTCTTCGCATATGGTTAATGTGTACTAAGGCATAGCCAACATGTCTTGCGGTCAGTCCACCGGAAATGATCACATAACTACGAATTCTGAGATGGGTGCCATATAAACCCCACAATTCCTTGTAGAAAAGCTGTTTGATAATGAAAAATGTTTTATTTTAATTTGAGACGTGTATATATATATATATACACACACACTTATGCATATAATTAAATAAGACTTGTACAAGAGGAATTAAAAGTGCTTAAGACAGTTCAGTTTCACCTACAGGTAAATTAACTTGTTTGCATTTTCAATTGAAGAGCTCGGGGCAATAAGATGCTACGCCACAAAACGTACGTTTTGAAAAAAAAGATTAAAGGTTTAGACACTGCATTCTGCACATTGCGATAAAGAACATTAATTTATGAATTACACTGCCATCTTGCCGCAAAACTTAAAAATAAAAACCCACCATCTAGGGGGCATCCACCTTTGGGGCATCGAGAAACACTAATATTTCAGTTTCATCAGAAACGTGGTGGCATAGCGTGTTATTGCCCAAAGTCTTCAATTATAAATGTTTACAAAACGTTCTTATAGACCAATTGGCCTGTTGCAATTTTTCTTCTCAACTCGTTTTGAAGAATCTGCCAGATTTATTAGAATGTCAATGGGTGTGATAATGTGATATCAGAAACTCAAAAACATCTTTGTCACGGAAGAATTATACTGTAATTGAAGAGTCCGAATCGTTAGTTATTAATTTAAACTTCTTTTGACACACGAAAAACGACAAATGTCGCCAAACACGCTACACGTTACTTGACTCTTGAGGTTGTGATGTATTCAACTTGATGCAAATGAACGAGTAACTTACTTCATCATAAGGGCATTAATTTCGATTTGCAAAATTACAATGCATCAATGCAAAATATGCGTGTGGCTGTCGCATTACTACCTCTACCAAGCCTTGTGTGTACATGTGTTCTAACAGCTCTCTCGGACTGTGATTCTCTCAAACTATCATTCCCTTTTATTCCTCTTCTCTACCGTTCTGTTGTCGATTTGTTTGATTAAGGGCACCGAGTACCTTTATTAATGTGTTTTGTGCATCTGCAATGTTCTAAATTAGCTTTGTGCTCGCTAATTTCTTGCTGGAAACCTTTTATTTTTTATTTTCTCCCCTACTACTTACATAACTAGGAATACTTTTGCTACAGAATCCTTTTACTACAGACAAACGTAGTAAGGAGAACGTTTTTTAATGCTCCTTGGGAAAGTGGCATTTTTTGCTAGAAAAATTGTAATTGATGCCCCTATATCGAAAAAGTGGATAAATTATGTAGTATGTGTACTTATTCCTGTAAGTAGTAAATTATATCCTCTAGCACACTATGTAATCAAAACCCACGTTTTTGATCCCTATTGCCGAACATTTGGTTTACGGCAAAACGTCTGTTTTATCTCTCCGCTTAAGTTAACACAAGCGCCCTAATCTTTCAGACAATTTTCTCCAAAATTGATATTCCTTGATCGATCTCAAAACCTTGCGAATTCGGAACTGTTTTTTTATTTATTTTTGAGGGGTGCTTCACATGTGGCCTTAGCTACCCTTTTTACTTTCTCGCCTTACGAATACTTCGTAAGAAGAGAAAGTTATGTAATCGTGCGGCGGAAAACGGGGAATTTTCGCCAGAAAATCTCTTATAGCAGGGGTCTGGTGACAAAAAAGTGGATAAAACCTGTTGCTAAATTTAGAAAAAAAATCCTCTATCTCGTGGTGTAGTCAAAATCCATGATTTGTTGCTTCTTCATACTTCAAAATCGATTGACGACATTTCGTCCGTCTGTCCGTCTGTCCGTCTGTGGTCAACGCTAGCACCTAAACCGTTCGGTCGATTTTCTTGAAATTGATATGGCTCCAAATTTTTTGATTATATTTTGTTTTTGAATAGTGCGAAGAACGTTGAAGGGAATGACGTAGGCATCATTTTCGTTGATAGGCCCTATTTTTCGAAAATTGCAAAAAACTATTTAAAAACTGCAAAATTGAAGATAGAGATTTTCGCCTCAGACAAAGTCGGTTGTACAAAATTAGCACGTCAAATAAGGTCATGTACCATTTTTTGGAAAAACGAATAGTTTGCGTAAAAAATTTTCTCAGAAACCGCTCCAAATTTTTTCTTTAAATTTTCTGCACGTGTGTAAGAAGGGAAGGTAAATATATAAATAAACTAGTGGTGCTATAGAATGGCACATACTTTCTCGCAGTAGTTATTTTCCAAATGCCGATCATTCGATAAATTGTGTGGAGTAAACAGTTCACCACTGCCTTTCTTGGTCATGTTTTTTGAAAGACATGTTTTTCGCATGTTGACAATTACCGCCTTCCTAAGGATAGAACTGATACAAGTACGTTTTGACTGAAATATTAGCAGTTGTTCCGCAAGTGGGTCTCGTAGCGCGGTTGGTTGATACACCTTCGGGTAGAGATCTTCAGTAAGGAAGGTACCGAGTTCGATCCCCGAGGGGAATTTTAATTTGATGAATGTGATGTTGCAGGAAAAAAACATTGAAGAGTGTAGATACTTTATTGAAAATCATTTGAAGTACTTCTACTCACGAATAGATTCAATATAGATAAATAGACAGGACTTGTCTGTGTTTTCCCTAACTGCGTCTTTTAAACAATTTTTCAACTCTGTTATTCGATTTCTGAAGCGTATGACATGTCAAATCAACCGTTGTCTAGTATATATCTGTATGAAGCAATTTAAGTAAAATTATGAGCATTTTAACGCTAAATTGTAATACAATATAACCAGACGGTATGCGATGAACTTTGATATCCCTAACGGTTCCAAAAATTCTTATTACTTTCTCGCCTTACGAATACTTCGTTAAGCGATTCACCGCTGCCTTTCTTGGTCATGTTTGAAAGACATGTTTTTCGCATGTTGATAATTACCGGCTTCTAATGATAAAACCCATACAATTACGTTTGACAAAAATATAACTAATTGCGAGAAATGTACTGGAATTGTCTGTATATATTAGTTCAAATTTTTAATTTTTAACAATTTTTTACTTCTCTTCTTGGATTTGTAAAGCGTATGTATCATCGTATCGATTGTTTCTTTATAATGCATTTACCATTTTATATGTCAGTTCTATTCTTTCGTGGATCTGTTCGACATAGGCGGTGTTGGTGTGGCGTAGTGTTATAAGTGCTGGTTCGTTGACTTTGAGTCGTGCCTCGGTACGGAAAACGTTTGCTGGTATAATACACTTTTGCTGGTTTATGAAGTAGTGGAATAGCAATAAGAACCGTATAGAGGCATAGCAAGAAAGTATGTGCGTTGGAAGCACCACTAGTTTTTAAGCTGTCTCCAAACATTTTGGGTTAAACGTTTTTTGGATAGTGTATATGTCGCTTGAATAATGGTGCAGGTCATATTTTCATTGAATTCTCTGAAATTTTGAAAACTGCATTTTCAGATAGTATGTGTTTAGCACCGCTAGTTCATATTACCATCAACCTTGAACATCTTTTAAATAATTCCTTTGATTCTGAGATGGACACGTTGAAATTAGGAACAATTTGATATCTTGGTTTTTAATTAATTGGATGACGAGATAACTGGTGTAATCATTGAAAAGTGTCCAGTTCATATTACTTTTAGAAAGTTGAAGTCAGGTTTCCGCGCCTCTCTAATCACTGCGCTCCTGTTTCCAGACCCCGCGCGAAGTCATATTCCAGATAAAGGTGTTCGCGAAATTTCCTCGTAACTTGTTATCGATCTCTTTTGATTTTAATAACGATCTTTTTATCGAAAGTTACTGAAAGCTATTCGGATCAGCGGCGTGAAAAATGAACTTTTGTCGCGATAGAGTGGCCACAGGGCCCGTTGCTTGCCCGACGAGGGAAAGGGCAGAGGAGAAAACGAACGACGATGAGGTGATATGGGCGGACCTGGGAATAGGAGGTCGCTGGCGAGCAAAGCCGCGATGGGGTGAGGATAAATAGGGAGATAGAGTCGTCGGCGAAACTGGTGGAAGAGAACGTGAATGAAGAAAAGAAAGCGGAAGAGTAGAAGAATTCGGATGAGTAAAGAGGAGCAAGTCGAGACGGAGGAAGCGAGTGAGGTGGGAGGTGAGAGGTGGAGGAGAAGAAGAGAAATGAGGAGGAGGAGGCGAAGCAGGCGGGAAAGGCGGCCGTGGAAGTAAAGTGGAAAGCGAAGGAAGTGCGAAGGAGGAGGAGGACAGCAACCGGGGACCGGGGTGGGGTTGGCGGGGGGAGCGGTGATGGGAGCGGAGGCTTTGGACCGTCGGGGGTCGGGGCTGCGTCAATTGCGCGGCAAATTTCGGAACGAGGGCCCCGCCCTTGCGGAGTCACCGCGCCGGGCCCCCGCCGCGCGCCCACCCTCCGGCATAACGACGTATGGATGGGTTATTAGGGCCGTGACTGAGTACCTCGTTTAGTGCGCTTTGTTGATACTCGTAATGGCGTTTTTTCTGCGTCACGCTCCCGTTGTCCCTCTTTCGGAAGTGTGACTACAATGCGGATGCGGTGGCGCGAGGCGGCCGCTTTGTACCTAGAGGGTGAGTATCGGCCGCGCCATTGCAGTGCTGCCAACAGTACGCACCAAATGTTGCTTGGGAGAAAAAAACGACTCTTGCAAATCAGTTGAAAACATTAAAGAGATGTTGTAATTAAGTTGATAATTTAGTTGAATCGTTGAGATAATGCCGCAGAATCTGCGTCTCAACATCCCATCGGAGATCACCTCGGTGCTATATTTTATGTTGGTATATTTACTTATTCGTTTTAAAGTGTTTAAGGAATTACTCGTTTGAATGTCCAAATATTTTTATTGAAAATGTCTTTATAAATAATAAATACTTGAAGTACCCTGCATTGCCCGACTATTTATTAATTATTATTCTCATAATTCTGCGATGGGTCGTTAATCTCATCCTGCCATCTCCCACCTGTACAGCCCAACCCCCTCCCTCCTTGCCCTGCCACGCTCAACCTTTCTCTTCCCGACCTGCCATGTTTTCTACGATCATCGTTGTTCCCGCCATCGTTGCTAGTGGTAGATATAAACAGACGCCTTTTTTGATACTGGCGGCAAATTTGCAGTATCAATTTTCACATTAATTACCCTGTCCTAATTGCGCTTTTGGTATGAATCAAACTGCAATTAGTAGGAATTTTTTGGGGGCTTTCAGTAATGTTAAATTCACTTTCGTGAATGTACTCACTATTTTCGATATATTTCTGGAAACTGAGAATTCACTCTAATTTTGCTCTAAGGAGTAGCAAAAGAGGAAAGGGGTATTTTTTTCTTCAAACAATCTCGTACAAGAAGTGTTTTTTTTCTAGCTTTGATGGTCACGTGTACTAATGCACTTCAGTTAGATTAAGTTAATCACCTACTATACCCTACCTCAGTTAATTGGCCATCTACCTTCTATAGAAGTAAAATGGAAGTGTGTATCTGTGATTTCAAGATAGCCGCCTTCATACAGTGCGACCATTTTACAAAGGTGCTCATCGCGCGTGGTTTTGGCTCGGCGAACGAAGCCACAGATGCCGCGGAAACCGAGACAGGGCGGTCGAGAGAATCGCCGAAGAGGAAAGGTAGCTTTTCCTTATAAGAAATATTAAATTGTACTCATGTTAATAGTCGACTCTAATGCAACCTTCACATCTTTTTATCAAGTTCTGGTTTACTCGGTAAAGCATGAACTGTGGTATAGCAGATATCTGCTCCTTTGTATTGTGCCTTAATTATTTTTCCGAGTCGAGATTTGTCACGTGTACGCAATCTTTCAAGAATCTCCACAGAAAAAAAATCGTACGGAGTCGGATCAGGAGAACGTGCAGTCCCACAAATCACGTGCGATTATTCTGTCTCCATAAACGGCATATAAAGCCCTGGGAACTAAAGCAGTGCGGGTGCGGAGTTCTGTTGAAAATGACCGTAATTACACTCTTCATTTGTCAACATTTGGAAGAATGGCTCCAGGATACATTGCACATAACTGTTTGGCGCATGTTACCTATGTGTCATACACAAACACTTCCTATTTGAGAGTGAAGTTCGTGCGAGTCATCACAAACCGACCACTCAACAAGACTGGAAAGCATGCCTTTTGCAGGGCGAGACCATGAAACCCTCCTATCCGCAGCGTTTCCATGGGAGTTGAGCCCACCGTTCCAGCAATTTTTTTCGGTCTGTTCTGAGTAGCCTCCGGAGCAGGTGAACAGCTTTCGATTTTTTTTATTCAATGATCGAGTGTCTTATCAGCAATGACTTAAGCTACTTTTTTCAAATGATTATTTTCCCTTGAATAAAAGAGTAACGTTCGTTTTTTACAAATATTACAGTTATATTTCGATCTCAATGAAATTTTGACCACGTGACCTTCAGAACAAAAAATAAGGTTCTGTTTGAATGAGTTTTCATAAATTAAGCCCTTCTTCCTTTCTTCCCCTTAATGGTAAATTCAAGCGTGCACGCTTTCGTTTTTTTCGCGAAGATCCCGAAAACGTTGAGGAACCAAGAGAATCAAATATGTTAAAAATGTTATAAAATTTCCTTCTAAATTCTTTTTGATTGATTTAAGTAACTGAATTACGCTTTGAGCTATTAAATGTTAAAATTGTTACTGAAACTCGGGAATATGCAACAATGCATCTGTTCACAGCCAGCAACTACGGTTTTAGCCACGTGAATCCTAGAAAACACGACAGGTCGGGGCGATGCGGGCGGGGTGTTGTACAGTGACGCGGAAGTGGGCGGGGTGAGAATTGGCGGGTTAGAGCAGGGGTAGATGGGATGGGAGCATCGAATGGTCAGCCGAGCCGATGTAGGGACGCGGCAGTACAGGCCAGGGCAGATCAGGACAGGGTAAGGTGGGAGGACATTTAACATATAGTGTATGCCTTTTCCTGTCTAATAGAGGATTGTGATTTATAAACACCCAGCACTTCGGTATGTTAGAAATAAATACAAGTATGATACTCTACGATGAAATAAATCTGTGAAAGATTTGAAGTGGTGTAAAATAGAGCAGTAAGTAAAGATTTGTAAGAACAAATGTATTGTCTGTTAAAAAATCTGGGTTTTCACAGTCACATTGTCGTGGACCAAAATTATTTCAATCATAACTTGAGAAATTATGTTCTGCCTCATTTGTTAATGATTCATCATTGTAGAGTTTGATTTCTTGGATTATGGATTACTTTTTTGCTAGCCCACAATCACAAATCAATTAAGTCAAGGAATTTATGTAATGGTAACATTCCTATGCTTCTGTATAACAAATTAAAAGTCAACGATGTTTTGATTGTGCCCTTCTAACATTCTTACCAGATTGGTTTCGAATTAATGCAGTGAAATAAAAACGTCGTCGTCTTGACGCATAAGACGTGCTGTACAACTAAGTCTGTGTATATAAATCATGTTTCACGAGTCTATCTCTATAAATGCGTAAAATAAAAATGTATCCACTTCTTAAAATCAAACGAGTTTTGTTAATTAATATGTTCTTAGAAATACGTGGTTTCATACTATAACGACCGTTTTTTACATTGTCAGCTTTATAAGTTGTATTTTTTCCTAAAATGATGGGATTAAATATAAGAAAAGTAACGGACTTGAAGTCACAACGTAATGGTGAAGACGTTGTGCATAGAGTTTCGTTCCCAGCGATATGAAACATTTGTAAAAAACCCATTTCTGCCTTTTAGTGTGTCTCAGTAATTAGTTGCTCTGATAAAATCATATAGCCAAACACAAATAAAAAAACCGGTTTCTTTATCATCTTTTCGGGTGCAATTACGTTCTTCTCGAAATCTCGTTTTATCAAGGGAATAAACCACCTATTTACCAGAGATTCAAGCTAATTTCGTGAATCCCTTGCCACAGTTTTCTTACGTAATGGAAATGAATGTGGAAAAGAGACTGCACTATCAGGATGTAAATTTTTTTTTCGTCGGCAGAGCGTAAAATATACGTAAAATAGATTTTTTAACGTCCCCATATCTGACTCTTAACACTGTCCTTGCGAACATTCATTGAATAAAGTGCTGTGTTTGTCAGAAGTAACGATAATGTGTCGGACAAATGCACAACTTAATGTCTTCACCGTTCTGCGCTACAGAATTTTTAAAAATAAAGCTTCGGATATTTCGACAATAACCTAGAACAAATAGTGGTTAATGCTTTCGTTCAGCATTGACTTTGTTATGTGAATACAATTCTTTCACTGATCTGACATACACATGTATCTTACCGCCGGCAATTGTCAGCTTTATTCATTCAGTGTGTTATAAGGAATGTTATTTGCTTGAAAATACGGAAATATATGAATAGATTTCATTTATAATTATTTTTTCCTGCCTCTGAATATCCTGCCTCTTAATATCGCGAGTAGAGGTCTGCAGATGAAGAAACGACAACATTGGTTCCCAGAGCCAAATCTCGAGGAGCTCTTAAAATTTTACCTGTACACCGATTGGATAGTTACAACTAAAATGTATTGAAACTAAGCTGAAAAATGGTATAATTCAGTTTCCAAACCAGTTTCCAAACTGGTCTGAGGAATATTAATTAGTGTTGCTTGATACTGCCCGATGTAATATTTCAGAACAGTTAAAAAACCGAGCTGCAACGTTCCACGGTATGTCGCGAAGCGAGGAATGCTTGATCATGGTTAGCGTTTGGTTCCTTAGATCTAGAAACTTCAGGTACAATCTCTCAACGTGTAGTACAATCAATTGCGCTCGGTCAAAGAAATCGAACGGTTGTGGTAATGGACTGAGAGGAACAAAGGAATCTCCTTCAGATGCAGTGGCTCTGACGATTATATTGGGTGGTAACGCGCTTTACAAAGAAGTGACGGGTGTCACGCAATGAAGCAAGCAGCTGTTCGGACGGTGGCAGTTGCGGTGATGTTGAGAACGTGACAGCGATGAAAGGGGATTGGAAATGGTTGAATAGCATAATGAGGAAGAAATAGAGGAGATAGATAGAGAGAGAGAGAGTGGATAGCATGGGATGGTGGGTAAAAAGAAGGAATAATATAGGGCAGGGGAAGAAGAGCAGAGGAATGCGAGGTTTCGTGATAAGAAATGAACTTGAGACAACGATCAACAGACAGAGAGTAAAGATTTTCGGAGGAGGGCTGCTGGTGGAATATTCGGATAGAGGGCTGAAAGTGTAGTGCTGAAGAATAGGGCTAAGAATGGAGGGGTGAGGGTAGAGTTTTGAAGGTGGACTGATGAGGAGGGAGTAGCGAGAATAATGGTCTGACGTTGAAGGGCAAATGCTGGAGGGCTGACGCTGGAGGGCTGACGCTGGAGGGCTGACGCTGGAGGGCTGACGCTGGAGGGCTGACGCTGGAGGGCTGACGCTGGAGGGCTGACGCTGGAGGGCTGACGCTGGAGGGCTGACGCTGGAGGGCTGACGCTGGAGGGCTGACGCTGGAGGGCTGACGCTGGAGGGCTGATGCTGGAGGGCTGACGCTGGAGGGCTGATGCTGGAGGGCTGACGCTGGAGGGCTGACGCTGGAAAGCCATGGTTGGAGGGCTCAGGAAGAAGGTAGAGGGTAAGGGTGGAAGGCTGAGAATAAGGTAACAGAAGAAGGCGGAGAGGCGAGAGCGGAGATCGAAGAAAGGCAAGAGGAAAGGGCAAAGGAGGAGGGTGCAAACCGATGGCGAATATGGAGCGCGCGGATGAAACTGGCCGGATGATTGGCGCTTGGTGACGTCTCTGTGCACTGGTGGGGCATCGCTCTGAGAGAAAGCGCGTCGACGCGCTGTGGGGGCTTGTGTGGAGCGAATTGCGCGCCACCGCTTTTTCACCTCTGCCCGCGCCCCGCCATTGCCCGATCCTCTCAGCCTCTCTCTCCCTCCTCCCAACCTGGCCCCTCTCTATCCCGCCCCCGGCACTTCTCCCCTTTATTCGCGGCGCCTCTCCCAGGGCGCCCCTCGCTCGCTCCATTCTCCAAAGCGCGCAGCTCCTAGCTTGCTCGATGCCCTAGTTTACGGTTCAAGGTCGTGATTCGAACCTTGAGTCAAAATGCAATACAAGATAATTAGCTCAGTCAGATAGTGATGTCCATCATTTTTGTGAGTTCTACCACAAACTCTTTAGAATAATTTTTCAAATTGCTTCCTTCAAATTCTTTGCTGGGGAAGGACGACTGTATCCAGGGATGTAATGGATCAATCCCGAATATGTTGTGTTTCAGAAAATCCGGGAAAACGTGATGCGTAGTATTTTGTGCGTATATTTCGTGCCCATGTTTTGTGGTTCCAATCACAGATAATACACACTCGAGAATAGATAATTATTTGTAAGTGACGTGAAGGGAATCAAAGACTTGATATTGCTTTCTTGCAAATGGAATACTTTTCTCGACATTTAGAAATTTTAAATCTGTATGAGTATTGAGTTATATAAATCGTTAATAAGTAACAATCATTGTAGATGGTCCCAAAAGTCTCAGTATTTTTCGTAATATTAAAGCAAAATCTTTTCAAAGATACCAATCTCGAATTCTTGAATTTTTGAACTTTTTATTAAAAATTCTTGCATTTTTGACGTGCAGAAATAATGGAGCCATTTTGATCGTTTTCCTTTACACTTTTGAGCGTAAACACCGTTTTTAAGACCCTCAAGAGACTACGAAAAGCCACAAAATATTCATTTATATGCTTCCAATAATTAGCGATGAAGGCCTTTTTGGCCACGAATTGGCATACACTTTTATAACCAGAAGTCTTAGTGATTGTGACGTGAGGCTGACAACAAACTGTCCGTGCATATTGTCATCCTGTCAGCGTGAGGTGAAGGCAACGACCAGCCACCACATCTATCATTCATCCATTAATTCCGATACTTATCATTAATTCATATCTCGCTCAGAAGCCTATAAGCCCGTCGGCTTCCATTAATGTAAATGACAGTCACAAAGGAAAAAGCAACAATGAGCAAAATTCGAATATTCTTCTTACGACCCTAACACAGAAATTGCCTGAATCTAAAAGCAAGAGCTCTGTATTCTTTGTCTCTTTGTTCTTTCGCTTTTCTCCAAATGCCTAACAATGCCAGTTTTTCAGTTGTATTCTTTTCGCAAGTACACAGTATGCTCATCTGATTGCTCGCGACAAACGGAGACTTGTGAATACTCACCTTTTTTCATTGTATACGCAACGCAGAAGCATAACTGCACACTACACATACGAGAGCACACAACGCGCCTTCTTTACGTTCCTCATTTGGTCGGCGCAAGGAAGGACATCCCTGGGGTAAAACGCCACTCAGTGCTGAAAAAGGGACTTTTAGGTGAAAGGGGGAGAAGATTAAAACGAGAGAGCACGCACGCGTTGGGGCACGAAAGGGAAAAAGCGCGGCAAGTGGGGAGGGGGCGATGGAAGGGTGGAGAGGGGGCGAATCAAAGCGGTGGTAGCGGGGCGGGGCGGAATGTCAGGAATCGGGACGGGGCGTGAAGGGGCAAGGAGGAGTGTAGCGGGACGGGATTGAACGGGGCGGGCAAGGGCGGGGCGGGTAGGAGCGGGGCGGACCAGGACCGGTGGCGCGACCTGTTGGGATACATAGTGGTGGTACACGTCGAAGCGGGACCGGGTGGGTCGAGACAGGATACAGCACGCGGTATGATTGGCGCACGAGGCGATGGGATGGGTTAGGCTGTTTGAGAGGCGGAGGGGGGGGTGACTAGAGAGGAGAGAACAGACAATGTCAAGTGGACAGGGCGGTCGATGTGGGAGGAGGGCAGCGGTTGGAGAGGGAGGGAAAGGGGGTGAATGGGTGCGGGGCGGCAAGGGGTCGGGTTGCGGGTGGCAGGGCGGAGGCGAGCGGATGGTGGTTGAGGGGGCGGGAGAACGAGCGGGCAGCCGGCGTGCCGTGGGTGTAGGGATGGAAACAGGCCACACTGAAGCAGTCGCAGCGGGACGGAAGAGGACGCGGAGCGGGAGAGCGAGGCGGAACGGAAGGGGAAAGGGGCGCGAGATGTGGGCGCACGCTAAAAGGACGCGTAGGCCGCTACGCGGACAGATATTAAGAAAAACACGCGCCCCCGCGCCCCCGCGACACGCCACGCCACGGCTCCAGCGCCACGTTCAGCACGCACGCACGCACGCACGTTTGCGCCCGTGCGCGGTCACGCGGAGGGCGCCAAAGCACGGCGCACGTCGTCCCAACGGGTTAGAGGTGGTACTTGGGGAAACAAATGTCAGCCAAAAAGAACAAGGGAAGAAGTTAATGACCAATTATTAGGAAGGAATAAAACATGAAGAAAGTTACTAGAGTGTGTGAAGATGTCCACATAACAAAGGAGTGTCATGCCATATAATCATCACAAAATTATCCATCTTACCATTGTAATAATTAAAATGAAGAAAGAAGTGGCAAATTAAATTTATACTACTCGGATAATATTAACTACTTGTTTATATCGTATTTAATATTTATGATATATCGTATTGTATTAAATTTAATGATGAGTTTACTTACTTTATTTGCATCAAAATTATTGGTTTGTATCAATTATTGATTTTCGTCAGAGATCTTTCTTTTCAGCGGTTTGGTGTTCTCGGAAGTGACTTATTTTTCAACATATATGTCGATATCTAATGATGAATATTGACCACTTTGAAATTTCTCGAGAAAATTGATGAAGAGATAGCCACAAGCCACAAGACCATGAAGAAAGTTGTGTTAACAGTCCACCATCCGTTAAGAGCTAACCAGACTCATGAGTTGTATAAAAAATGTATGAGTAATTTTATCCAAATAAATAAATTTTCTCATTTCTATTTTTTTCTTACAAGTTGGAATTACGAAAAGTATTGCAAAAACACTGCAGAAAAGAAACGACCGGATTAGGTGGCTCACGACATTAACTGATGTCAATGCAGTACTTCAGATACAGAGGGTCTAGGGATCGAGCTTTGACAATGATAGGATTTTCGACACTAGATACATAAGTGCTAGTGTCGAATTCAGCACTGTCAGCAGAATTTTGACACTAGATAGATCGAGTTCACCGGCTGTCTGGTGAAGCGCCCGACTGCTCTGATTGGTTGTTTTCCGTGGTTTCTCCTAACAACACCATGTGATTGCCGGAGCAGTACCTTGACAAACGGGCGCCGGACCACGCGCGATCTTTCCTTCCTATTCCTTGTCCTATTCACACTCCTTAATTACACACACTGATACGCACTTCACTACCGCCCACTACTGCCGGAGGGGGGGGGTTACGACAACAATTGACTCGCCCACATAATGATAGTAGCAGTTGACGCGACCGGGAACACGAAGTAATCTATCACAAATCAAGATTCGGTTATCAATGTCGGCGGTCACCTCAGTTAAAAATTAATCTTCCGTTTGCTGTACATTGAGCTCTCTCTCAGCATTTGGACACCTCTGTTCTGCGCGGTAGGCAGCTGTACGATTCCTGCGTGCTCCCGCTCCTCGGCATTCCGATGGAGGTGCCTGCAGCCGCCGCTCTCTGCGTCTGGGCCTCGGGCTTCAAATTCCTCTCATTTCACGCGGAAGATCTGATGAATCAAAGGCTCGTTTTTCTGCTGTCGCCCCCATCCCTCGCTATCCGTCTTGTTCTCTCGATTCCATCATTGCCAGCGCAGTCATCGACAAGGTTTTGAACAAGGATCATGAGTCATCCACTGAAGTCAAGCAGACTCCGCTGAATAGGGCCCTGAACAAGTTTCTCAGTAAAGATATATATTAGTTCATGAATACATAAAATAATATTATCGATAAACAAAATAATGGATTTGATGCATGTTTTGAAAAGTGAATACCGCATTTTTGAAAAACATGCTTTGCGAAAATGGACATGCAAGTTAATTTATACATTTTATGTATGAACGGTTTTTATTATTTGAATATTTCTACATTGAAGGATAATAATTTTGCTATATTCAAGTTGATATTCGTTACATATGTTAAGTACTTCAATATTGTGATGTGGTCTCGTCGGTTACACTTGCTAAGATTTCCTAAAAATTATTCATCCAACCATGATTGCCCATGCGTGCACTTCACACTATTGTGATTTTGATGTGATTTATTTTCGTCGAAAAATAGTAAAAGCTGTATGTGATGTATGGGGGAGAATTATAACCTGTGCACATTTTCTTGTGCTCCAGGATACCTTCCCCACTCTTTCCCTATAAATAGTAGAATGATGAACAAACACCAACAAAGCGAGATTAGCGACACTTGAAAACTAGAAATTTTCGCTCCCAAATTATAGAAAGTTATTTGCGTCAATACATGAGCTACAGCTTTTATTATATTGAATTCCCATCACAAATAGCAACCCGCACCCTTGGATCACTCCTACCACAACTCGCACAAGGAGAGCTCAACAAACGTGCGCATAGTGAAGCTACATTGCTTACAAATGAGATGGATGTTTCATTACAAGCTTAGACTGTTAACACAGAGAGACACGACAGTAAATGGCGAATTTTCTATTATATGCCATTAGTGGCGATAATATGAATACTAAGATCATCATATGTAATTTGTTAATTGGCGAAATTTAAAGTAAAAATTCAAGTGCTCTTTAATAATTAATTAAAAAAGTGCGTTCTTTTGATCTTTACTATTGTAATTTTCGTTAAACTTGTGTTTAATTGAAACTTTATTCAGACTTCTTCACTTTTAACAAAAGTTTATTTTTTAAGCGCAGATAAAACTAAATATACAAATACTGAATTTAAAATTAATACATAATTAAGATTATACTGTACGATAATGAATTTTACGTACCAAATGGTATTAAAATTGATTTTCAATTACTGACAGTGTAAGTTAATATGGAAACCTTTTAAAGTGTTTCACTTATTTATAGCTACCTCAGTCATGAACCTGAACTAACCATATAAGTTCAAACAGTTTTTGTAGCAAAGTGAATCCCACGAATGATAGTTCTCTGAAAGAAAAGAAGCAGCTAGCAGGAAATATGTTTTTCTTCCATAGAGCCGGCGCCCGTGTTCGAAGTTTCGAGTGAGCGCACGTGCCCGCACGGGCGTAATGCTAGACAAGCGAGACCCGAGCGCGCTGCTCGGGAGGCTCCCGTCGGCCCCTGGATGGCCTCCGCCCGGCGCCCGCTTGGCGCCTCTGCCTCCTCGCAGCCCCCGCCGCCACCACTACAACTTCCGCCTCCGCCCACGCACCATCCCTGCCCCCGCCCACCTCTCCGTTCACACACCGCGACGATCTCCGCGCCCTCACCGTCTCCACCTCGAACCTTCCTTCTTCCTCCCGAACATGGCCTTCTCCTTCGCCTCCTCTCCGCCCCTGCCTTCGCCCTTACGTTGCCCCCAACCCCGCGTCCGCCTCACCCTTCGCCGCCATCTGCCCCTCACCGCCACCACCCCGACATCGCCCTACCTCATTTCGCCTTCTCCGCCCCCTCATCGCTCCTCTCCCTTACATTGCCCCCCAATCCCACGTGTTCACACACACCTCCACCACCTCGGCCCCTCACCGTCACTAACTCCCTAACCGCCCTACTACCTCCCCCATAAGAACTTCTCCTCCGCCCCCTCACTATCTCTGCCTTCGTTCTTACATTGCCCCCAACCCCGCGTCCGCCACCCACTTCTCCACCTTCTCTCCACCTCACCGCCACCATCCCCACACCGCCCTGCCAGTTCCCTCATATCGGCTTCTCCGCCCCCTCGTCGTTCCTTCGTTTGTCCTTACATTGCCCCCCAACCCCGTACGCTCACACATCGCCACCACCTCCACCCGTCACCGCCACTAACTCCAAAACGCCCGACTACCTCCCCCATAATGCCTTCTCCTCCGCCTCTCATCTCTCCTCCCTTCGCACTTACATATCCCCCAACACCGCGTCCGCCCACAGACCGCCACCACCTCTGTCCCTCACCGTCACTAACCCGACAGCACTCTATCTCCTCCCTCCCCTTACAGCCCCTACCTTTTCCCTGTCATTGTCCCCAACCACACGTCCGCCCACACCCCCACTACATCCGCCCCTCACGGCCTCCTCCACTACACCGGCCAACCTCCTGCCCCACATCACCTTCTCCTACGCCCCACCACCCCTGATTTCGCCCTTCCATTGCCCCCACCCCCGCGTCCGCCCACACACCGCCACCACCACCCCTCGTCACCGCCCCCACCTCCGCCGGGCGCCCGCCGGCGCGTCGGCAGCTGCTCTTCGCCCGCCTCGCGCCCGGCGCCGCTCCTCCCTGTGAAGCTTTATTGCATATTCCAGCGCGGCGTAACAAGCCTCGCCGCCCTCGGTGTCGCCCCCCCTCCTCCTTCCCCCTCACGACCAAGGCTATCTTTCTCTCTCTCTCCCGCTCCTCCCTTCGCATCGCGGCTACTCTTGCTCTCCGCGCACTTCTCGGCGGCTCGCGAGGCGGCGCCGGAGGCGGCGGGGCGGGGAGTGACGGCGGCCGCGGCGGCGGGTGCAGGGTGGCAGAAGGAGCACGGAATATGCACTGCCGAGCACAGCCTGAATCTCGCTCAAGCTCCAAAAATAACATTGCATGAAGTTTTGGTATTATTTCTTCTTATCAAAACGAAAACATATCAATTTACGCACAAAGTGCATATCAATAACTTAAGAAACTTACAAGTTGTATTTTATTACTGTCTGATTCATCTCCGGTCATGTTAGCGCGTGAGCAATAAGGAACTAATGAGATACGTTAAGTCGTACTTTGGATCAATGAATATTTTTTAAAAATGTAAGCACAAAATAATAAAAAGGAATCTTTAATTTTATTGTGATTCATACCACCATCATTTACTGACCGTTGGGCCACTCCTGTGTTGAGAGCGAAGATAGTATATTCATGCGTTAGAGCGATAGTCTGATTGGAGTTCATTTATTATGTGTGCACCAGAGAGTCCAACAGGATTAATGAGGTCTAACAAAGAAATGTAAAGAACGTTGACGTAAAAATATGTTTCATACTATTTAAATGGTAGTTTTTCTCAATGCTTTTAACTACAATTATCACGGATAAATTATTTATTAAAATCTACACGCTCCTCTTATGTCTGCGTAACAAGAGCCACAAGAAAAGAAGAACGAACAACCATTATACCATTGTAGAAAACATTGCAAACCTGAATTACAAGCCAAATCAGTACGTTCTTCATCAATATATTTCATTTTTGTATGGGACATATTTTCTTCCTTTTAAATTTTCATAAACACTAATATAAACGGAATTAATTTTAGTTCGAAGTCATTTGACAATATTTGATTGACATGCAATTCATATATCAAAAATTCATCAATCATTTTTCCAATTATTGATGTCACATTATGAAATAAAAATAATTGTAAAGGTTATATCAAAACACTCCATCATACTGCGAAATTGTATGCATTGTGATTGGTTTTGATTCGTTTCCGACCCATACATTTAATTTCTTTTAACTTTCTTATGCAGTATAGCACTTCTTTATCGAATAGACATAGTGTGTAGATAGTTAGATAATGCTGCAAGACATATATGTTCTGATTTTGATGGAAATACTCATTTTGGAGATCCATGATACCAGAGTTCTTTGTAACGTCTATTTGTACGTCGGTCTTTCCGTCCGTACGCCGGTCTACCTCAACAAGAAATTTGGTGACGTTTCAGAAAATCTTTATGTTGTTTGGAAAAATGATCAGGAATTAACTCAACATTACGCGAATACTACTATTTTCACAGAACTGAACGTGATTTCATTGAAATATGTAATATTGAAGAATAATAATACTAGTATGTATCAAGAAAAAAGCTATAACAAAAAAAATGGTACATACACAATTCTTATCAGTGCATATTACTGTATATGCGTAAAAATAATTGAAAACATTTGGAGCGAATGGTTTACAGAAAATTTGGAAAATGTTCTAGGAACGTATTTGGTCACATTGTTCAGGGAATATCCAATTTTTAGGGAAATCGTATTTGCGATTTAGTTGCTAATGTTGTTAACATACCCACAGACAGACTGACTTTTCAAAAGAAAAAAGTCTAAATTTTTCCTCGTCTTCCTACAACTACAATAATATAAGTCATTTTCAACAAATATTTTCTCAAAAAGCAGCCGCAATTTTTTTCTGTACGTATGTTCCTCGAATGTAGTGTGACCAATCACAAAGTGTGTTCACGCGTTCTGCACGAGGTAACTTAAATGCCCGCGCGATGACCACCGGAGTGTGGAGAGCGCCACCTGGTGGTGAAGTTCCGTACTGACGCGGCTGACGTATGCCTGGGAATAAACACGGCCCGGGTTCGGGGTGGTCGCGACTGCGTGTGATGCAGTAGTCAGTGTAGCAGTTTCGTAGGTTATGGATGTCGGACCGTCCTGATGCTCTCTGAAAAATGTAAGATGGCTGGTGGGAAATCGCATTAATTGGAACAAACTATTAGTGGTATATCGTTTTTCCCTAAACGCCTGAATCCTGAGGACAGAAAAACATTAAGGTATGTGCGACGCCATATATCCTGTGGATAATTTCGCACAGTTAATCGAACTCTTGTGCCCGATACCATGCAAGCGTTGAAAGAGTATATCAACTGAGGCAAAAAAAGCACGATATTAATGTATTGTACGTTTGGTATTAAATTGACGAAAGTGTATGATCCTTGATGTTAAATATTCAAACTAACTTGTGTAATGTTGATATTGTTTTTATAAAAACAACACTGATGTATTGACCGGCATTTTCCTTCTTGTTGATTTATTTAAGAAAATAAATTTTAGAACGTGTACTTATTCAGTAAGCTAATGAGATTTTGCATGGTCTGATGTCAGGGAAGGTGTATGTTACAATTATAGTATAAATTTACATTCAAATGTTTATTAGAGTACTCTGGTGCGTTGGATTGTTGTTGTAAAACAATGTGTGAAATCTGAGAAAGTTTATTAATGTTATGTTCATAAAGTTGAGATCATCATATTCTTGTTTGCAATGATGTACATAAGGCCATTTAATTTACATTTCACCAAATAATATAAAGAAAGTAGATTTTGTTTAGATCGAAGCCAAGCTAACATTTAAAATAAGTGATTAAAAAATAACATGCTTTACCAGTGTTATTTAGTTTTCAAGATGAAGCCCTTTGATAAGAAAGCATACTAATATATGTACTCCTAAGAAACAGTTCTAGTGATGCTATAACATTTTATCAACTTAGCATTGAGAATTAAGACACAAAGAGAGTGTCAAGTTCAGTGTGTTTCAATTGTCGAAGCCATACTGGTTTTTAACTTGTGTAATAATTTTGACTTATTAAATTGTGATTTGTTTACTGTATGTAGTACTGCCATTTGATTGTGGTTCCCAAAACTTTCACTGAAAGAGCCCCGATTTCATTCAATATTCAATACTAGAAATAGAATATCCTGTACTAGAAATGAGAGAAAGGTCTCGGTAATAAAGGACGGTAAAAAGCTAGTGCTGGTCCCATTTTTGGAAACTCTCTACAATTTCAAAAATTTCAAACGATAGAAATAATGAGTGAAAGTATGTGGTGTTGTAGCACATCTAATTCCATCTACACATAAATCTCTCTAGAGACTGTAAAAAGAAGGAAATACAATATTTCGTAAATTGTTATGTAATTAATGAAATATTATAGTGTTCTTAATATACGTAATTACCATTATTGTTATCACGTTTTGTTCGAATTTCAAATATGTATGTGAATTTGCAATGAACGGCCTAAACGCGTTCTCACGAATTGTCGCGTTTCTACCTCTTGTGCGGATCTAGGCATTTTAAAGCGTCGTATTTTGGCTTTCTTATGGCATTAATTTTGTGACAAGTCACTTTTGATATATAAGGGTGCTATGTAGTGGAAGTGGCCTATATTTAGCACAAAGCACATATGGACCGAGTTCTTGTTTCAATCGCATGCAAATTTTCCCCGCTGCTCTGCCACTCACGGCAACTCTGTTGAGTGTCCTTGCGACAATTGCGAAGGGTCGATACAGTTATAATTCACAACGCTACTTTAAGCTGTAGTTTGATAGTGCCACTCTGCTTGCAGGTCCCGAGGGGGAGAAGGAAGGAAAGAGAATCGACGAGTAGTTCCTCAGTACTTGTTTCTCCTTTTCTTGCACTTCCACCATTCTCTGCCATCTCCAGGATGCCGTTATTTAGAGTCCTGACAACGAAATACTTTCAAGAAAATTAGCTCGGTAACGTATTTTCATATTGTGAGTAGGCAGGTGATTTTAAAAATCGGTAAATAAATATTTCGCTATCTCGGTTCACGACAAACAATTCTGTGTTGTTAGAAATATATTATAATAGAATCTCTTGAATCTTCGGTGAACTTTATTTTCCTGTATTATATACAGTTTTAGTGAATATTTGTCATGCCCACTAATAATATTTATATTATTTTTTTTCTCAGCACTCGTGTATTTCTCTTATGTTTACGTTACAACTCCGTTCTCTACACTTCTAATGCGAAAGAAAGCGCCCGTACGTCCGATATTTATCATAATTACTTTATAATTAGAGTAGGAATACTAGTTATTTTAGCAATTATATAATTTTATTAATATTCGTATGTGAACATACAAGTAGAACATTTTAAATGCAATCACTCTAATTTCTTGTTACTTTTCCAAATATCATTGAAATGCTGGTCATTGAATGTTCAAAGATTCTAGCAGTTATAAGTCGATGGAGATGGGTCCATTTAATGTCGAGGGAAGCAAGTTCAAATATTGGTTTTAGAAAAGAACAGTTCAGATTGTTTAGAATCAATGAGAACATGAAGGAAAACATTAGACAGGCGTCAGTCACTGAATGGCCTGTTTAATAAATATTTGAAGAGTGTAAACTGGAATAAAACAATATACAATGTCCTTCGTATGTTGAAAATGGGTTTCTGAATGTAAAGTTAAACAGAAAACGAAACCAACGTAAAAAATTATTTTGATAATAATAACGTTTCTTACTGAATGGAATATTTAACCTGCTACTATTATGGAGAATTTACTTCTATTGTATGGGCTTTCTAAGATGGTTTGTGTAGTAATATAAATGTGTTATATCTTATGAGTTTGGTTCTTACTGCATCGTTAACCTATTGTTTTGTAATGCTTTATGTAAAACAGTCGTTACAAGTATCTAGGATCAAATATATTAATAATTCTTTTATTTGTAAATCTCTTCATCTGTTTACAATCACGTTCCTGTTCATTGAATGGCTGTGAACGCTCCACGAAGTCACAGTTTTTTTTGCTAGTCTGGTAAGGAATTACGCAACTTCAATTGAATGTATTTTGTTTCAGAGTAGACTGACGACATTGAGAAGTGCTCGAGAACAACCAGAAAAGCCGACTTAGCGAAACTATTCCTCTGAGGTGAAGTCGGATAATTACCTTATTTTGCAAATCCATCTACAGCAACGCTGCCACTACCTCCAGGGCCTGAACCTGAACCTGCGATCCACCGAACCGAGACGAGTGAATTACTCGTTCATCAGGAGCGGTCGGTCAGTACGTAATTACCGCTTCTGCTCCCCAGGGCAGCTTTGGTTGGCCTCGGCGTTCTCCAAATGAAGTTCTGAATTTTCTGGAGTTTCCTATAATGAGATGCGGGTCTGGTTTCTTCAGTCCAAGAAAGCAAAAATGACTGGAAAAACATGTGATCTCTAGCGAGAAAGATCACGATTCTCTGAAAGATGCAATGAGGAGCAAACTATAGAGTAACAATATTTATGCAAATATTTCGCTTGGTCTTCGTTTTCATGATATTGGTATCGATGTTCTGTTGTATTCTTTTCCCACAAATTCATTGTCGGGCCGTATCTTTATGGGTATTGGAGACCAAGAGCACAGAATTGATTCTTGACTTTCCTAGGCGGTTCTGAAATTATTAAAAGCATTTAAATGTTGAAACTTAACGGCTTGCCGATGCCTACAGCGACATTGTAACAAGAACTCAATCTTCATGATTATCTATTCAGAGTTCAATCTAATAGTGGATGCCGGAATTACGCCAACTCTTGATCCTTAATAAAAGATATCCCAGTTCAATGAGCTTTATTTGCGGATATACCTACTTACACTAGTGCTGCCATAATTGCATCAACATATGAAGTTTTGGGATTGAAAGAGAAATCAAATAAACGTGTTCTCGCAACAAGTGAAGTTGTCTCGGCGGCAAAGGATGCAAGATGAATCCCCGACTCACATATCGATATCCACTTGCTGCAAAAAACTGGACAATTGACGCCACGCCTCCACGTATGTATTTATTCTTTTTCATGATCTGTAACTCGCTCCATGAGTTTTTTGTCTCGCATCCGTAACTAGAATTGAGGAATCATGTCCCATTCTTGAGAATGGGAATGAGAGCCTGATGGGGAACAAAATATCGCATGGGGACCCGTTGTTCAGTGTGTAGACTACTTGTTCAGAGTGAGTGTGGACTCACGGGATTAAACCATGGTAACGTCTGAATCAAGTAGCTGGCATCCGAATGCTTATCCAGGCAGATGTCGGTCACTTCCAGTAACGTAGCTGATGTTGAAAATCCGCTCCCAACGGAACTCAGATGTAGCTTTCTTATTGAGAAGCAACTCCACAGGTTTTATTTGTTTATTTATTTATTTAACGTCGAAAACAATTCACGCTATGTGTTATGTGCAACGCACTGGTTGAGGCTCTTAGGAAACTAAAATTTCATGGTCAAGAAGCTGGTGATAGAAATGCGTCACCATCGAGACTCAAGTGGGTGGCCCACTTGGCGTGCCGTCACAGAGCTTATCTGCGAGCAACTTGTGTTGCCAACTGCTTGTCGAGTCAGCTCTACGGAGGGGAAAGAAGGCGCTCGGGCGCTCGTCTCTACCCTAGCGACAGGCGAGTCACACGCCGGCAACAACTGTGGGAGACCCGCGGGCCGTCTGGTCCGAAGGCTTGCATTTGAGCCGCCCTAGATTACCGCACCCGGTCTAGGGGGTGAAGGCACTGAAAATCCCGGCGATCTAGAATCAGGTGTCGCAAAATGTGCCGCTAAATTGAGGTCGAACCTGCAACATCTCGACTTGCGAAGCTCATTTACGGGCGCGGCTCTCCGGTACACCCTGTTGGCCGTTATTGGGTGGCGTAATACGAGGGTTGGGGCAGAAATTACGGCAACTATTTTTTTTCTAAAAAGAATTGTTATCGTATAACAAAATTTCATGTATATCTTGAAAGAAATGCGGCAGTAGGGTATGTTTACATCAACAGATAGCTCTGCAAAGTGTCTCTATTAGCACAGAGAGCAGCTAGCTTGAAATCAGTTGTCCGTCGACCATCCGTGCGAGATGAATGTAACATTGTTTCCAGCAGCTCCCTTACTCCAAGAGAGCCGTTCACCATGAAGGAATGTCCGACAATGTCACAGGGAATTGTGGAAGCTCATGGAATAATGCCCTTCCTTAACGGAGATCCCGAGGAAGCCAGGAGGGTTTCTGCAAAGATGCGCAGCAACCATGATCAGCAACGCACGTGACGACCTGTGAGTGTGCGGATCAATCTGATGTGCGTAATCGAGCATTTACCTAATCAGGCCTTTAGAACGGGCATGTAATGCTTTTCGAATTTCTGAAGACGTATTCTCTAAATGCCTTAGAACATGAAACGAGTGGGGTCATTTCAAATACCTTAATAAATATATAATTCAATTTTTGTGTGTTGATAATGTCCAAGCACTTAGTTTATACCTTGCGCTTTTATGTGTGTATTTGAAAATTTCCACTCCTGCTGATATTCTCACAAAAAATAGTACCCATGACTTCTGCCCCAACCCTAGTAGTATATTGCGATTTTCGCAACTGTGCACATGACAGGAATGAGCTATTTCGCTGCCATCCATCGGGAGCTTATATAGCTACAGTGACGTCACTATGGAGACGTTCAAGCTTCTGATTGGATGAAACCGTCACATATGATTCCTGTCAGGGGCAGTTGCGAAAATCGCAGTATTAGTGAGGTATAGCAGATAAATACCGGCGCGGGCCCTGGGCCGTTGCGATGCGACTTCGGCTGAGTTTTGCGCGCCTCGCCTCGTCCGTTCCTCCTTCGCCTCCGCCCCCGCCCCCGTCTGCCGACGCGGCGCACGGCTCCCGCGAGAGCCAGCCGCAGAAGGGCCTCCTGAGACGCCGCCTCCTCCTCCTCCTCCTCCTCCTCCTCCCGTGCCGCCCCACCCGCCCCCTGCTACTCTCCCCGCCCCGCCTTCCACTCTGCTCCCCCCCCTTCGCGCTCGCAAGAAAGTCGAGCCGCAATGTTTTTGGCGCGTTCGCAACATCGCCGAGTGCCTCCTAACGTCATCAAGTCGGGCCGTCCATCAGGCTGTCCGCGCGCCAACAACTCGCCGGCTGCCGCCGCCCCCCCCCCCCTCGGCCCCTTCCCACCGCTGCTGCTGCTGGAATTTAGGAAAATCGCGAGCGAGATAGCTGGGGGGGGAGCGGACGGGCGGCCGACGAGGAAGAGGGCGAGTGGGTGAGCGCTTAGGGCCTCGGGAATCTGACACGTAGCTCCCTTTTATGCGGCACCGAATGTGAGGGGACCGGCTGAGGTGGCTCAGGGCATCAGTTCGAATCCCGACTGCGATAGGATTTTCTTCACTAGCTTCATAGCTACGCTGCATTCAGTTACTGTTTGGGGGAGAATTCTACCGACCGCATTGATCGGCTGATCGGTTTGTCCGATCAACAACCTAACAAATGGCGGGGGATTATCCTAAGAAATGGACCACGGAGCGTGAGCGATCTTTTCTTCATTTTTCTTGTCCTATCCTCACCGCTTACACCCACTTACACTCATATGCAGTACACTATCACACTTGTTGGGAGTCCAATCGGGAGCTGAGAGCTTGACCCGTTTGGGCCGGTGGCTTGCTTGCGGGAAATACCTGGTTGGGAAAATCCCTGCCAGCTGTCGTAGGTGGGCGCCGGATCTCGCCAGCCTGCGGGGAAGATCACCGCCTCCTTCCGCGATAAACCATGCACCACACTTGCGGTTCACAATAACCATAGCACTTAATACGCTCTGAATCACTAACCAATCAATCACGTAGAACCCTTTTACACGGCATCAAATGTGAAAGGCTTCTTCTTTACTTAGTGAATTTGATGTTTCGGCTTGCTACTTCTAGACAGTAGAACACAAGCTCAAATTCGTGGATGCTTTTGCTTCCGTGTTCATTTTATCGAGGAAACTCAAATTCTTTCCAAGATTCAGTTAGATGTGTAATGACGTGCATGACATCGGTTTTCGCATCCCAAGTAATTCGTGTTTTGGTCGAGGTGTGCCGCGAATTGGAGAACAACAGGCTAGCACTCAACCAGCTACGCCACCACGACGCCTTCGGAGGGCGAATTAGGAGAGGTCATAAGGACGAAGAAGTGGGAAGAATGCACGCTGGAGTCCTGGGAGAGCAGGCAATTGATGAGGCTTGGAAAAGATAAGGTAGTATATGATTAGGAAGCAAGCCTAACCATCTCACTAGAGTATGTCTCAGAATAATGTATACCCAATACTAGACCAGCAGTTGAGTAGATAAGCAGTAGAACAGACGCTCTATTGAGTGGTACTTTATGTGCAAAGAAACAAAAATGTGCAAAGGTCCGTGTTTATGTACGGCATTTATGGTAAACGAGAGTAATAGGTTGAAATTGTATAAGTCAAAAATGTTCAGGAGGAGAGAGATACGTTCGCCAGTTGATTTTAAAAAATTATCATTGTCTTTTTTGGCCAAATGAGTATAGGTTCTCACAACTTGAATCTCTGGAATTATTCATGGGTTACACGAACTTGTTAAATCCAAAATAAAAAATATTTATCCCCCATAAACTGACGGATTGACGTTCTGCCCATTTTTGACATGCAACCACTCTTTTCGCCTAACACTACTCGTCAAACTGGTGCAAACAGAAACACGCAGAGATAGTTCGACAGGTGCACTCATGCACAGGCTGAAATTAGGGCGGACAACCATGGTATGTAAAAGTCAGCAGAAACAGGCAGGAAGGAATTAGGCAGATGTGAAGCTGAGCAGGACAGGAAAATTGAAATGGCGATGCAACAGGGCGCTCCGAGCGCAGGCAATTTAAAATGACCTTGAAAATAATCTTCTGGAACAGTTCAGCGGACTCTCCAGGTTCTTTGTGAATATGGGGGGAAAAGGCAGAAAATGACGAAAAACGCGCCCAAAATCTACGTTATCTTCCAAAACGATACGAGGTTTGGGGCATACGTCAGGACAATAACTTGCTTTGTAAGAATATCAACACGGGTGGAAAAATGTGAAATATACACATAAAATAATAAGGTATAAATAAATACATGGACATTATACACAATTGTGTTTCTCAAATTTATTAACATTTATATCGAAACTTCGGTCTGAGAGGCACCGAGTGAAATTGGTTTATGCAATAATGGCCGATATGAGTGGGCGAGAGCGTTGAGAGTCATAGTAGCTACCTCTTCTATCACTCGGCGTAGTTTTGTTTAGTTCTGCTGAAGCGATCGGCATCTAAGGGTCATTTTGGGATATCGTTGCGGTCTATGTGACCGGTTGTTTCTCTCCGTATTTTTCGTAGCAGTATGTGAGACCGTTTGTTTCTCTTAGTGTGTTAAGGTATTTAAAACGATAGTACTGGTTTCATGTTTCAAAGCATTTCAGCAATATATCCAAAAGCACTACATACCCGTTCTAAAGCCCGATTAGGCAGATGCTCGATGACCACTCGTGCCACATCTGTCCGCACACTGACAAGTCGCCACGTGCTTTGCTGATCACTAATCGCTAAGAGTCCTCGCAGAAGCTCTCCTGCGCATCTCGCGACTGTCCGATATGGAAGGACACTATTCCCAAGGGTCTCCATTAATTCCCTGTGATATTCTCGGTAATTCTCTCACGAAGAACGGCTGCTTTGGTGTATGACCGCTGCTCGAAACATCTCGAACGTCGGTAGTTCGGTCACTTGATTTCACGTTGCTCTGTGCTAATAGAGACACTCGCAGAGCCGTCTGTTGATGTTAACACACCTCACTGCAGAATTGTTTTCACGATGCAAATGAAATTGTGCTGTTCGATAACATTTCTTTTAGAAAAAAAAATACTGCCACGACTTCTGCCCAACTCTCGTATATTGTGCGCATGCCATGCACCCAAGTATACGTGAACGAATATATAACTAATATTTAATATGCACCTGTCATTCAATGAAGATACAAGTTGTTATTTGTACCATGTTGGCGTAGGGTAGAATGAAAGCAATTTTAAAGTTCAGCACCAACTGTCATTCTGTATCTCATTTCCTGCATCCACTTTCACAACCTTTATTAATTATAAAAACGATTATGTGTAGTGTATTTCTTCCTCATTTTTTTTGTTTTGTGCTCTGCACAACTGATATTTCGAAGGTTCAAAACAACTGCAAATTTCAAAATGATGTATTAATGCTGCTTTTGATTAATTTCAGACGTATGTTAATTATCTTAATAATTTTACCTGCCCAATATTTTCTTTTGAAAACCATGTACTCCAATCCTAGCGTTAACTGTTTCAAAAACCGTACAGGAATCTATTAAGTGAATATTATTCTCGGTGAGCAAAGCATATGAAATGTACTTCATTTCCAGAGTTTGAGAATGAAAAATATGCAAATATAGAAAAACATTTACCTATCAGATATTCTCAATAGGGAATAAAATATGAATTATTTTACCTTTGCTTTTGAACATGACTAAACCTGAAGAAAGTTTAAAATATCATTTCAGAAAGGTCTCGGAAATTGGCAATATCAAGTTGCTTGTATTCCCGACTAAGCGTACACGTGGTATTAAAATTCCTTTACGTTTGAATTGTTTTACAGTGGCTACTGTACATATATTAATGACAAATGAATTGCTTTACATCCTTTACGATACGATATTACTTCAATTTTATACGTAGGCACACGATTGCCCAGTCGTCAGCCAAAGAACAAGTACACTGGCACGTCAAATTCTGGTGAAATAGACTGTATTAATAGACTCTGTTGTTCTTTATTCGTTCTAAACGAAACCCTTGACATTCTACAACTTCTGTTGCACATTGCACATTGCCAGTGGCTACAAAGAACGCTTTCGGATCTCATTGATTGACATCAAACGTACTTACGATTCAGTGGTATGGTGGTTCACAACGTATAAACATGCATGTGTTTTTCACTAGCAATACACTATGCATCTAATGTATTGAGGCTTCTTTATCAGTATTATTAACATTATTTTATTACATTAAGTTTTGAAGTTAAGCAATCCAAGATTTCAAAACGTTATTCGAATATTGTAAAAAATTTAAATGAATTCTAAGTGTTATTGTAATAGGAAATACAAAAAATTAATGTCAGTGAAACTAGTTTTCACTAAACAGAAATATTTGTTTAAAAGAACTCCCCTCTGAAAAACCTACCCAGTAGTTCTCGCAGTCACTTGGATTTAAGACGCACTTGTGAAAAGTAGCGTATTATAAAACAATTATCTACGGGTCAGTATTAATACGCGGGTATGAACTGTATGTGGTAAACTTGTTGTGTTCTTTCCTCAACGATTCATTTCGCTTAAATGTTTAGGTTCCCACGTATCTGGTTCATCAACTGAAAGGTGACCTTGATTTGTTTTATTTTTGGTGATAGGTAAAGTTATATACATTTCCTTTCCAAATGCACAGTTCTGATAATAATAATAATAATGATAAAATTAATAATAATAATAATAATAATAATAATAAAACACAACACACTCACCAAAAAACACTAAATTAATAATTTGTATATATTAGGTCTTATAATTTGAAATAAAGTGCATTTAAATCAGTAAAATCTAGAGTAGGTAAACATTGTACATTTTAAGTAAAGTTAACCATATGAACCCATTGCAGTCCCATGATTAAACTTGCACCACCTGTTTGGAAACATATACGAATTCTTTTAGAATTTTTTCAATTTTTTTGAAGATGTGCATTTTGAAAAAACTCAAAATCAAAATTTTAAATTCAAATTTGAAAACCTTTTTGAACCTAACCCCTTTTGAGTTGTAAATCATACAAACCTCCATTACAAAAACTGCAAAATGAGACTTCCAGCTCCCTGTCTTAATTTGGAGAGGTTCTACATCAATTTAAAAAGGTTTCGGGCACCCAATTTTGTAAAATTTAACGTGGATGTATTTCACAGACGGGTGGAAATATTTTACTCACAATTTGTAGTTTTCTTATTCTTCATTTATACTACCATTGTGTAAAATTTCATCTGAATCTGAGATGGTGATGTAAAATGACTGTGTTGATTTAATATGGAATGACCCCTCTGGGACATTTTCAAAATTTTCAAAAAAATGGCTTCATCGTTCTTGGTTAAATTTGTTGTTTGGTAGTGCGAAGGACGTTGAAGAGAATTGTGCTGATCTCACGTTCGTTGAAAACTGATTTTTGAAAAATTGCAAAAACTCAAAATTGTTCGGTGTCTTCCTACAACTACAATTACGAAGATACAGATTTTTGTCCCTTAATGTTTCTTCAGGATAGATTTGAAATGAGGTCATGCACAAGTTTTCGAAAATTTGAGTACTTTCTGCGTTATTTTGCGCGAAAGTACGGGCGAGAATATACGTGCTGTTTTAGCACTACTAATTACTTTTGTAGTAATTACTTGTTAATCCATGACCTTGAACATGACCACTGTCACATCTCAAAGTTCTTCTTGACGTGCTTACATGAGAGACATGAACCTCAAATTAAAAATATTAAAACTGTTAATGAAATATTTTATGTTGTATAGGTAAAATGCATTACATTCTATCTTAATAATTTGAGAGCCCAAGTTGTAGGATGACCACAGTATTCACTCCATACAACTGAGAAGGGCAGAAATTTCATCCATTTACACGTGCTCGCAGTATCAAAACCAGTCGAATACTTGTAAGTACAGAGGATATGACGAATGAAATGTCCCTCCCGACAATGACGATTTTGTGCGCGTTTTCATTAGGAGAACATGAACTTATAAGAAATCCACTCAGTAACGATCTAGAGAACTCTACACTTTATTGTATGAAATTAAAGTACAAAATGTGAGTGCTTTGCAAAGGTAAAAGAGGAAGATATATAGAAGAAATACATCTACAGTTAAATTTTGAATAATTTCACTAATGTGTAACTCACGTGGTTAAAAATTTGTACGATATATAATTCATATTTTGTGTAATTCAAATTGTACGTAAATCAATTTTTTATATTATTTCATGAAATTCGAAGTTTATGTAATTTTGAATTTTCTTTCATTAATTCATATCTTTCTAATTTTGTCTATTTCGATTTTGGTTCTGTTTGAATGTTGTATTCGAATTCTGCCTAATTGGAGTTGTTTCTAGTTTTTGTGAGAGAAATGAACAAGAGTCCACCGTGCGAACCATCATTTTGGCGAGTTGGCCCGGAATGCGTGAGGTGGACGCTGGGCGCGGTGGGGGCGGCCGAGCTGCGTCCTCGGGGCCGCGCAAGGCTCGGCGGCGGAGCGGGGGAAGTGAGCGCACGGGCCGAGATAGCTGCGAGCGCATTTATGTGAGTGACGGTGCGGCCGGCGGCGGTGACGGTGGCAACAGCGCGCCGGAGCCTGCCCGCGCTCATGATGAACAACCACTAATTTAACCTAAGTGAACCGTTGGTGATTTAACCGGGGCGTCCCCACCGTATTAGTGCAGAGGGCAGGCGAATGCTCCCGAGAATTGCGCTTGCAGCGGGATGATTACTTTCTCGCCGAAAATGTGTTTATGTCTCTGCAATTTCTCCCTCGAAATTCATCCATAGACATTTCTGGACTGAACTGTTTAGTGTGGCTCTGAAAGGCATATCATGACGTACGGTAATGATGACGTGTGACGGTTAATGGTAGCAAAGAGTCGATGAAATCCTATTTTCATCTTTAAGGATGGGATGTTGGCATTGACTGGGGGCAAATTGTTCACTCATGGACCGTTGTTAAGGAAGTTTTCTATCATTCACCACAAAATGATCAAATGACACCTCCAAAGCAGGTCACCGATTCCTTTAGACATCTTTTGTGGCCTGTTTCGATAGATCCGTCTACGAAGGAATACTTTAAACAAAATCGAATAGTGCACGTATGAAAACTATCATCTTGAAGTGCGCCCAGAGAAGTGTTCGTATCTAGTATTACATGAGGAATATTACAGAAACTCGTTTCTTTAGGTCGGTTCCTTTTTAGTCCGTTATCACTTGAATGGTAGAAATTACAAACTGATGTGCCAATAGGAAAATATGTTTCATAGAATAATGATATGTTGAGCGCAAATCCAAGGGTTGGATAAAAAGAAATCAAAAATGTTTTATTTCTCTGAAATGACTTCATTGACAGATATTTACATTTAGACACCTTCAATACAATCGTCTCTATTATGACCTTTTGCCAAATGTTAGGAAAGCGTCGTACACCATCTCCGCTTCTATTTCTGTTGTTGTCCCATAATGACCGCCCTACAGCATGAATAATTTCTTCTCTTGTACTGTACCGGGTTCTTTGCAGTGGTTCTTCCATTTTGCTGAAGAGATCATGAACACAGGGACTCGTGTCGGGTGAGTAAGCTGGATGTTCCAGAATCTCCCGTTGCCAGCAGCGCAAGAGTTTCTCCACATGGGATCGTCCTGGACGGGAGTTACCCTTCCCATCACCTCTGCCTAATCCGAAGGCTTTAAAACCTGTGTTATCAAGGTCGATGCAATGAGAAAAAGTCCGTGGCACGAGGACCACGACGAAATCGCCCCTCCACGCTGTTCATACCCCGCCACCAGAGACAACGCCAATCCCTATGTAAAACGGCGAAGTTACTAATAGTGTCCTTTTCCCGATGCTAGTTGCGCAGAGACGCTCGTGGCATGCTATGGTGCTATGACGCGTGCCACTGCTACCAGTAGAAGACATTGGCACCACTGCTTTAAAACCATCGTGCGACTGCGGAGTATTGCAACTTTGTATCACTACATGCTTCACGCAGTTCCTGAAAACAGTTTTTCCTTACTCCCATCTGGTGCCATTTCAATTTTGAGCCACGCACGTCTCTCTACCTTTGTAAACATGACATTAGGGTTCTTGCACAATTGCTATGAAATTCAACGGTTTACACACTGCAGAAGGCTGACAGAGGACTGTTCCTGCTCTCTGCATACACTTGTCTAATAGTCCTTCCTTTGTCACAACAGATGGTAGCACGCCCACTCACCAGCTTTAAATTACAGCAATATTCTCGTTACTTTTCATCCAACCTGTGTATACCACAACAGTACACTTACAACCCACTTGTGAAAACAAAAAATAGTTTATTGAACTTTCTGGCAATGTATAGCGCCAAGCATTGATGAGTACGTCATAACAAAGTTATATTTCGAGCCTTAATAGAGAAGATAGCAAAAGTTTCGGAGGCGACATGCAATTGGATGGGGAGGGTAATCAGGGATCAGAAAAGAAGGGGATTTTATCAGAGAGCAGCAGTGTGCTCGAGAGTTAAGTGCGTGCAACAGGAGTTGCTACGAAGCGACGTTTCTACGGTGATACGGATGATTGGAAAGGGTAGGATGCCTAGCAATCTGGAAAAGTAAATATAGGATT
>JAHLJT010008446.1:274363466-274432331 GCA_031308135.1 Acheta domesticus | reverse complement strand
GGTTTTAGAAAATTACTGCGCCGAATCAGAATTGCACGCATGCGAATATTCGGCGCCAGGCGAAAGTGGTGGGCGGGGCGGGGCGGGGAAGGGCGCGGGGCCGGACCTGACCGGGAGCGTCGGCGGGGAGGACGGGGGCGCGGGCCGACCGAGTAAAAATACCGATACATTTTAGTGGAAACTAACTCGGATATTAAATTTCGCACAATCAAGCTGCTAACAGCGAGGCGGGCTTCGGCTGCCCTTCATAAAACCTCATTACCCTTTCGGCGGAATTCGGGCGGGTTGGCGGCGGCGGCGGCGGCGGCGCAGCGGCCGACGGCGAGGCTAATTGGGCGGGGTGGGGGAGGAGGCGGTGGCGGGGCGGGCAGAGCGGGCGGGGAGAGCAGGAATGGGCGGGGGCCGGGCTGGAACGAAATGCGGGCGGCGAAGACGCAGCCGTCTCCCAATTGGCTTGGACGGGCTCCGCCGCCGCCCGGCGTCGATTGGATCGCCGCCCGGCGACGACGCCGGCACGCAGCAGGCCGCGCGCGCGGGCACGCATGGGCGTGCCTCACGCATCGCACGCTCGCACCCGGCGCACATGCACGCGTGGACACGCCCCCTCCCCGCGACGGAACGGAACGGTCAAAACTCTGAAGTGGATGCTGAGAAGGGAGGAAGTTTCCTATTCGAGAGGGAGGAAGGTACGAGAAGATACAAAGTTAGTAGCTTTGTGACGAATGTGTGAGATTGAGATATTCGTGAGTGCGGTTTCTGGTGTAAAACCGAAAATCGTGGAAGACTTAGAATTGAAATTTTGTCTGCATTTTTGGCGTACTAATTTTTCCATCGTTAATTCGAAATGTAATGAATCCTCTAAGCATTTAATATTATTTTATTGTAAAAAGTGGTAGTTTGGGAGATGTATTCAAAAATAATTTCTTTTTACGCCGACCACTCTTTCTTTTCTAAGAGATGACATGATAGTAAGAGAACGTCACAAATTGCAGTTATCGGAATGTGTAGCTCACAAATGCCGACGATTGAAATCCCAATAAAAGTGAATGAAGGTTGGCATACATATTAAATACCTGAGTATACATCAAATGTTGACAGCTCATTAAAAATGAATTTGTCATATTTCCCTTTCCAAAAGCGAAAGAAAGAAAGGGCTTAGTGCTATATCTGAAAAAGACTGATCACCATGCTCGTCATCTGTAGTTTGCATCAAGAATTTAAATTCTGGAGATCTAATTGGCCTATTATTTGAAAAACAGCAGAAACAATATGAATTAAGAAATAATCAACCACAATAATAAAATTTCAAATATTCATTATAACATCCCAAAGTCAATTTTCGGAAATACTTTTCTTAAAGTATGAAAAGATAAAGAGAAATATAAGATAAAAATTACTTACTAACCAAGCAACGTGGATCACGCAAAAATACGTGTTGGACATATACGCACGTACTGGAAACAGCTAGGAGGCCGCCATCTTGAGGATTGGGAGAAGTGAAAGCCCATAAACGAGGGGGGACTGGAAGTGTAGGAGCTAGTCAATAAAAGGATTTAAAATGGGACTGGTTTTTATAAGAGAATATTCATTAAGTACAGAAAATTTAGGATTTTTGAAAATGTTTAAAATTTCTAAATTTTCCAAACTGCCCATTTTTTCCCTGTTTGCTATGAAGAATTTTGAAGTTACCTTTGGGGCAACTAATGACCTCTGTAGTTGACGCGCCCGGAATCAGGAACAATCAATCAATCAATCCTTTCGGGCAAAAGAATAAACTTCAAAATTCATCACCTTCCACACACTGACACACACCTATGGAGTAACGGCCATTGCCATGGATTCAGTATGTTTGACTATTCAATTCAATCGTACAAATAACAAATGCATCATTATGATGATGAAGGCGATGATAATGATGATAACTGACGTCTGCTCTGATGTATCTCATGTATGGGTCTTCACATGCGCGTGTACTGCCTCCGAAATGTGACAGTAAAAACACCTGAGTTGACGCGGAGAGGCGAATAACTGTGTCGATCGAACGGAAACGTGATATGCATATGCTAATGGCGGGGATCATGTGCGAATTTTATGGCCCTGTTATCCTCCGGACGGACCTACGTCAACAGGGTGCGAGTGGACACGAGTCAAAGGTTAACTACGCAATGCAGCAATACTGGGTGTTCTTCAAATTCCTCTAATGTTTTACTTTCCCGTGACGGAATTTCTGCGTCATCAAGTCGAAACGAAATCGCTTTTTAGAAATTATTTTCAAATTAATGGTGTCCATGCATTGTTCTAATCGAATAGTAAACCACTAAAACTTCAATGAACAAAAATAACAATAAATGTAAATTTCCACAAACTAATATTTAGTGAATTTAATTGTATAATTTCCAGAACAGAAACATCTCCATTAATTAGTTTTTCAGGAGACGCAAAAAAATAAATAGAATGTACTAAATGGATGCGGCAACGCGCGTTCCGCACTTTGCAAAACTGTTTTAAAAGGGATAATAGCTTCATTGGAGCCTAAATTCAAACGGCCATTACGAACTCTGCTTTACAGCATTATACGACTGGTATTGTTAGCAACATAGCATTCTAATATTACTAAGCATTGAGATTAAATTTCACAAAAAATCAAATAGTCACTTTGACTATCCAAGGATACTTTCTGCTTCTATTCCTTCAATTTAATTTGACGTGGATTTTCAGTTACTGCTGATATCTAACCATCCAAGCTACGGAGTAGGGGTTCCCTGGAAGAGCTATATCTCCAAATATGAAATAGAAGATCCTAAGCGGTAATATTTTTGTAGAATATGGCATAAGAAATATAACTGGGGCACACGTATTGTCCACCTGTTTTCCGCATGTCCATCACCTGCCCTCGCCATGTATACACCCGTCATTCTGGTAGAAAATGACATAATTTGATAATCTAAAAACGTAATATATCTGATATTGAAACTCGACGATTCAGTTGCGGTTTTAAAAGTGTTCCCAATGCATTGCCATTGTTCTATACTGTGATATTATTTAAAATTTCAAACCGTTACGATTTTTAACCATTGTTAATTTTTCGAATAAAATTACACAGAATTACACAGTGTTGGTATCTACACTCTAGTAATAGTTGTTGAGAGATTTTAATCGCTAAATCAACATTGGTTTGAACAGTGATGACAACCTATCAAACACGATCGATTTTTTATCATTTTTTAAGATATTTTAAAATCTTCATTCATCATCAATTCTACATTATTTCATTTGTTCAAATGTTCTCTCATGGAATGAACTTGGAGGGCTTATATTTAAAATTTACATATCGTTAACTGTATGCACTCATCAATTGCGAGAATGATGTCTAGTCACATCAGGTTTGATACATAAATCTGCTGACTATTGGGATAGATTAATACAGATGAAACCAACCACATGCGTAAGGTCCCCAATTATTTTTTTAAATTTCTGTTAATTTGTTTATTTTAAAATGTATTTTATCATTAAGTTGTTTAGTTACTGAGAATATAGTCCGTCTGTGGACAAACACTTGCGGATAAACCGTTCAGCCGATTTTCTCCAAAATTGATATTGCCTAATCGATATGGCTGATGTCGTGGCCGCTTGAATTTGAAACCGATAAGTTGATTTTGGGGGTACTTTACATGAAGCCCCTGGGACGTTTTCCAAATTTTCAAAAAATTGCTTTACCGATTTTGATTAAATTTTGTTGTTGGATAGTGTGAAGGAAGTTTAAGAGTGGTGAGGGTCTCATTTTCGTTGGAAGCCCTGATGTTTTGAAAATTGTAAACGTTCACAATTTTTTCGGAGTCTCCATACAACTAAAATATTAAACGTAGAGATTTTTCCCTTAGCGAAATCTGTTTCTTAAAGATAGATTTTGAAATAAGATTACGTACAATTTTTGAAAAATTTTAGTACTTTTCGCGTAATTTTGCGTCAAAATATGAGCAAGAAAGTACGTGCTGTTTTAACACCACTAGTTTGTCTGTAGTATAATATTTTGCTGATGTATTTACGGTGCCATACACTTTGTAAAGCTAAAACAGTTATAACCTTGCGGAAAAGTTTATATTTTGAAGTTAATTGTATTTGCATAGCATTCTGAAGTATTATTTTAATCACTAAATGAACACAAATTGATGTACCACAAACATTACCTTATATTTCCAATCTCAGTTGAGTCTTTGTAATTACAATGGAGGAACGCAATTAATATGTCAAGTTATTATTGAGTAAAGGTAATGATGCAAGCTTATTAGATTTTGCATTTTCCCTTGTCCGGTAACATTGCAAATACTATTGGGAAAGAAAATATGATAACTAAGAGTGAGAAAGAGAGAGAGAGAGAATCGCTCCTGTGCATAAACAAACTAAATTACTAACAGGGTATTTAAAATAATTAGGACTCTATTTGTTTTTATCGCCAAGCCAAGAAGGCGTGCTCAAAATGTGGTTCCATACAAGTTCCAAAATAACAAAACATGTGTTCTAAACAAACATATTTTCAGTCGTGAATAGTATACCAACGTTAAAATTTCTCCCTTTATCAGTCGTTAATATGAACACACAATTCGTGAATCCCTGAGTACGTGTCCGCGGCAGTGGACCTACTTATCCATGCTGTGTAATGAGTTTTGACGATGACGAAACATTAATTTGCCACGAAACATAAATACTTCCCGAGTGCTCTACATAATTTATATTATTAATTGAACTGCATCTGGGCATTTGGTAATTTCACGCCGGATTATCCCAGTTGCTAGTGTTTCAAACGGCATGCAAAACGGCAGCCATGAGCAAATGTTCACATGTTAGTCTTGCGTTTTGCAACTGCAGATCAACAATAAATGTGTAATTATTTCAGTTTTTTTATCAAAGAGGTGCGTATGAGGTTTACCACTCTATAATGAATTGTTTTTAATGAAAGACTGTGTTTTTAACCAATCAACACACCACATTTATTGTTTTCAAACACTTAATAGTTCTTTATTCTAAGATTTTTTCATCAACATTCACAGTGTTCGTAGTGTAGAGAAGTTTACCTTTCCATACCCCTTGGCTAGAAACGAGGATTCAATTTTCACTCCGTCAAATGCGTTGAGAAACCTCCATCAATGAAGACGATAGAAAATATGGATTACTTGAACTAAACAATGATTTGCAAATTGGAAGTAAAAACTACTATATTAAAGGTAATGTTTAATTGTTTGAATATTTATTATTTTATTTGAAGATAATCCTTCATTTACATGAAAATTGATAATTTTTTGTGGTTTTAATTTGTAATTTACAGTCACCTGAAGATGGATCAAAAATGTAAATCCAAAATGTATTGTTGCTTGGATAAGTAAAAAAGAACAAAGAAATTTTAAACGTTTTAAAACACAATGCATTTAGTGTTATTGATAAAAAATGCAATGTTTCAATGAATAGTAATAAATAAGATAGTCACAATATTAGGTTAAAGAATTAATATAACTCAAAATTTGGGTAGGGTCATTCCATATTAAATCAACACAGTCATTTTACATCACCATCTCAGATTCAAATGAAATTTGACACATAGGTAATATGAATGGAGAATAAGAAAACTACAAATTTTGAGTAAAATATTTCCACCCGTTTCTGAGATACAGCCATGTAAAATTTTGCAAAATTGGCTTCCCGAAAATTTTTAAATTGAAGTAGAACCTCACCAAATTAAGATAGAGAGCTGGACCAGGTGTCATTTTGCAGCTTTCTTTATGACCTTTTATATGATATACAACTCAATAGGGGTTGCGTTCAAAAAGGTTTTAGAATTTGAATTTTAAATTTTGATTTTGAGTTTTTTCAAAATGCTCATCTTCAAAAAAATTGAAAAAATTCTATAATAATCGTTGTATATATCGCAACAGATGGTGCAAGTTTAAAAATGGGACTGCAATGGGTTCGTATGGTAATCTTTATTTAAAATGCACAATATTTACTTACTCTAGATTTTACTGATTTAAAATGCATTTTATTTCAAATTATAAGCACTAATATATACGAATTATTATTTTGTGTTTTTTGTTGGTGAGTGTGTTGTGTTTTATTGTTATTGTTGTTATTATTATTATTATTATTATTATTATTTTTATTAGACTTCGGAACTTCATGCAATTGCAAATGTTTTGACTGTGCATATCGAAAGGAAATGTATATAACTTTATCTAACACCAAAAATAAAACAAATCTACCCTATTTTTATTTTTCATGTGTGCAATTTTTTAGTTTAAATGCGTTTATTAATATATGCGGTATATTTTAGTGCATGTATTCCAGGTTTTTGTGGAGAAGAGGATCGAGGTCAGATCTTTTGGGGTATTTCTCTTTCATCTTAGAAATGGCTTTCTTCTGACAACGCGGCTAGGGAAATTGAACTTCCTTAGTACCCTTCGCACGATTTCGGGATTTAGTTTCTTGCCAATTCCAATTTATAACTGTGGAGTAACTTTTGGTGCATTAATACGAGGGTCCTTCTTTATTATTTTCACAACAAGATTCTCTTCTGGATGAGAAAGTCTTCGGACGTTCTCCTCCAGGTTGCAGTTCAATCGCCTATTCATTGATGGACCATGAGATTGTCACTCGCTGTGCTTTATTCATTAATGGCATTTTGCAAAATTTTGGGCTTAATTAACCCTTTACATGATGGTAAATAACCAGCTGACGCTGCTCAAAGTTGGTATTCATTCCTCAATGATTCATTTCGCTTAAATGTTTAGGTTCCCACGTATCTGGTTCATCAACTGAAAGGTGACAATGGTTTGTTTTATTTTTGGTTATAGGTAAAGTTATATACATTTCCTTTCGATATTCACAGTCAGTAAAAATATGCAATTGCATGACATTCCGCGGTATAATAATAATAATGATAAGAAGAAGAAGAAAATTCATAACAATAAAACACAACACACTCGCCAATAAAAACACTAAATTAATAACTTGTATAATTAGGTCTTATAATTTGAAATAAAATGCATTTTAAATCAGTAAAATCTAGAGTAAGTAAATATTGTGCATTTTAAATAAAGATTACCATATGAACCCATTGCAGTCCCATTTTTAAACTTGCACCATCTGTTCGGATATATACAAGGATTATTATAGAATTTTTTCAATTTTTTTGAAGATGAGCATTTTGAAAACACTCAAAATCAAAATTTGAAATTCAAATTTGAAAACCTTTTTGAACGCAATCCCTATTGAGTTGTATATCATATAAAAGGCCATAAAGAAAGCTGCAAAATGACACCTGGTCCAGCTCTCTATCTTAATTTGGTGACGTTCTACATCAATTTAAAAAGTTTCGGGAAGCCAATTTTGCAAAATTTTACATGGCTGTATTTCAGAAACGGGTGGAAATATTTTACTCAAAATTTGTATTTTTCTTATTCTCCATGCATACTACCTATGTGTCAAATTTCATCTGAATCTAAAATGGTGAGGTAAAATTTTAATTAAAACTGTGTTGATTTAATATGGAATGACCCGTAGCAAATGTTTGAAAAATAGTTGAGAATCGTCCCTTAATATAAAACGTTGAGGAGGAAAAGATTAATTTGAACAATTTATAAGATATTATTAACAGTAAATTCTGTAAATTTCCATCTACTATATAGTTTATTAAACCCTGGGGGCATCAGACAGATTTAATATTTTGGTTTACGCCCCCAAAAAATGGAGAATGACCCTCATTGCATAGTTTCTAACCGAGAGTGGTGACTCAGGTCATCAATTAAAGTGACTGGAGTGCATAATACCGGGAGGTTCTACGTTAGACTCCCGACAGTGGCATGATTTTCCAGAATGTCTTGTCAGCTAGATCGATTGCAGTCGCTGTCTCGAGGAGAATTCTAGCTGCCGGCTGCTCTGATCGGTATTTTTCCATGGTTTCTCTGATCTACACCTGGCGAATGCCGAAGCAGTACTCTAACAAACGGGCCCCGGACCGCGCGCGATCTTTCCTTCCTCTTCCTTGACCTATCCTCACCCCTTACTTACACACATTTACTAATATGCACTACACTGCTACTCGTACCGGGAGACCAGTCGGGAGCTTAGTGCTTGTCCCTGCTGAGACGGTGCGCGCTGGTGGGAGATATCCGGTTTGCGGAAAACCTCGCTAGCCGAAGGTAGGTCCGCACCGGATCTGGCCATCCAGCGGGGGAAGATCACAGCCATCTCACGAGAAAAAAATATGCACTGCACTTCCGGGACTAATGACCTTGCGATTGACGAGCCCGAAATCAATAACAATCAATTGATGTTTGTTTTATGTAGATTAATTGATTAGAAAATACTACCACCGGAATAATTTCATGTATCCTAAGTAGCGAAATAAATATTCTATTCTATTCTATTGAATCAATGAACCCTGTTCCTTGTGCTTCCTTTGCGCGTGACTCAAAAAAACGGTGATGCTAGACTCTGAAAACTCGAATTTCTGGTCCATCTGGAACATCCATTAAATTTTTTTATGATTTTCTTCTTTTCAACACCCTACTTCGCGCCAGGGTGGCAACATACATTGCGAATCTCGAATGCTTTGTAAAATAAAAGTTTTGCTTCTTTGTCGCTCTTATTTCCTGTCTAAAACAGCATGTGTTTCGTTATTCTGATTTTTCAGAGACATACAATGTTATCTTAAAACTTGAGTAATCTGTGAAATGGGCATAATTTATGTCACTTTGCTCTATGTAATACATAAATTATACACAAATATTTAGCTATCTCTACGTATCCCTTGGCATACTATTCCATTTTCAAATTTTACCTCACTTGCTCAGAGACGTGCAGAATCTGCAAGTAAATGTGAATGATAGGGACAGAGAACAGCAGAGACAGAAACACACAGATACGGACAGACAGGAATAAGGTGAGGGAAGGGGGGATTGACAGTGAGAAAGGGAGATGGGAGAGGAAAGAGGGAGATGAAGGGCAGAACATCTGACGGGTTTTCCTAGTATTTAGTATTTTAGATATTCAAAATGTTGTGTGTCCTTTGGTTTTCATTCTTAGAAGGTATCCGTAAACCGGAATTCTTCTTTTCCTAGTAGTGTCTATTGTTAATGGATAGGTTTGAGTTCATGACTGTGGTATTTTCATTATTTTGTTTCCTCTTTCTTGAGTGTCATACATTTTCTCTCAGTATTCGTCTTCAACGATTTCTAGTTCTCCATTTTATTGTTTAAAACCATTAGTCCCGTGTGATGGAGTTTCTGGGCAAATTTATGGTGTGTAGAATCTAACATTTGCGTTGATGGATATTGATGTTTTCATAGATATATTGGCTACGATGGTTCAGTTGCAGCACAGTGCGTCTGTGGCATCATAGACCGGAAGGTCCAAGGGTTTGAGTCTTATCAGTGCGGATTTTGATCATTAGCTATATAGATGAGTCGAATGCAACCATTATCTAGCGAAGAATTCAAGTGGTCGACTGCTTTGATCGGTAGTTTTCCGTGTCTTCTCACATCAATTTCGGGGAAATGTCGTAAACCGTATTGTAACAAACGAGGCACGCACAGCCCCGATCTTTCATTCCTCATATCCTCACTTCTTCACTCTAAACATATTGCATGTCTGTACACACGCTTTTGCCAGTGGATCATAATGTGTTGTTTTGTTTGTTTCTTTTTGAATGTGAGAAATGTGGACTATGATGTTGGCAGGGCCCTCTCAGTCATAGAGAGTATTAGACGGGAGCTAAGAAGGGTAGCGCACGGACTTGTGGAGTCGATGGTGTAACGGTTAGCGGTTAGTGTATCGGACTGTTATACCCAAGTTCGCGGGTTCAAAGTCGATCGAAGCCGTGGATTCTTAAGGGCGAAAAAATCCTTCGTACGCCTTGCTTTGGAGGGGAAGTAAAGCCCCATGTTAGTAGATTTACTGCATATAAATGATCCTCAAGCCTAACTGACGCTTCTGAGCAAAATTCTAATCGCCTGTTTCGTCGCCCAAGTAATACCTTCTTTCTCCGCTGGTGAAAGGAGCGTAGCAAAATTAGCGTGGTCAGACGGACGAGCAGGCCTCATGGCCTGAGTCTCGCCACGTCAAATAGGCATCCATTCAATCCAATTCAATTCAATCCGACTTGACTCCGTGCTTGAGCAGGAGCAGTGCGGCCCAGCCAGCGCGTGGGACGCCGGACGTCGCATCGCCCGGGTCGCCTCTCAGCTGCTATGTCGCCGGCCGTGTCCGCCCTGTTCGACGAGACTTCACTGGAGGAGTGCCGCCTCTACCTCGTCCCTCTCCAACGCGCCCGCACTCCGTGGGGAAGGAAGCGGGGGAGGAGACAGACGTAGCAAAGATGGAGGCTGACGGGGAGGTAGAATTGACAGTGGCAGTACAATTGGCAGTGTTATAGACCTCGCTGACGGTAGAAGCCGAGGTAAAAGCAGAGGCAGAGGTAGAGGTAGAGGCAAAGAAAGAGGCGTTGATAGAGGCGGAGATACATGCGGAGCTAGACTTAGAGGCGGCACAGAGGTAAAGGTTGAGCTCGAGTTAGAGGTAGAGGTAGACGCGCTGCTAGAGGTAGATAGAGAGCTAGAGGTAAAGTCAGAGGTGGAGCTACAAGGAGAGATAGAGACGGAGGTAGTGGTAGAGGCGGAGATAGAGGGAGAGGCGGATGTACAGTTAGAGTTAGAGGAGAGGCTACAGATAGAGGTAGGGGGGAGTTATAGGTAGAGATAGAGGCGGAACTCGAGGTAGAGGTAGAAGCGGAGCTACAGGTAAAGGTGAAGCTAGAACTAGACATACAGGCGCAGCTACAGCTAGAGATAGAGGCAGAGCATTCATCACATTTATATATTAACGTGTAATGTGTTAGGAACGAACTCATCGGCATAACATATAAACTATTCCGCCTAACTGGAGGATTGCTCTGGGCACCTCCTTTTCCCAACAGCCATGCTTTTGCTTCTCTCCCGGTGTAGAGCAACGATTTAAACGTGCAACTGAGTTGAGCGTATCTGCTGGCTTACCAATGCGACGGTGACAATCGACGGCGTTCGCTTCTATGTCATCGTCGCCAACCATCCAGTTTATTTATTGAGTGAAACAGTTAACTGACACACCTCACCGCGTCTCATCAAAAGAGAAGCCATCACGTGTCTGGACACGCAACCTTGCAAAATAGCGCTATATCGCACGTATTGTAACTGAAGTTATTTTGAAATATGTGTGGATGTTTTGAGATAAATTTTTCTGTTTGAAAAATCTATTCAATCAACATTACCAACTACCTGCAACACACAAGCGACGTTTAAAACACCAGGTGGTGATCCATCTCACCACTCGTTGGAGCATCCACACCTATCATGTACCGACGAGAAACCCACCATTCAACTTGCGATTATCCCCACCGGAATCTGCACACCTCAGTGAAGGTGCATTCAGCTGGTTCTCGACACCAATCAACGAACAGCAACGCCGAATTTAAATAAATCCTCATCCCATTAGGGCGTTTAAAATGAAAGGATTCGATTTTAAATCTGTGAAAACTCAGTTTTTAATCTTTTCTTTCAATCTGCACATTCATTCAGTTTTTAACAAGGTCAAAACACCATATTGTAGAATTTTTATTTCAATCATTGAATTATTTCCATGTTATTTATCAATATTTTTATTATTTTTCTCCTTGAGAATATTTGTATTTCAATCTTACTTAAAGTTTATTCTCCTTTTGATTGATCCTTGTCTTGTGTATTACGGTGTACAGTGAGTTATCATTCAAACTTTCAAATTCCTTATTCGTCAGTCATGCTTTCGACGTAATTCAAATTCCGTGTATTGGATCTTATTCCGAGTAAGAGATACAATATTTCTGTTCGCCAACTAATCCAGTGTTAATAAGGGGTAAATTTTGGTGACTGCAAGATTCCACAACTATTTCAGCAAAAATCCCGCGCCAATTTCCACGCGCACGAAAATTTTCCGCGCGACAGGTTACACGAAGGCGTGGCCCTGATGACGAGCCACTCGCCACTTAGCTCAAAGGCAGCAGCTCCAATTCCAATTGCCACGTAGACGTTGCGCAGCCAGATTCGCCCTCCAGGCCGGAGCGCGAGGCGTCCCGCGCGGGGGCGGCGCGGCGGGACCTGAGGGGCGGGGAGGGGCGGGGCAGAGACGATATGACGCCGGCGTCCGCCGGACGAGCTCTCCTCCCCCGGCCCCGCCCTGCCCCTCTCCCGCAGGTAAATTCGTCGTCGTCGCGGCCGCCGCCACAATGCGCCGCCCACCGCAATTTGTCAGTGGCGCCGCCGTCCCGCCCCCGCCCCCGTACCGGCCTCACCCGGCCCCCGCCCCGGCCGCTGGTCCCGGCCCCGCCCCTTCCCGCCCCGCCGCCGCCGCCCGGACAACCGAGCTCCCCGCCCTCGCCCCGCCGCCCGCGCGCCCCGTGTCCCCGTCGCTTGCACACGGCTTTGCCTGTAGCCGCCGCCTCCGCCGCCTGCAGCGGTGGCCAAGCCGGCCTCGCTTCGCCCTCTCTACGCGCCCCGCATCCGTCCTCTGTGCTCGCGGCGCCACTGCCGTCATATCTGTGAATACCCTCACGTATTCACCGCCGCCCTCCCCTAGCTTCTAGCTCTTCCCCCTAGAAAAGGATAATTTTTTTGTTGTGTGCGTGTCTTTTGTGGTATAGGGGCGCCGTATTAATTCTCTGCTAGCCCGTCTTTTGTGGCGGTACATTCGCCGCGGAATGCCAGCTCACTTCATTTTCCTGTGTGTGCTGGCTATATTGATTAAACGATTGCTCTTTATTCCGTAAATAGAGATGGATGACCAGTGGCTGAAATCGTACATACTATATACAACTAGTTGAATGTGTGCTATCTCGTATATACGTGAAATAAATTTGTTGACTACGCAGGCACAATCTGCGGTAGACACACGTAACGCAACCAGTAATTTGTAATTCCATTCCGGATGAAGGCACGACCGTTACGCGCATAGTTCTCAAATCCCCGGTAATCCTTCGTCCTGGAGCGTATCATCATACAACAGACGAAATATGCAACTTTTAAGTTTCACTCCCCACCCAGACAGAGACTGAAGGTCTAACTATGTAAACCTCTTGTTCCAATACTTTCGTTGGAGAATGTCATGCAGAGATTACATGGCATGGGTGCAAAGTGTAGAAAATTGTAATACAGTGCGCAAACCTTCACTATCTCTTCTAACAATGTATAGTTTTCGTAGTGATACGCGTTCTTTTACAAATTTATGGAAGCAATAGGCACGTATGTGTTTGGGCAAGTTCGTAAATATATTTCATGTTGATTTGATTTTTATGTGCAAATCTATTTTTGCTTTCTTGCTAGTTCTTCACTTTCATTTGCTTAGTTTCGTTTCCTACCGCTGTGGATTTTTAGTGCACACTTTTAAAACGGCAGCATTGAAAATTAAAATTGAGAAATTCTCTTCGAATATTAGATATGTAGTCGCTCGATATATATATATATATATATATATATATATATATATATATATATATATATATCCATATCCATAATACCTGCCAATGTTTCAAATACTTTATTTACAAGTTTCTTCTCCCAGTAACATCAGTATGCAGAATTTTGTGTCTACAGCTTCCAAATAACGAATAAAATAGATTCTTCACTTCGTAAAGAAGACTATATGCGGAACAATTGCATTTAAGGAGAGAATGTTAGTTAAAAATTATATTTTTATTCTTTTGATTATTCCACCGTGAGACAATTGGCTTTGGTGACTGCAGATCGTCGCTTCATCCCGGAACTGCAAATTTCTCGCTCAAATGTGGATAAGGTATATGAGTTGTATGGAGTATCGACCCATTTTTGGACCTAAGGATGGGATATAGAATTAAATGAGGAAATAAGGATATCGTTAGATCCGTGTGTCTTTGTTAAGCAAACTGATCTTATATCCGCACTCGCCTGGAATTGATCATACGAAACCACGGACACGATTTATCAAATCAACCTGCACCAAGAATTCTCACAACGGAAGTTGACTGTTACGATAGAATTCCTTCTTTAGCAGATATCGAAAACTCTGTCATCGTCAGGACTCGGACATAGAACTTCCCGTACTCACAACAGCACACGATATCGCAACAGATCAATGCTTTATTATGGACGAGAAAAGCGTCCCTTTTTCTAACTGGGAACGCCATGGAAAATGGCGATCCTCTCAGGCACTGTATGGACCCGTGGCTGAGAGTTTGAGTGCGATTTTCCTCGTAGATGGTGTCGAGTCGGCGGGAGCTTATTTTGCTGCGAAAATAGAAAATCCAATGAACTCACTGCAGCCCAACATCTGCGTTTCCTGCGTTTCCACTCGGCTTGGAGCACAATCAAGTTTACTCACTTACTCTCAACCCTCTTCTTTTTGGACCAGATATCGTTATCAAATGGAGCTCGATAAAATTTCATTTCAGGGAATATATTTTTTGTTCTTGAATTTGCAGTTCGAAACTTTAAAAAATTATATTTTTTCTAAATCGATTTATCACAGGATTTACTATTTGGACTTATTTTACTCACATTTATGTATCTTATGAAAAGTATGTTGCATTTAAGGCTTTATTTGCATTATCGGATGTAATGCAGTTGTTAGATTTATAATAACGGGCTGCTAATTTAAGTTGTGAAGTGATGAAATAAGATTACCGCATTACTATTTCTCCGCATTTACTAAACTCACTGTCGTGTTAACATGGCTTAAAATTGTATTTTCTCAAATGTATTGCCCGAAAATTGTATTATGTATTAAATTCAATAGTTGAAAATGAAATGTCATTATAATTTTACTACAGTAAGGGATGGACTGAAACATTTCGGAGAAAAAAAGTATCGGCTCTCCAATAACCGCAGGGAACTCTCTTTGTCCCGCCGCCACAAGTTGAATTCAGTTAGAAAGCGCTCGTTTAAATCAACTCATAGTTTTCTATATAAATGGCTTTTGGAAATCGCCGACGGTGACGTAGAGAAATTCCGTATGCATTGCGTCGGTGACTGAATGGAATGTGGAACATGGACGTTGCTAGCACGTCTAAATGTTTTAAAGCTTTATTTCGGGAGTCGCGTGCGTGCGTAAAAGCAGACTAGAAGAGCAACGTTTCGAATTCAACACACTGTTCGGTGGGGGGGGGGCGGCACCTAAAGGTCCTAACCGGTATCGCTCCGGGCTTCGTGTGCCAAAATCCCCATAGAACGAAGGCTCCATCCGGACAGGCGTACTCGCCCTCCGGATAAAGGGCCGGCCGACAATGGACAACCGAGCGTGCGGAAGAGCAGTTCGCCCGGTTTGGACGAGTAGCATATTTGAGCAGGGCAGCTGCTATGCTGACTTCAAGTTGCGAAATGTTTTTGTGCAGTGCAGTGCCGTGCCGGAAGTGGACGCGAACGGGCTGCGTTAGGGGCGTATACGTGTTTCGGCCTCGCGCGGTGCATGCGGTGGGGCGTTGAGCCGCGCGGTGGTGTGCGCGGAAGGCGAGGCGATTGGGCCGACGCACGCGGTACTGCGGGGGTGAGGCGGATGAGACCGGGTGGGGCGGGGTGAGGCAGGGTGAGGCGGGGTGAGTCCGGGTGTGGTGTGGTGGGGTGAGGCAGGGTGAGGCAGGGTGAGGCGGGGTGAGGCGGGGTGAGGCGGGGTGAGGCGGGGTGAAGCGGGGTGTGGCGGTGTGAGGCGGGGAGTTTGGGATGCCAAGTGCGGAACGCAGTGTGCGAGGGATGCAAGAAGAAGGTCGTCAGACCTGGGAGAATGGGGAATTCGGTACGTAGGGGGTGGGAGTGTCGCGGGGATGGAAGGGCGACGGACACACAAGGGCGCAAGACGAGGGGGCACACCTGCACGGTGCATTGGATGAGGTGTAAAGGGCAGGACGCGGACTCGGGGAAAAATTGCCCGGACGTTGAGCGCTAGCCGTAAAACTTTTGGCCTGGAGCTCTAAGCGTGGAGCTCTAGGCCTGGATCTCAAGGCGTGGAGCTCTGGGCCTGGAGCTCTAGGCGTGCAGCTCTAGGCGTGCAGCTCAAGTCGTCGAGCTATAAGCGGTGGAGCGCTAGGCGTGGAGCGCTCGACGTAGAGAACTAGGCAAACAGCGCTAGGCGTTAAGCGCTGGACGTGGAGTGCTAGGGGTGGAGCGCTAGGCGTGGAGAGTTAGGCGTGGAATGCTAGGGGTGAAGTGCTAGGCGTCGAGAGTCAAAGGCGGTGCGCGAAACCCGCGATGCGGGCCGAAGTACTGTGACGCGGGTCGCGGGGTACCAGGTACGTAGCGCGAGAGTCGGGGAAAGCGGGGCGACGCGTTCATGGCGCGGAGACCGAGTGGCGCGGGATCGGGGATCGGGGATCGGGGAACGGGAGAAAGGAGCATAGGATGGGAGCGCGGGGCTCGTGGTGCGGGACGCGGGGGCGGGCAGTGCGATGGCCTCCCCGCCTCCGCCTCACGCCGCGTCCAAAGCGAAGGGCTCCAGCGCGGCGCGGGATTTTTTTCACCAGGTTTGTTAGGAATGGCCTCGGCCGCTCGGGCGCACAATGCCAGCCAATTACACAGGTCCGGGGTTCATTCTTTTCAAAGCGCCGCCACAGTATCGACACGAACGCGCCGGCGTGCGTGGACCGGCGAGCGGCCGCAGCCGCCCCTGCGCCCTCTGCCCCGAACTGTGCTGCCACCCCGATGCTCCCTTCCCCGGCCCCCGCGCTTACGCTTTACGGTTTGCCTTTACCTCGCACCGTTCTGTTCTCATTTTGCTTCCCCGTTCTCCCTCTCTGGCCAGTCATTGTCGCCGTCCTCGCTTTCGCCCTCCTCACCGACCTCTCCTTCGCCCTCTCTTTTGCCCTCGCCTTCGCTCTCTAGTGAGGTCAACTCACTCCGCCCTCGCCTTGTATCTCACTCTCATCCTGGTTCTGGCCCCGGGCCTCGCGATCGCCCTCGCCTTTGCTTTCACCCTCGCCTTCGCCCTCTCCCTCCGCCCCCGCCTTCGCATTTGCCTTCACCCTCGCCTTCGCCCTCGCCCTCGCCCTCACCCTCGCCCTCACCTTCGCCCTCACCCTCGCCTTCGCCCTCGCCCTCGCCTTTGCCCTCGCCCTCGCCCTCGTCTTTGCTCTCGCCTTCGCTCTCGCCTTCGCCCTCGCGGTTCTCTCCCTGGTTCTCACCCTGGTTCACGCCCGCCACCACTCACCCTCGCCCTCGCCCTGCATCTCGCTTCAGCCCTCACACTGTTCTGCCAGGAGAGCCCAGGGCATTAACTTTTGTCAAATCAGTGCCTCTGAACGGGAGGTCCTGGGGTTTGAGTCCCGACGGTGACAGGATTTTCAACACTACCCAGATAGTTTTGTCGCTGTTTGGAAGAGAATTCTAGCGACCAGCTGCTCTGATCAGTATTTTCCGAGGTTTCTCCGATCAATATCAGGCGTTTTGTTATAAAAGTACCCTAACAAATGGGCCACGTACCGCGCGCAATCTTTCCTTTCCATTCCTTGCCCCATCCTCGCCCCTTACAGAGACTACATTACACATGGCGGGAGACCGGTCGGAATGCAGAGCTTCAGGAATGCTGCGGGCTGGGGCGATGACCCTCAGGTTGAAAATACCTGGTTGAGGAAAACCTCGCTATCCGACGGTAGGTCAGTGCCGGATCTCAGCGTCCAGCGGAGCAAGATCACCGCCACTTCCCGAACAAACTCATTACACTTACGAGACTAATGACTTTAGCAGTTGACGCGCCTGGAATCGCTAGTAATCAGTCAATCAATCAATCGATCTCGTTCTGTTCTGGTTCTTAGCCCCAATCTGGACTCCCTTTTAGTTCGCACTCGCCTCCGCCATCGTCTCCGACCGATGTGTCGTCTTCTGCGTCACTCGCTCTCGCCATCTTTCTTTGCAATCGCTCGCTCGCTCGCTCGCTCGCTCTCCCTTCCCAATTTCTCTCAAGCCCTTGCCTCTCCCGACCCGTTCAAATCTGCAATATTTGTATGTGCTTGCTCCGACCCCGTCCGCTGATCATTGTGCTTCTAGCTTCCAATAACAAGGCTTCAATGCTTTCCCATGCTTTGCTCGAATTTGCATCATGCTGTCTTCAAATCATTTATGTTCATTTCACGAGCACAATTTAACTATCAAACCGTCATTCACACCTGTCTCCTGTAACGTGCACTTTTAGTCTTCACTTACTTTCGTCTTCATTCTTCTACTGAACATTAAACGTCTTGTTCAGGCTATGTACTCGCCTAGAGTTTTAGGTTTAATACTCGCCTTAAATTTGCCTGACATTTGTCAATCTTTCTTATTTTCGCAATAGCAGTTTCACTCGCCGTATTATCAATGCAACCTCGCTTCATTGTTGGTAATCCTTTGTCAATCCTCATCACGTTCCTAAGAGCTCATCAATTTTCAAACAATTATGCGATTTTCACGTTCTTCCCATACGTTTCATTTTGTATTGTAGAAATATCAAGTGTGCAAAGAATAAGAGCGATTGCTACTATGTATTTAAATTGTCTGATGTTTGAGGCAAGGATTGTATTGACACTGCTGAATATTCTGGTGGTTATTCATTGTGGAGGTATTGTCGCGAGTTAATATTTTTACGTAAGCATGTTGGCCTTTTACGTGCCACTAAACTCTTATAAAAATTAATGAATTTACAAAGGAAACCGCACAACCACGTCGGATTCAATATTTCAAGCTGGCTTTAGAACGCGGGTGAAATATCTATGGCCACAAAGCAACCATCAACAGATTAACTTTCAACTTTATCCAAATGCCTTGCAGCAACAATAGTATGTTGCAAAGTACAGCATATTTTTTCATTTTATTTGAGGTACATTCGCTCCATCACGTTTTGAAACACTAACCAAACTGATTGTGAATACTGTAAAACTAATTAGTCTGATTTGCTATGTGCGTAGGTGAAAGTTCTATACAAATGATACTTCCAGAAGAAGGTACATATTTACAGGACAGAATCATTCAACAGTGATTTTTTAAGTGAAATAATATAACGAAATATTTTCGCCTTCTAGTGTTATTCCTGGTGAGGTGGGCGCTACACTCTACAAACTACCATTGTTCCCATGCGACAGTAATACAAAATATAACTATTAATTGAGCAAAAAATGAGAAAACTCTTATTTACTATTTCTTACTAATATGTTTTAATAGTTTTTGAATGTGTACATTCAGTTTAATTACGTGTTTGAAGTGTTATTTTGTTCTGCACTCAATCACTTTTTTATACATATGCACTTAATCTGGAAGTACGAAATTACAGATCATCCTAGTGTATTTGGGGACTTCATCCCCAGGTTGCAAAAAAAAAGGGTTTTTGAAACTTGTGTGGAGAAAAAAGCATGTATCAATTTTCGAATTTGGACCCATAACGTTGTCTCCGATGAATGAAACAGTGGTAAGCGCGTCCTTCTCTTTCGTATTTGCCCCATGTAAAAGTTTTGCTTGCCCAGCCCCCTGATTCAGTGTACACATTTTCACCTCCTCCCTATGGTCCTTGTTCCGTGCGCTCCCTCGACCTCACCCTCACCCTTGCTCTCGCCGTCGCTCTTGTCCCAGTGCTTATGCCCTGCCCGTCTCTTCCCCTGCTCCACAGGTTCCCTCACTTCCTGCTTCCTCCCTTTCCCCTTTGTCTCGTCACCCTATCTCCCTCCTCCCGCTTTACCCCTTCTTCCTACTTCCTCACCTCATCCCATTCCTCCCGCCACATTACCTCTTCATTCTCTTCACTCTCCCCTCCTCACTCACCTACTCCCTCTTCAACTCCCTCCACCTCCTCCTTTTCAACATCATTCCCCATTCTTCTCTTTCTCCTACTCCCCCTCCATTCTCCCCCATGCCTTCGGCCAGCGCGTCGGGCCACGCACCCCCGGCACTGCAGCACAGGGTAGTCTTGTTTTTTTCGCAAATGGATTTTTTGCTGTATTAGGGGAAATGGTAAAATGCGGTGATGTTTTCAGAATGAAATGAAATTGATTGCGGTAATATTTCAGGAAAATTAATGTAGGAAAAAGTATCAGGTCGTTGAAGCTGAAATTATCAAACAATATCCATTTCAGCGTTATCTCAAATAATATTAATAATATTGTGAGATTAGAACGATTGTGTATCAAACGTCTATCATTCCAGCGTTTATCTGTGGCGGCCACTGGATCGTTTACCTTCAGTTTCATATTTTACACAATGATTAACGCCGTTAGAGAAAAATATTTGTTACTGTCAGTTTATGGTTTTCGTAATTATGCTTTTTGTGTTGTCCCAGAGAAGGAATTCATAAAGAATAAGTGTTCGTACGGATTTAAAGTTATTTGTACTATTCCAATGGTAACAGAATTATTCGCATCGTACAGGCGCAGCGGCCCGTTTCACTTGATAAAATTAATAGTGAAACCGTTTTGAATAGTTAAAACGCAAATGCCATATTCTTTTGCATGAATATTTAAATAGGTTGTCAGTTTTAATTTTTTAAATTGATTCAATAAAAAAGGAAGCCAAATGTTAAATGTTTTAAATTGGTTTTTTGTTGGGATGCGTATTTGTGGAAATTCTCCGCAGCGTTTGGGGAAATGCGTCCCAAAGCGACCGGCTCCAGTGTCCCTCCATTAGGTTCATTTATCCCAGCGGCCGGCGTCAGCGACGTGTGCCTGGCAGCGCATGGGTCGCTCCCGCTTGCGCGCTCAGCCGACTGCCCGGCGCCGCCCGACCCGGGCCCACTCGCCCGGCTCCACGCTCGCCACCGCACGGAGCCACAACCACGGGCAGCGAACTTCCATCAAGCCCAGCCTCCCCCTTCACTCCCCCCCGGACCCATTATTTTGCGTTCCGCGCTCAAGGCCGAATCCGCTAGAATCCTACGGCGCGCTTCGGTTACATGTGTGCTTCAGCCTCGTGTTGAGGCCGCAACTCCATCAAAGTTCATTTATTTATTTAAATATTGCCAACATTCAAGCACGTCCCTTCCAAACCTCGTTTGCTTTCGTGGCAATGTTCCATAACCAAAAACACATTTTGCATCTAACTACGATGATACTTTGGCACCTGACTTCAGGTGTTCCATTTTGGACTTTGCTAAGCAAATTGTGCAAAATTATTTTAATTCTTTAATCGTACATTTTAGTAGCAAAAGTATTATTAATTGTTGCCTGTGGTTTCGTATTAACCTCTCGTATTATCATATCCAATGGTATAAATGTTTTCACCTTGTGAACATACATGGAAAGTGATGCGGGAAATGGACTTGTACACTAGCAGCTAGTTCTAGCTGATAATATTAACAAGACTGTATCCTAGTGGACGCGGAACTGCTTCGCAGGTGCAAGTAAATTGTGGTACTGGGAAGACTAACATATTCTCAAATGTTGGCACAGGTCGACTGATATACAAGAAACTCTAGCGTCAGTTAATTATGTGACCCTCTCTCTCCAAGTAGCATCTAGCTTATATTTTAGTCTGCAGTCTATCAGCTGCCTCCTAAATACCAGGGGGGGGGTTCAGGTCAACAGGGTGGACACCTGTATCAGAATGATATCTCGATACACCAGAATACTATGTCAATCGTGTATCCACAACCTGGGAGGGCCGCGTCGCCATATCAAAGCTGGTCAGCTATCGAGGTTGATACCAGGAATCATTAGACGGCACTCTCATGCCCCGAGACAAGTCCCTCTGCAAAACCCATGAGTATAGGATATAGCCTCGACAAATCCGGAGGCGAAGTGTGGCCAGCCCCTGTGATTAATAAGCATGTTTTTAAATGGAAGATAACCGACGCATGTGGTGGCCAGAGCGTTAACCACGATCCCAGAAATAGTCAGCGAGCCCACCACCTCTCCCACTCTCGGACATCAGTGTATCTGCTGGAAGTTTACGTTTTGATTTGATTTATCATCAATAAACAATAAAAACTATATGTGATGCATGGGGAAGAAGTATAATCTATGTGCGTTTTCTTGAGGACCAGAATCCTGACCCCTCCCCCTTTTAATACATTTGTATTAGAAATAAATGTACCTACAAAACTGTTTGCAGATTTTGAAAGTTTCGTCCCGAAATATTAAGAACGCGTACATTACATCGGAGAAACCAGTTGAGAATCTGTGAACACGATTTCAAATCGTCAACAAGTAAATAAAATTCCACGTATTCTGCGCAGAAAGATTGATTCCGAAGTGGTGATAGCTGGAAGCTAATGCATAACGCCTTCCGCGCGTTTTTGCCCGTCCCTCGCCGCGCCTCGTGGAATGGCCAGAACGCGAACCGCGGTCGCAGCGGCGGTCGGCGAGGGTCGCCCCCGCGGAGCCTGGAGTTCGATATTAAAATTCCCTTCGGCTGTTGGCGCGGCCGAGGCGCGGCGCGGACCGGCCCGGCGTCCGCGAGTTTTATAACCGCAGGGCCCGGCGCCGAAATTCGCAGCCAATGCGCGAGCCGAACAATTCTTCTTTAGGTTGCGATTTTCACTCACCACCTCCTTCTCCTCCTTTTCCCCCTCCGTCGCCTCTCTCTCCACCTCTCCCAACCCGCTTTCCGCCGACCTTTCCCATTCACGTGCCGGGCCGCTGGCGAATACGCGTGACTGCGTGAATGCCGCAATATTCGCAGTCCCCTTTGCGCTTCATTTTTAGACGTTTTCGTCCTCGGGATATAACGTTCGCGCCGCGTTTAATGGGGTGAACTTCTCTTTCAGGATGGCCGTGGAATTTTCGCTCGGTACAATGAAAGGAATCCTTGCGACTGATGTGTGTGTCGGTGATGACCAGTGATAACGTTTGGCTGTGTTCGTGTGAATATAAAAACTTGATAGTTTGTCTTTAACGACGTGCAGAAGTATTTGGACCAAGTGAGGATCTCTTGCACTTTGTGTTGATGCAGATTTAATTAAGTACGGGTAAAAATCAGAAACTTTTTGACCTAGTGTGTTAAATAACTTTTAACTCGGTGTTAGAAGAGAATAGACACTAATATTTTTCTTAATGCAATAATATTATGTAATACATTTCGAAATGAGAAGATTTTGATACTAATTACAAATGAGAAGATTTTGAAAACTTTTATGTTTTATTGCACATCTCATTATTCTATGCTGTAGTGTTGAGTGTGAAAATACGTGTGGACGTCAGATATTTCTCTCTCGAGTTTTGAAGTTTCAGTCAGTAACAATCACGTCCATCTTATACATGGCAATACTTTCACACAGGCTGTATCGTATTTTTTAAATGACAGCTCCAAATTCTACGTTCAGAGTATGAGATCTTTAAACTTAAATTATATGCTCTTGACACGAACGTCCCCGCTTTGGAATTTGAACAGCGCTGGGCCCGAGTTTCTCTGATGCAAATATCCGATTGGAATTGGAGCGTGAGGCTTCCTAGTGCCTGAGTTCGAAAGGTTGGGGGTTTAATTTCCATCGTAATAATGAATGTTAATCCCATGCCTTTTGTGTGGGCTGCGTCGATTAGCTGAGACTACAAATAAGTGTTCGCTTGTGTGTTAAATATACAGTGTGGGGCAGAATAATAATTTACATGAGGATGCAGATAATAATAATAAAAGTAATAATAATAATAACAATAAATATAATAATAACAATAATAAATATAATGATGATAAAGATGATATTAATAATGATAATAATGTTAAAAAATCTATGATGAATAAATAACCTCAAACAATAAATAACCTTCTAGTTGAGAATTGAAGCAGTAGAGTTGTAGAAAATGTTTGAAACACATTTCTAGCAGATCAAACGCATGCGAACAAACCTGTCTATGTATGTTAACATAAACTGTTTTTCGACTTCCATATTTGATTAAGTGATTTAATTGATTGAAGAATTAAAAGTATACTTGTATCAACATAAAACGACCAGTTTAACTGTAGGAAAACTAATTAAGTTGAAGGTAAACATAAAACTAATTGAAAGGTATAGAATATATATTTATAGAATTATAATTCATGGCAATAGAAAACAGTGGCTCAATACATAATATGAATGTATTTTTGTTAAAGTAGCTAATATAAAATTTCCGGAAACCATCCCACGTAGTTGAAGATAATTTATTTTATTTGAGAGACAATCGAGCGACAATTGAAGAGTATATCCCCCTCATTAAGATATATATTTTATTCAGCTGTAGAAAGTGTCAGCAGTCGTATCACATTGCTACGACACTGTGGCTATATTGCTGTATTGTAATCTGTTCAAAAAGAATGGTTTAAAGATAGGAATTTGTGTATATCACAAGCCCAATACGGTTATTGAAATCCTCAATGAGCAAATTCTCTAGAACTTCAAGACATAAGCGGACCATCGGTTGGATAATAACCAGCCAGATATCACTGTCGTTGAAAAGGTGTGAAGGTGACCATCCCCAAGAAGAGTTGTGGAGGTGACCATCCCATCACATTCCAGAGAGGACAAGATGGAGATCGAGAAAATTACGAAATATCGTGATCTCCTACAGAGCTAAAAATACTCTGCCAGGGGTGGGTCACAGTTGTTCCAGTAGTAATTGGGGCATTTGGGTCATCAGGGTGCAGAGTACCGTCAACCCTTTATGCGAGTGTAGTATACTAATTCAAACGATAGCGCTCTTGGGCACCATTTTCATTCTTCATAGGAACCGCCTCAGTTCAGTTCAGCCCAACCTTCCCTATCTCAGCGCGGCGCAGCGTAGCAACACTTTCCGTTGCTCAGCGCAGTCCAACCTCTCTAGGTCAGCGCGGAGCAGCCCAACCTTCCTATCTCAGCGCGGCGCAGCGTAGCCGAAACCGCCCCTACTTCAGCGCAGCCCAACCTTCCTATCTCAGCGCGGCGCAGCGTAGCCGAACCGCCCCTACTTCAGCGCAGCCCAAACCTTCTCTATCTCAGCGCGGCGCAGTGTAGCCGAATCGTCTCTAGCTCAACGCAACCCAACCCTTCCTAGCTCAGCGCCGAGCAGCCTAACCCTCCCTAGCTCAGCGCGGCGCGGCGCGGCGCAGCCCAACCCTCTCTAGTTCCGTTCGGTGCAGCGTAGCCGAACCTTCCCTAGCTCAGCGTAGCGGCGTCCACCCACAGCCCAACCCTCCCTAGCCCAGCTCAGCTCAGTGCAGTGCAGCCCAACCCTCCATAGATGAGCTCTGCGCGGCGCAGTCCAACCCAATCCGACACTACCCTCCCCAGCTCAAGCGCATCGCAGCGTGCGGATCGCGGAAGCTGCGTCCGGGGCTTGGCGCATTGGGTAGGGGCGGGGGGGGGCGGCGATCAGCGGGAATGGCGCGCGTGAAAGCCCTTTATGCGCGTGCGGTACAGCCGCACCGTCCCGTGCAATCGCGCAACACGTTTCGCGTCCATCGCCAGCGGCTGGCGGCGGCGCGAGGGACAGCCGCGCTCATAGTTCTTTAAAGAGTGCATAAGTCACTGGGCAGTGGATAGTAGGGGGGCTGCGCGCGTGCTTGTTACGGCGGGTTAAAATTTAGGGTATCGTTATTCCTAATTGTTTCGGATAAAGTCAGGTTCGGGTCATGAAATCGTATTGTTTTAGAATATGATTATAGGAGCGGTTTGACGTGACTTCAAAAGGTTGTGGTTACGTTCTAATTGTTAGTTTGCTTCTACTAGCGTTATAATTAATTGAAAAATGATATGACGTCTCGCTCCTGTTCCTTTATTGATCCGCAATACCTTCGATCACTGTATTGCATTGCGCTTTTATTAAAGTTGTAAATGTCAAAGAATATGTCCCCTGAACCGTTTTGGCTTGCATACACAGATTTTTCTACAACTATTTTTATATTTTAGAATTTCTACTTTTGAAAAAACGCTTTACTATTAGTCTAGGATAAACTTCTCGCCGAATACTTCTGCATGTCGCGTCTCCATAGGGACCTGTGCCAGCGGGACAAAGGCTTCCTTCACTGCAGACTAGTTCGTCAGTGCCACCGTCTGCCGGCATCTAAATTCCCAGAACTTCAACTTGTAGCTTGTGGTTATGCGTACCAAGAAAATTACGATTTCTTTCTAGAAAAGTGTAGAAGGTAGTGTAACGCATCACTCTGGGATATAGCGACTTTACCGGCCAATGCATTTGGCATTTTGGAATGGGATAGATTAATTCGCCAGCTAGTGGTATTCCCAGGCTTGGGCATTGCTTTATTCATTATCCACGCCTGGGAGGTAAAGGGAGACTTGCGGCGAGCATAATGTATTCAAATGACCGTACCTAGCTCATTTGGGCTGCCTGAGCGTTTTCTTTCGTTACACAGCTATGATAACCGAGACGATTTATATATGAATCCATTTTTGCCCCGACTGAGAATCGAACCGTGGACTGCCTCATATGTGTGTAACACACACACATATGTATATACATAATGTGTATATATATATATATATATATATATATATATATATACACACACACACTCAACATATAACACGTTGTAGCTCGTTAGAGAAGTGTTTCTCAGCAAAATGTCTCAAAGATATTTTGATAAACGTAATATTCAGAAGACGTTGGTGAAGAGTTGATACGGATATACCAAAGCATCGTGAATGAAGATATTTAATAAAGAATATTCCTATCATTAATTCTTGTGAATGTATTCCAAAATTGAGTATTCGCACGTCCCCATGTTCCACTCCCCTGCCGCTACGAGCAGGGCGTCACGGTTGAAACGTTGTGATGAATAAATAACCTCTGAGTTTGAATTTTACACCACGATTGACTGGTGACACGCTAAGGCGTTCGCATCTCTGTCATGTTTCTGTCATGTTCTGGGTTTTCCTGTTTTCCACGCACCTCTCTTTCCAAAGCCCATTGATTTGTTTTGATGTTTAATATGGCATCAACAAATAGTAATTCAAACATTGTTTTCAAACGAACTCGCTCTACAGATGCAATATTGTCTTTTGACATTACGTTCAATTAACGTCGTTGTTCGAAATCATTTTCTTTGTAATTTTCAATACTTAGTAACATTGTCGAATTTTTTATTCTGGGCCTCAAGAAAATGTGCGCAGATAATCTCTTCCCCCATACGTCATATACAGTTTTTACTGTTTTTTGGACCAAATAAATCAATAAATAACGCGTTCCCACTTTTTTTCGTTTTTCATAATAAGACCGATGCGTATATACCATTATCCAAACCAGGAACTCTCTTAGCCTCTTAAATTCCATGACCTCAAAATTTAATTTGATATTCGTATATTTTAATATGTGATGAAAGTAGTAAACCGTAAAGGCAGTCGAAACTTAAATGTTCGCAAAGAATTCAAAATATTAATTTCACGTTCAATAAGGATGGTAATATATTTTAGTATTATTATTCGTACGTAAAATTTGTAGTTGGTAACCATTTTTTCTTGATATTTAATTTTCGTATGAAATAATAATTATATTTATTTAAAAGAATGAAATAAATGGCATTCCTTGCCCTTGGAATCTAGTCATTTTTAGAACACGTGTGAACGTAATAGTTTGGCATGTTTCCATCACTGCCGGTGGAATTGATTTTCCAAGTTTACTCTGTACCTTCTCCACCCGCATGCACCCTATTACTTTCCGTTTGCCGCGCCTGGTTAGGCTGGGCTCGGCCTCGGAACGAAGTCCCCGTGAACGAGAAGCCTCTTGCGTGTGAACGAACGACCCTGTGCGCCGCCACCTTCCGCCCCCCTTGGCTCCTCTCCCTCTTCTGGCCCCTTCCTCGGCCTCTTCCTCCCTCCCTCCCTCCTCCTCCTCCTCCTCCTCCTCCTCCCTACCTGCCATCTCCGTGCGCCGTTAGTTTCATTTGCGGGATGCCTTCCGCCGAAAGCTGAGATATTAAATTCCAAAGCTTGTTGCAGCCGCCGCCCCCCCCCCTTCTTCGCGCGTTCCTATTTATTAGCGCTGTTATAGTGCTTGCAAGAACACTAACTCGAATAGCAATATCTTACGTGTTTTATGCGAGCCTCGGTTTCGTACCGTGTTGTTGTTTCATTTATTACAATATAAAGCGACAAGTTCCGGGAACAATATCCGCCAGATTCTTGGTTCAGGCTGGAACGGCCGTTTAAAATGATTACTTGGAGTACTTACGGCGAGGATGATTTCTTGCAACAGTAGCATCATGCGTCATACTGTAAATCGTATTACCTGCGGAAAAATAAAAAAACAGATATATTTTAGTGTTCTGCACCACAAAACGATTCAAGGCTGAAAATCTTAAATTTAACCATTATCATATGGTAAAATTTAATATAATAGAAAACATATTACACATCCAGTTATCAAAGAAAAATATTTAATAAATGTTAAATAATTAGCATTACAACTCAAGCCCACCTTGTCGCAATGTTTATCTCAGTAGACTCAGGTTTGTTTAGGGAATGACACTCTGCCTGGCCAATATTTAAACAGTTTTAATAATATTTTTGGCGGTAGCGCCAAACAATTACACTAAAGTGCTTAGAGTAATACTAGCAGAGACGTCTAAGAGAAAGGCTGACGTGGTTAATCAACAAACCTTATTTTCACTTTGTAATCTGGCATGATTAATTAACGTTTCTATTCTTTTCACTTTGTGTCTATAAAGTGAGTACGTGACACAAAAATTACGAATAGCAAATATCGGAAACTTTCTCTTAAAATGGATCTCATTTGGAACAAAAGTCAAGGTCATTATCCCACCTCGTTGTGTGTGTAGCATTTTTACATCTGTTTTACTTCCGGAAGTCATTAAGTTTTATTGGCGAGTACATCCAGAGCATTCGTTGCGAATTACTCATAAAATTCCGCGGACCACACATACAAATTATCCTCGTGAAAATAAACGCGTCGACACACATATACACAACACATACACACTCTTACGTTCCCCCCCCCAGCGAATACACATACATACACACGTGCGCGAATCTACGAGCGTGTCACATCACGCGTCACACACCTAGCGACAACGCGCGACTAGAAAAAAAAGCGCGCAATGTCGGGGAGCGAGGGAAAACGTGTTAAAATTCGCGCAGACGCGTGCGCCGCGCCGACCGCACATTAGACATTCCCATTAAAAAACTGCGCCATTGACAACGCGCGGCGTCGCGTGATTTATTTGCGTCGATTTGGACGCGTGGACCTCAAACGCGCGTACGTGTGTCCGCGCTGACCGTCGCGTACTGCACCTCTCCCTCTCCGCTCCCCGCCAGCTCGACCCCGCCCGTCCACCGGACCCCACTCGCCTCCCCCAGCTCGACCCCCGCTCACCAGACCCTCCCGCTCGCCCAAACCGCTCGCCCAACCCCACTCGCCCGACCCCGCCAACCCGACCCCGCCCGCCCACCGAACCCCACTAGCCTCCCCAGCTCGACCGCGCTCGCCTGACCCTCCCGCTCGCCCAACCCCGCTCGCCCAACCCCGCTCGCCCGACCCCGCCAACCCGACCCCGCCAACCCGACCCCGCCAACCCGACCCCCCGCCAACCCGACCCCGCCAACCCGACCCCGCCAACCCGACCCCGCCAACCCGACCCCGCCAACCCGACCCCGCCAACCCGACCCCGCCAACCCGACCCCGCCAACCCGACCCCGCCAACCCGACCCCGCCAACCCGACCCCGCCAACCCGACCCCGCTCACTCGACCCCCGCTCACCTGAACGCGCTCCCCAATCCCGCTCCCCCGACCCACCCCAGCTCCCCCACCCATCGCCCCAAGCGCCCCCGCGCCTGGCACCGGCCGGCCTACCGCGCAAATTTCAACGCTATAACAAGGTTGGTGGGCTTGTAATTGCAATTAATTATTTATTATGGTATTAAATTTTAATTATATTCTATATATTTATGTAGTTAGTGAGTCATTAATTAATCTATTTATTTCATCGCGGGTGGAGCGGAAACGTCAATGTTTAAATCTCAAGGGTTCACTCAACCTGTCGGCGCGTGCAGCGGCGGCCAGCGCGCCTGCCAGCTCGGCGCAGGCGGCAGCGCTGGCAGGCTGTCGATCGATGCTGTTCACATACGAACGTGCGTGTGTGCGCGCCGATGTGTGTGGCGCGCCGATGTGTGTGCCGATGCGTTCCTTGCGGGTGCGCGCGGTGTGGACGTACTTACGTAACATATTTGAAAATGCTTAGAAAGCGGTCGAAAAACTTGTGATTTAGAAAAGGGGGCACCGATCGTTGGTGGTTTGGTTTGTAAGGTGGTCTCTCATGGCCGTGATGGCAAATGTTGCCCTGTGCATCTTCATCGCTAGCGGAGGAACTTTGCAAGTTAATGGCAACGGAAAAACTTCAAAGACACAGCACGGCGCTGTGAACGGACGCTTAGCGGGTGAGAACACACTGGAAAAAAGGGCAACTGGAACCTGTCTCTTCCAAACACGCCTCAGTCGACCCCGCTCGACTCTGCTCGCCACCCCGTCCCGCTCGACCCCGCTCGACCCCGCTCGCCACCCCGTCCCGCTCGACCCCATTCGCCACACCCTCCCACTCGACCCCGCTCGACCGACCCCGCCAACCCGACCTCGCCAACCAGCGGGGTCGAGTCATGCATACCTGTGGCTGATTCGACAACCGTATATCTCTTCATAGGAATGCCTTCATAGGAAGTGATATTTCGGGCGTATGAAACGTTTTGTAGTTAACAGTATATGCGTTTACTCTATAATTCTACACGCGTAATTATTTTTTCTGAAAAAGTATGTTTAGGTCATTTAAAATGAAGTTCAAAATCTCTAAATATTAGGATATTCTTCTTGCTCAGAAGAGTATACCAGTTCCGCTATAACAAACTAGGTCGGCTCGTAGAGCCTATTACAACATTATAGTATGTCAGTGTGTGTAGGAGATGTTTTAGTTTGCCATAAACGTGATATCCTCTCTGTGCATTTTATGTAGTGCAATAACATTCTTGTGGAGACTCTGTGAACATTATGTATGGCAGTACAAAATATATGCAGGCCATAATGCGTGCTTGCAGGCTTGTTCTCACCTCTACCGCATTGCTGCCTCAATCCGCAAACCAACCACAGTCACACACACATGCTCTCTGACACAAGCACATACATACTACACACATACACACAATACCCGCATCTGCGCATTCACTCAATCCGCAACAGCAAAACCGCGGCCTACTCAGTACAATACAAAACTCACAGACAGCATTCATTTATACGACAGGAAGCCACAGAGAGGGAGAGGGAGAACCAAAGCTTGCATGTGGAATTCCACTCTCCGCTTCCATAAAAGTGCCCGATTTCTAATGAAGTGTGCATACCTCTAGTCCATACGATCAGCACAAGCGCAGAGTAATGATGACGAATCGTTGTAAAGGTCTTCTGGAGCGTTTCATAGGACATTAAATGCAATCGCAAACGTAAAGGTATTAGTTGGAAGTGATATACATCCAACTGCATTCTTCTGAAGTTATCCAATAACATTGTTGCATTTTGACTTTTTTATGTTTTTCCGTTTCATTTTTCAAAGCTAAAGAAAGTGTGCAAGATGTAGTCTTAATAATCATTGGCCAACAATTCATAGTGCCTCATCTCCATGGTATTTTCTCATGCAAATGAAATGATCTCAGACCTCATCTTTTATTAACGCCATTCCATCCTCCACAAGAAGTTTTCCAGCTAGTTTGCACGAGGGCTTATGTAGGAGACTAATTTAGCGACGCTGCCCTTGCCTATGGTTTTCAGCACGATACAACGTAGGGATGCTGTACTCTACAACACTGACAGTTTTAAAAATTTACGCCAAAGATAGCTGGTTTATACATTCGTTCAGATTATAATAACTATGTTACTAATATTCACAACGTAATCCATTTTTATTAATAATTATCATCTAAGTATATGCAACAAAATAGAAAATACATCCCTAAACGAAAGCAAAATTTCGTGTTCGTTCTGACTAGCTAACCTGTCACTTAAAGCAAAATATTGTAGTGCTTTGTCTGTTTGTGACTGTGAAACATGCTGATGAACAGATTCAAATCATTTGATTTGCATAATGGAAACAATCAACGGATTTTTATAACCGAATTGTGCTTTTCTGGCGTCATGGATTAATTACCTACATTTTAAGCTACATTTATTTCTATGTGACAGCTTGGGTAAACTGTTACTTAGAAATAAATGTAGCTCACACTAACAAGGTAACATGTAATATATTGAATGGTATTTTTAGATCGAAGCAAAACAATACTGCTTCAACAGCTTTACTTCACTTTCTAAAAGAAATAGTGTTCGCGAATCAAACTTCTGTTCAGCGTCAGAAATAAACTGTCTTAGCAATTATTTCTTAACTGTTCGGTAATATTGTTCTTCAGGTGTCACCCACGATGTAGGCATTCGGTAACAAGGGACTCCCCGTTCCACATGCACACGCAAACTAGGCCTAAGGCAATTTCAGTAATATTGAATGTTTGAGATCCTCCACACTGCCATGCCATTTCATACACGATAAAGGAGACTCTTGTAACATGAAACGTTATGTGCGAGTCAAATGAATAAAATGTTACGTTAGTTTCAACGTCCGACCTCACTTGCATTCTAATGAAGCTGTTTCGCAACGGAACTTGTAATAACGTTGCTTGGTAAGCATAGAGGAACGTCACAGTATGTAAAAGTTGAACGTGTCAAGCAAGGTCATTTGCGTTGCAGCTTGGAAACTAACTAGAATTTGAGTGCTTGTTCTTCACTCGCTCCTTCTATTATTTGAAATAAATTTAAACCATTTATCAAACAACACAATAGATGTTTGTCAACTTAAGAATAATGTTGAATTTTCTAAAATTATTTTGTTGTACAGCGTAACTATATCCCCGAAAGCTGGCATTTTATTTCTAGCCTAGGTATTGAAAGGTATTGGCGTACTAGGTACTGATGTGACCATCTTTTAGTGCTTTTTTTTCTTTTTCCTTGTTATTATATATTTTCGTTCATACCTCCCAGCAAATTAGAACAAATTCTTGAATACAGCACGCAGCAGTGATACGTCGCCGTTTGCACACTTGCTTCCAGACCCAGGGTTCACTGAGTCAAACGCATTGTATGGGAAATAGCTTATCTCATGGGTTCAAATTACTACTTTTTCTAAAAGACAAATAGAGCTGGACAAATAAATACGACTATATCTAACTATAATGCCTGCGACCTTAAGTAAACACATCTGCACATAAAACAGAAGCGACTAGTGCATCTTCGTAAGAGGAAGAAATAAGAATGAAGTTAGATTGCAATTAGATTGCATGTATCGACTTACGATGGAATAATGGAAACATTGGTGAGGCTTAACACTTCCGTCATCTCACGATGCAAGATCGTACGCTAGCCTCTACCCGTACCCAAGCACATGCCAAAGTATTGTTCCATGACTCATGAGTCTTATGACGCTTTAGTCTAGTTGAAAGAAACATCACACGATGGTAGTTTAAGACCCCTTTTCCTCCTGGGCCTAATGGTTCCAATAAAATGTGCTCCTCTTCCGGCTATAAGACCATTATAAAATATGGGCGAAAACGTTGATAGTTCTTTCTCAGAGTAATTTCAATCAATTCACCCCACCGTAATTTAAACTTGAACCCACACCTTGAACGAAAGCTGTTACTGTTGTCAAGTGACTACATCTGCCGGAAAGAAATGTGGAATGTGTTAAGAAAGAAAAAGAAAACATTCAAGAGGGTCTTCTCTTAAGAGCGCTTAATATAGCCAGCATTGAAATGTATTTTTAAAAAGCAAATCAGTACTGAGATATGTGTTTCGTTTTTTTCCTTCAAATTCGTATTTTATCAAAGATTTTGTTTATGAAGTCACAAAGGAACCAGAATGGGAAGTTGTATTTTAAGAATAAATTTGCAACTTGTTAGGAAAAATATTGTTGAAAATTAATGGATCGATTGTTTCTAAAATTATTTATTGACGGTTAGGGTGAAGATGCAAGAGAATGGAACCAGTAGAGTTGATTGAATATGCAAGTGAATCGTTGCTCTGTTTATTTACCTTGAGTTGGAAAATGTAAGCTGAATGTTTCGTCGTTGTGACTCCCGTTACTTGGCCCGAGAACATTTCCACTTGGCAAAATTTAATCTTCCTTTTTTGCGATGTGAGTAAGCATGTGTGCGTATGATTATATGTCAGTGTGTAGAAGGAGGGAACACAGGATTCTCGGCGGATAAACAGTCACTGAGCGAGAGATCCGCTGGCGTAAGAAAAACTGCGACGTCGCGCAGCGATTCAACTAAGACGGGCGGCCGGAAAAACGTTGAAGCGGGTGCAGGGACGAGTGGGCAGGCGAGCGGTCGAGCGGGCGGTCGAGCGGGCGGTCGAGCGGGCGGTCGAGCGGGCGGTCGAGCGGGCGGTCGAGCGGGCGGTCGAGCGGGCGGTCGAGCGGGCGGTCGAGCGGGCGGTCGAGCGGGCGGTCGAGCGGGCGGTCGAGCGGGCGGTCGAGCGGGCGGTCGAGCGGGCGGTCGAGCGGGCGGTCGAGCGGGCGGTCGAGCGGGCGGTCGAGCGGGCGGTCGAGCGGGCGGTCGAGCGGACGGTCGAGCGGGCTGGCGGGCGGGCGGACGGACGGGCGAGCGATCGAGCGAGCGGACGGGCGATCGAGCGAGCGGACGGGCGGGCGAGCGATCGAGCGGGTGGTCAAGCCGGCGGGCAGGCGAGCGGGCGAGCGGGCGAGCGAACGGGCGAGCGGGCGAGCGAGCGAGCGGGCGAGCGAGCGGGCGAGCGAGCGGGCGAGCGAGCGGGCGAGCGAGCGGGCGAGCGAGCGGGCGAGCGAGCGGGCGAGCGAGCGGGCGAGCGAGCGGGCGAGCGAGCGGGCGAGCGAGCGGGCGAGCGAGCGGGCGAGCGAGCGGGCGAGCGGGCGAGCGGGCGAGCGGGCGAGCGGGCGAGCGGGCGAGCGGGCGAGCGGGGCGAGCGAACGGGCGAGCGGGCGGGCGAGCGGGCGGGCGAGCGGGCGGGCGAGCGGGCGAGCGGGCGGGCGAGCGGGCGGGCGAGCGGGCGGGCGGGCGAGCGGGCGAGCGGGCGGGCGGGCGAGCGGGCGAGCGGGCGAGCGAGCGGGCGGGGCAGGCGAGCGGGCGGGCGAGCGAGCGAGGAGGCGCGAATATTGATAAACAGCCGTGCGAGCGACGGCGTCGTCCCCCGACGCGTCACGCAGGCGTCGCGTTGCGGTTGACATTTAATCGGCGGGCGGGTGCGCGACGCGTTGCCGGCCTCGTCGCAGGCGACACCGAACAGCGGACGCCCACCCTGGCCGGTGCAAGCCCGGTGCTTTGCCTGAACGCCAGGAGAACCCGTGAGAGAGGAGATGTTCGGGAAACAGGAGGGTAAATTTGCTGAAATAGAATCCGCGCTGGTCTCGGATTGCGCAAAAAACACCAAGCATTAATTGGCTATTTCTAAGAAATGTCAGTAGGGTGGGGAGAAGGATTTGACTGAACGTGAGGCAGGTGTGTGTGAGTGAGAACGTATTTGGTGTTAAATTTTCTTTGTACTTTTTTTTAACATTAGTGTGCACGAAACGGATGCTGCTTTGATGTGTGCATGTAGTGCATACGTGTTTTGATTATTTATGAATTTGCCAAAGTGTACTTGACGCTTAGGAAATGTAATATCTTTCAATGTCTGCTTGCAGCCATTGTCTGCTTGCATCCATTCAATGTCTGCAATGCAATGTCCGCAACCAGACCGCATGACTGCATTGAATATCTGTCATGATCAAGTGACATTTCCGTAACTCTTGTGTTGTTACGTTTTTGTCCGAAACAAAATCACTGGTGTTCAATAACTCTTCAATAGTCGGGTCAAAAGAAACGTGAGAAACTGCGGTCGTCGATGCGAGCGGGAGTGGGCGGGCGAGTGTGTTGGAGAGGAAGGGCGAGGACGCTGCGACGTCTATCGGCGGCGCGTGCCGCTGGATCTCCGCTGAGCATCGCTTCTCAGACTCCCCTCTCCCCTGCCTCGGGGAGATTCCTCCAGGAAATCCTCTCCGCTCCCTTCTCTTTTTAATCTGCTGGGATTAACGTCAGCGCACTTAACCCTTTCTTGCTTCCTGTTGCCTGCGTCGCGATTTGCATTTACTTTACGGAAAGCAGAGAGTTCAGCTGTCGCACTGATGGGCAGGGCAAGGGGGAAGGGAGAAGGAAAACCGAGCGAAGACGATACCAATGTGCAGAAGGGTGATAGGTTGCGCAGCAGTCCGGGATTTTATTTTCATTTCTGGGAACTGACGCTCTAATCTTGATTTTGCCCTATTAAGATTGTAGCAGAAAATTCTTCTGTTTTCTCAAAGAGAACTTCTTGTTTCAGCAGCTTCACATTTCACTGAATTTCGTTTAGTAGCACAGATTTGGCTGTTTTATTAGTGGTCGTCCATAAATTACGAAACACTGAAGGTAGGGGAGGGAGTCTGAGGCAGTGTTACGCTGCGTTACATAGGGATAGGGGGTCATAGTTCAGTGTTACGTAATGCTGATATTTCATTTTTAAAATGTTTTCAACGTTTGCTGAAATAATTCCTTTTATACTAAAGTATTATCATATTAACAAATTAAATTACAAATATAATAAATTAAATAAGTTATATCGTATAAACTGTTACAGTAATGAAAATATTTTTCAGTGAAGGATTTTTTTATATTAGGAAGAAATATTCAAAACTGATCAAAGATATATTCTAAAATCCAGGTATGTTTGCGCAGTGGACTCGAACCATATGCTTTATCCTCGACGGCGTGGGCACGGTTTGACGGAAATTTTCTCACAATACGCATTCTTTCATTCAAAATTGTCCCCAATCTGATTGTTATGTGCAGTTCGTAACATCAACTAATTTTCACTTTAATGATTATAATTTTTAATCTATAACACAAATACAATTAATACAATTTGTTTCTGCTTTGTAATTGATTTTTGCTTATTGTAATTAGAAGATGTCTTGTCGGAAGCATTACGTAATTATTACAGGGGAGTTCAAGCGTGCGTTACAGGGGGGAGAGAGGGGGTATTCAAAATACTAGAAATTTGCGTTACGAAATTTATGGACGGCCATTTTGCAAAAAACGATGATGTGAATACTGAGATTACCGACCGAATAGGCAACGCTAAGATAAAATTAAGGAAAGTGGGAGTGTATTCCATGATATCAGCATATATCTACAAAGAAAAATAATACGATTTTTTAAGTTTAGGGTATGGTCAGTAGTTTGCACGCCATGAAAGGATGGACGTTCAAAATTGTTAAAATAAACATTATAAAAATTTTTGAATCGCCAATCTACAGACGAAAACAACGAATTTTCTGAATCAGAATGGTCAAAAGATAAGCTGTTGTGCATAATTGTCGCAGTTCTATAGCTTCTAATAATAAAGCAAAACTCTAGACCTTGTATTACGTGAGAAAAGTGTGAATTATTTCGTATAATCTTGGAAGGAAAGATAATGGAAATGGGGGTGTGGGAAGAGAGGAATGTTCTGGTTCTGGAATATTAATGGGGAGTTAAGTTTCAGACAGTTCTGCTACGTCGCACAGGAGTGGTTTTCTACCTCTACTTGTAGCCAACTGGGGGAAAAGTAGAATTATCACTTTCTTCACAGTGGCCTTGATATTTATTTCATTCTTCGATTCTATATTCCAAAATGTGATTGTCAAAGATTATTTTTTAATTATGCAAGAATTCCACTTATTTGGATCAATCGGGATCGAAATACACGATTAAAAATGATTGCACATGTATGTCTCTTTATTACATGCCATAGCGTTTTGAAGACTGTTGTGTCTTCATGATCAGGCAATTTTTAAAATCGTGAAATAATGAATGCAATGAACAAGATAAAATCTAATTTTGATAAACACTTATAATTAATAATATTACTTAACACTTAAAATTTATAATATTAACCCAAGTGTTAAATTGTTTGTATTATTTTTGCATTATTTTTCGTGATGGCACAATTCTGAGGTAGCAAACAATTTAATTCATTTATTCAACTCAACAATCGTGAAAACTATTACGTATGGGAGAAAGTAGAGCTACATTCACTGACCAGAAGCGACTCAGGTAACCATCTCAGAATTTATTCAATAGATCAAGTAAAATTAGACAATATGTATGATTGAAATGGGGGACCAGATGTGGAAGAAACTATTGAATGATTGCAAAAGATCATCGGATCTTCACTAAAACACATTATACGTGCAGGATATAATATTAAAAACGGGACAGAGAGTAAATAAAACAGTTAGTTTAATATATTCAGAATAAAATATGAAAAATATTCTGTAATTTTGGAAGCAGACTTACGAAACATATACTTTTGACTCTCGGGGCATGAGATACTAATAACAAACTCGTTTTTATCTCTCTTCTAACAGGTTTACTGTGCTTATGATTGTCCTATAATTTGGTGTGAAAAGTAATATCCCTCAATGTGATTAGTTTTTGCTGCAGAGCAACATAGCTCCTCAAACTATTTGTAATAATTTCCCATTTGTCATGCGTTCTACCTTATGTATTTTTGTTACTTTTGGCCAAAGAACTTGCCTTTGATTTTTGCATTATCGCGCATTATCTTCCGTTTATGATGCTGAAATCGCTAGAAATTATGCAGGCGCAGTATTGAAGACACAGAAAATGGCAGAAATACGAAAACGTGGGCCAGATATTCACTGACAGAGCGATCTATAAAGAAAAACTTGGTCGAACTTGCTGAATTTCAAGACTCCAAAAGCGAATACCAGTCCAAAGATCCAAGTCTTAAGCATCTTGCGCATATTAAAATAGATTAACCTCAAATTGCGAATTGTGCTCGTAGTTCCTTGACACGAGAAAGCTCTGCAATAATGTATGGGCTAGTTCGCAAAAGCTCAGAATATTTGCTTATACGCAATTTATTGTACTTACCTTCACAATCGTTCTCGCTTCATCAATCATTTTGCAAAAGAGGGCATGTTGTCGAATAATATTGACCGTAAAACAAGGCCTTATGCGCGGTGAATTTCATGAAATCGTGAAGTGAGTAATGAATGCTCGTTGGAATTGTTCTGAGAACTCAGTAATGAGAATAAACCTTCCTGATTTGAAAGGAAGGAGGTTGTAATTTCTATCCATACTCCTTAAAACCCTGGTGCCGATCAAATTAATTCGAGATTCGTAGATTGAACGCCCTTCATGTCGTATCCCAGTATTACCTGACAATTCGAAGTCTTCTGATGCAGATGATTATCTGTGCGGGTACTTAAATATATATCTCAATAACCTCGCAATATTGCTTCCCTGTACTGCGATGATAAACCGAAAAATGTAATTATGAAAAAGTAGTAAAATCGATAATTACGTGAATTAACGTGACATAAATTTCGTGTATATTATAGACAACTTGACCGGGAGAGATGGCTCAGTGCATCAACCTGATGTCACTGCAGTCCCTCTGACCGGGAGGTCCTAGGTTCGAGTCCCGACGGCGACAGGATTTTCGATACTAGCTTGTCAGCTAGGTCGAATTCAGTCGCTGTCTGGAGGAGAATTCTAGCGGCCGGCTGCTCTGATCGGTAGTTTTCCGTGGTTTCTCCGATCAACACCAGGCGAATGCCGGAGCAGTACCCTAACAAACGGGCCACGGACCGCGCGCGATCTTTCCTTCCTCATCCTTGTCCTATCCTCTCCCTCTTACACACACACTTACACTAACATCCACTACACTACCACACATGCCGGGAGACCGGTCGGGAGCTTACAACTTGTCCCAGATCTCGCCATCCAGCGGGGAAAAGATCATCGCCACCGCCCGGGGGAAAACACGCACTACACTTACGGGACTAATGACCTGAGCAGTTGACGCGCCCGGAAACACGAATCAATCAATCAATCATATAGACAACTTGCATCTGGGAAGGTGGAGGTATGAAGGAATGTAATGTTTTCAATCTTCCTTGAAGTAAAATTCGTAAAAGCAGGTTTAAGATTATTAAGCAGGTAAAAGATTATTAATACATACACCAAGAAAGGTAGATAATAAGAGTATGAAAAATATTTTACAATTTTACGTTAATGGCATATGTGGAAATTATGTGGGGCAAGTCACCGAGAAATTTCTCCTTAATAGCTCTAAATCGGAAGTTTTTCACTTACTACATGGAGTAAATTCATCGTAATAGTGAATACAGATTTACAGGGCTAAAGAGAAAACAGCAAATTCCTCTTTCGAAAACAATTTATGTTAATGTTTAAATTTATAATAATGCAATACAGTAAAAGATAAATATGGAGAACATAACTCACAAATTTTAAAGAAAATTTCATATAAAAATTTACACCTGAGGAATCGACAAATAGTACAAATGACTCACAAATATACGTTTCTAAAGATGCCAGGAGTCGATTTGTTCAGAAATATTTGCTCCCAACGTCACACCTCCAGATTAACGCCCGTCATTTGCGGAACGGACTAAGTCTCCCAGGAAGGACTCGTGAGCGAGTGAGGAAGGGTTGTTGCGCGGGAGATTCGCTTGCAAGTATTTCAAGAGTCAACGGGAGGGCTGATTAATTCCGTGAAGCGTGGGAAGTACGCAATTGACCCAACGATTGGGTGGGAGGTAGGGATTGGAGCTCCTCCGGGAACCGGCGGAACTTCTCGGAAATGCAGGTTCACAATGAGGCGCTTGCACGATTCCCGCCCGACAACCGTCGCCCTTCGAAATGAGCGTTCCCTCGAACCAGCAAAACCACGAATTCGCACAATACCGGCTCGTCGGAGCAGATTGTTTTCCCAAAGCTCCAATCAATACAATGAACTTTGGGATTGGACAAAATTGAGCGTATTCGGTGCCATCATTACACGCAAAGTTATGAAGCTGGGTGTGTTGGTTTTACGAAAAGAAACCCTGTAGCTCTAAGAAAGAGGTGATGTTCAAGACATTTTTAACCCATACTTCTGTATTTGTGGTAATGCTGAAAACAAACTGTGCATAAAAAGAAGTGCAGGTTATTTTTAAACCAATTTTACTTCATACCGTCGGATATCAAAGGTGTGTATTCTGAAATTAATTGGTTATACCTGACGCTTGGTATTGCATCACGTGACCACATATGGTACAAGGAATAAGAAATGTTCGTGCAATTTTTGGGTTTGCCATTGGAAACATTGTCTTCGTATTATCATAGATGAAAGACACGCCTTCGTAAATATTAATTGTTACGTTCTATATCGTAAAAATATTTACCATAAACAAAAACAGTAAAAACTGTATTCGACATATGGAGGCAGATTTTTTGGGGGGGTTCCAAAATCTCTACCCCTTTCTTTTACTACACATAGTTCAATTGTAAATAGGGTACCAAGGAGCGTTATTTATATTTGAAGACTTGAAATTTTCGCCTTCGAGTATTATAAAACGTATTTACATCGGTAAACGAACTACGGATGAGATTTTGTAGTATTTCCAACAAAATAACTTTCCCCGCTCAACTCCTCTCCTTCCGTAACTAACAAAAAGACAGCTGAACAAAACGCGCGTGTAAGATGCTACTTTTATGTTATTACCCTTTTTGTTTATTATATTATGCTCGGCAACAACTTATCTTTTTGGGAAAATGAGTTTTAAACGAATATGAATGGCACTAATAACAGGGAACGCACGTCATAAAGTATTAACAATCTCACTAGTTGTACATCATTAGTTATCGAGACACACTTCCTTGTCACTTCATATGCAATTTACGAAACATTTTGCGTTTAAGACCTGAATACTTTTGAAAATTCACTCCCCCACCAGCCCTTGAAATAGAGTTCAGGAATTCTTAATACTGTTCACAATATTTGGAAATAATTGTTCAAATTTTTAGTTAAGAGCAACAACATAGGAATACATGATTTTTGCATTTTGCACACGCAGAGGTCCTTATAGCAGGTACTTGAAGTAAGATGAAAGTATCACTTTTATCATCTCATTCTTTTTCAAAAGGTGAGAGACAATTTGTTTACGAGTTTTTGAGGTGCCGAGAGTGCCTGTAAATTCTGCGATGACAATATTTGTTGCTCTGGAGACGCTGGAAGATTTATAACTTAAAAGTGATATACGGATTGCGAAAGAGATTAGGTAAATGCCGCTGATAACTAGAAAAAATATGTGGTGAGATGGTAAAAAACATCGAAAGTGAGTTGTACGAAGAAACACAAAGCGAACGGTAGAGAGAGTGAATGGGTCTTGCAGACGCAGGTGTAGGCCGCAAAATAAAATTCAGAATTAGTGTGGAGAGACCGCTAGGAAAAAATAAAATGCTTCAGAAATCAGGTGAGTATCAAAAAATTCTCGGAAATCAGTTTTGCGTTATAGAAGCTTGGCAGACCGGGAGACGCCGCTCGCCGATAGCGAAGGCATAGTTCCCAACACCGTCATACTGCGATCTTCCTCAGGGGGAAATCGTTTTGCAACTAATTAACCAAAAGCGTACAACGTATTAACGAAAGGGGACAAGTATTAACTTCCTCATGCAAAAATGCACAAAAAGGCTGTGTCGTTAGTAAAATCACATGTTTTATAATAAATTGGGACATTTATATTCATTTGTCGCTATCACTATCACTACCAAAACCACACGAAAAAATTAACACGCGACTGTGGGAAACAGTCTACGTCATTTGTAATATACTACGGCTTTCCTTGGTTGACGCCCAAACAAAATCTCACTTTCTGATCACCAGACAGATCGAATATAGTTAATTGAGGCGGCAATTTGGCGGAGAAGAAAGAGTCAAATCCGAAGCGCATTTAAGGGACTGCCCGCGATGTGCTCCTGCTCGATAAAGGTCCCCTAGACCCGCGTCGGGGGTAGGTTTTCAAGGAAGTCTGGTTCGACAAACTTGGGTGCGCAACAACTGCCTACGGGCAGTCTTCCCGATAATAATCCCATGTGGTAAGTAAATAAATAAAAATCCTTGGTTGAATTCTTCCGTTATCCGCAGCCTCTAATAGATTTTCCGGCAATTACCTCTGTGGTCCCTATCGTACCACCGCTACCACCGTCTCTACCACCACGACCACCAGCTGTCCTCCCATGTACGCCGCCCATTCCGTCCTCACCGTCCGCCCCCGCCACGCATACTGGTCTCACTTGTACTCACGCATACTGTCCGCGTAGTCCCGATCCCTTCTCCGTCCGCAGCTCATCACACGCCGCGCCCTGACGTGCCCGTCAGTCTTCTTGGCCACGGCCCGAAATCGTTTGGCGATTTGCGACTGAAACTTGTCGGCGCGGGGGCGCGCGACGCTGAGATACCGCCTAAAAGCGGCACTTAATATTCCTCTTGAAGGGGTTAGCGATGGGGCGCCCCGCCGGCAAGCGAGCAGCGAGCGACGTACTGGAGAGCGGGCGGTGCGCAGTGGGGGCGGCGGCGGGCGGCGGGCAGGCGGGCGGCGGGCAGGCAGGCGGGCGGCGGGCAGGCAGGCGGGCGGCGAGCAGGCAGGCGGGCGGCGGGCAGGCAGGCGGGCGGCGGGGCGCTCCCCAGAAAGTGTCAAAACTCGGAATCGATGGCTCAGAATGAAGATTGGTTTAAGTTGCGATCGATTGCCGAGTCGCAGGCGATGATTGAGCGGATTTGCAGGGTCGCGGGGCTGCGCCGGGACGACCAAAAGTCGCGTGGGCCAAAATGCTGAGGGAATGGGTTGGGCTGGCTCGTTTTCAGACGTCCACAAATCATATTGTGAATTGGCTCTGTGTGTATATGGACGATTGCTGTGCATCCTGGCCGAATAGTTCGCACCTTACCGATACTATTCTAAATTAAATCATAAGGATCATTGCTATTTAATTATTTCAGTTTGTGTTGCGATTTAATTATTTCAGTATTTTCTGAATTCGTAGTATCAAGAAAATCTGTGGAAAATATAGCGTCACTGTTTCCTTTGTTACCATCGTCAAACCGTGGTTGTGTTTCTGAACGATCGAATTTGAAACATTATTTTCGAATAACCATGTCCACAACACTCGACGTAGTAATCATATTCATCAGGTGTAAGTATCAACAGCTCACTACTAAAAATGCACTTAAAAATCACGTAAATTATTTAAAAACACTGACAGATGACATTAAACGATTAAAATCGATACACAAGTTTAATTGCCATGCAAGGTCTTTTCTGTTGCATAATGCTTCTACACAATTAGAGACAACATCGAGCATCAAAAGGGAAAGTGATATTGATTTTAACAATGATATTTAATGTAATAGTTACCATTTGATCTCTATAATTCTAAAAGAATAAATATGCCTGTAAGAAACATTGTACCACAGTTCTGGGACAGTGACCTCCATCAGGTGTTTTGTGCATTTTCCAATACTTTTTAGGGAATGCTTGGATGGCTTCTTGTTTTGCTTCTGAACTTACATGTAACTTCACTATGTATCCACTTTTTGTAGGGTTCACTTGGGAAAATTAACCTTCTGCATGTTGTCGAGGGAGTAAGTCGATTCCTTCACGTAGGGCACAATGAGGGAACTGTAGCTGATTTACCTTTTGCACATAGTTTTTGTTACATGGGAACTTGACATTTCTCAAATCAGTTCTAGCCAAAAACGCTTATTTCCACCTCCATTCATAATTCAACTTGCATAATATATGTTAGGATAGAGATCGTAGAATTAATGAAAACGCGAACAGAATAAATTTCTTCTCATAGTACCGTCACACATCTTTTAACGTTAAATAAATTAAGTAAATAAATAAATACAAGTTAAATGAATAAACAAACAAACAAATCCAAATTAATTTCTTAAACTTTTGTTGTTATATGTTTGGTTGATAAGAAGCATTTTTAATGAAATATTTAATTTGTCTAAAATGTTAATTTCTAATAAAATATAATATATTTTCATAAATAAACTTTAATAAACTTATAATATTAATCAATATAAAGAAATATATTTTATTTTAATCGTTACCCTTTCTTTTAAAGAATTTATCATTTTTAATTACCAACTACATAATAAGTAAATAACGTACTATTTTGATTACGATGGTGATATTACAAGAAGATATTTGTACTTAGAAGAAAATAAATAAGTGTGATTAGATTATTTTGTCAAATAACAGTAAAAACTGTGTGTGATATATTGAAGAAATCATACAATCTGCGCACGTTTAAGTAAAATAAGATATGCTCCATTATATTATTTACGATTTTTATGAAAGCGGCTTAGATATAAATGTGTTTTCAATAAACGTTATTTTAAATTTATGTTTCTTTGGGAAAGGTTCTACCGTGTTTTAATTTAACTTTGCTCATAACTGAACATTAAGGTTTGTCGTTATACATGCATGCACTGCTGGTTAAAAGGAAAAGAAGCAGTATATATATTCCCGCGTTAGCTCCACATCTGCATAACTGTTGAACTGTTGTGAGATTTTGTATTTATTCGTGGGTTACTTTTTCTTCAGCTTACTTGCAAACTAAGCAATTGAAAATTGAATTATTGTTCACATTTAGTGTTCCCAGCGAACTTTTATCCATAGAACTTTCTATATCTTGTGTTCTCTCTTCATAAAGCAAAACGTTACCTTATAAAGAGAGATACACGTGGTTTGAAGCACATGGCTGCGACATATGAAATATATTGAAGTTTTTAGAATTGTCGACTAATGAAATTTCCCTCCAACCTCTCTCCTACCTTTCATGGTGGAGATTAAAATCCGTTTCAGCAAGAATATTAATTTCATTATTCTTAACTCTCCATTTCATACTATTCGGTCTGCTTCTAAATGTCATCATTTAGGATGATCAAGTAGCTGAAGCATAGTGCTTACCACGTAGTGATTGTAGCGTTGAAATTTAGTTGTAATTCAGCCGATATATGAGTTACAAGAGTTGGTAAATATAAAATCTCAGTAATTGATCAATGTTTTCTTTAATATATTTCCACGAACATCTTGCGTACTAAAACGTTTTCTTCCGTTCATTTTATAGCACTTCTCTTTTCTACTTGGTATTTTCTACATTAAAGTCGATGTTCTTTTCAATACATCATTGTACTTCATTGCACTGTACACTTTGGGGACTCGCGGAAGCATATATTGCGTTCTCCTGGGAGAGACAGTTACACTTCTGTAGTAAACTGTTTCAGTATACAATACACGGTCCTACGAGTATTTACAAAGCTAAATTTTCCTATGCCCTTTATTTGTTTTCTGCTTTTTATTTTGTCCCTTTTCTTTTGAATCGTAGCCCTAGTTATGTAAAACATTTCCAATCAATTACCGATACATTTCCATGGTTGTTTCTTTGGGTATACCTTAAAGAGTGTACACAGTCCTGCTTACTTCTGTGATTATCTAATCTTTCCCAATTGCCATTCACACCCATATTTCTATTGAAGAATTTTTGCCGCTATATTCTTGTTAATGCTTTAATCTGTCCTTTCTATAAGGATCCTCTAGATTTGTTACAACTTTGTGATTCTCCTCGCTTACAAAATATTGCCATCCGTTTCATGTAATTTTCAATCGTGGTTCTTGTAGAGCCTCAATTATAAGTGAAACCAATGAAGTAGAGAAACGGAATGGAGAAAAATATCTTGCTGGAATAACGCTGGTTCATCGTAGTTGCTACTAAGATGCTACTAAGATAGTGTGTGCATTGTATCATACTTTTTACGTGAAAGATGTACATTATGACATTTTACAACTGAGAGTTTGCTCTGGCCAACTCGAAGATCTCACCGAATTTGTTGTGCAGAATATTTGCTTGTTTTTTTATCATTTCACAAAAGGATCATGCATTTTCCCTTGCTTGCATTTTTTGTCTGGCACAAGAATTGAAACTGATATATCAATGGGACATAATACATCATTCATATTTTTTGCAATGAATACCTTATTAACTTGTAATATTTTGCATTATGTAAAAACTTGTTAAAGACTTTTTTATGAATTTTAAGGTTTCAAGTTTCAATCAATTACTTCGCTTTTCAGTCATTATAATATTTTGACATCCAACAAACAGAGAATGTCTTACGAGATCATAAGTATTGAATAAAGAATGTACGCAATATCATATTGCTTAAATTACGGTACTTTTTACTTCCTCGCTTTACTTCGTAAGTAGAGAATGTATTCTAATCGTGCGCACGAAATTGGCGATTTTTTTCGACAGAAAAAACGCTTGTTACCAGGCCTTGGTAACGAAAAAGTGGATAAATTTTTCTTCGTAAATGTAATAAATTACTTCTAACACGTTCTGTGCTCAGTATCCATGATCTGTGGGTCTTTGATAAAGAAACTCGATTCATGGCAAAACGGCTGTCCGTCTGTGGTCAGCGGTAGCGTCTAAAAAACGTACAGACATTTATTTCTCCAAAATTGATATTCCGCAGTCTATTTCTCTAAAATTCGAGTAGTGTTTTATGCAACTATGCGTGAAACTGTGGGCGATATTTTAAACAATTCTATTCGAAAATTGGCCAAAAAATTGAAATCTCAAAGTACAATTTTTGAAAATAGAGACTTCTGTTTTAAATGAAATCTTTTTAAAAATATCTAATGTATAGGAAAGATCACCTACATTTTTTTTGAAAAAAAAAAGACTAGTTTTTGCGTAATTTCTGTTTGAAATTAATGCAATGCATAAAAAAACTTCTGTCAAAATGACTCGAATTTTTTACCTTACATTTTTTTTCCACAGATGGGACGCTTAAAAATGGCACAGGTCTCATTTGCGGTTGAACTCCACTTTTTGTTTTTTCATTTTCGGTCCGGCACGACGGACATATTGATACGGCAAGTTAATTTTACATAGATTTAGTGTGTCTGCTCGTTTCTACTATCAAGGCATGTTTATAGAGTGTGGATACTTAAATACAGATAAACTTAAAAGAATGTAACAGAAAGGGTCAAATGGATCTCATTTTGTTGAATATTGCTTAAGAAAACTGCTGAAGAATTGCTTTGTAGAATTCTGCTTGTTTCTTAACTGGAAATAGCTTCACACTGACACTCAACTTTAAGAGTTTCTGGCATGCCATACTGCGAGGTGAGGGACATTTCCAAAATCTAATAAACATCCAAAAATGTTTAAAATTAGTAGATTACAGCATAAAAACGTACTTCATGTCTATGAAACACGAAAATGATTTTAAGGCCCTAGGATGCATCATTCCGAGTTATGCATGGTAAAGTGTGTTGCCGGTTAATGTGCAGTGTAAGTAGTATGTGCTCGTTATAATATTAATAATTAATTACTATATGTAGAAGGTTTGGAATAATTTTGCAATCATCGTCAACTGTTGTCAATAAAATACATTTTAAACGATACCATACTTTTTTCTTAAACGGCTCAGAACTTCGACTGGAAAAGGGATCTCTCTAATAGAAATAGTATATAGAATGTGCTCCTTTCATAAAATAGTTTTCTGTCAGCCAATACTTGTTACTCTACCTGTAAAAGTTGCGACTATCTAGGTTTCTTGATTGAAACAGTAAGCAGCACTTTGATCAGTCACGGGAAACTTAAATGAACGAATAAGGATCTCTATCGTCTGGTACTGCTGTAACAGGGAAGATCCAAACGAGGTTACAGTGACCGTTCGCCTTTTCTGGAGGACTCGCAGGAAGAACGAGCCCGTTGAACGAAGGAAGCGGAAATCTTAAAGTATATTTTTGAACAACTGCGGAAAGCGCCTTTGCGGATATCCTTATTAAAGACAGGAAGCATATTAATTATGAGTGTATGTTTCGCATACGCATGTGGTTGGGAAACTAATCATCAATAGTTGGAAAAACAATTTCACTCTCGCCTGCCTTTTTGTGTTTGTTGTGGCATGTTTAGGAATGTTGGAAATTAATGAGAGGAAGATGAAAGTTGACTTAAGCCCTACAAGTAACATAGGCCTATGACACATTGAGGAGTACTATTGTATTGACATGTGGTGTGAAAAGCTTTGCGATTTATTTAATATTTCCAAATGTAAGATATTTCTCCTTGAGCGGAATTGCATAATTTTTTCTGCCTGTGTTGATTCAGCAGTTCTTCTGTTATGATATGCGTTATGGTAGTCTGAATAAAGCTGACTTCCGCAATAAAACGCTTTTTTAATTATATCAGTGTATGTCAAATGTTCTGAAAGTTTATAACAACAGGGATCGGAACTCACCACAAAAAGTGAAAAGCGATGAAACATGTTTTCAATTTTGAGAAAACGTTTGTTTGCTATTAATAACAAATAGTGATTTAAATAACAGCTCCATGCATTGAAATCGCAGTGTTTTAATTCTCTTTCGTGTTTTGCATTGCGATATTACAATCACGAAATTGTGCGCATATTGTAATTTAATAATAGTTTTGGCGTCATGTAAATAAATGTATTATTGATTATGTTTCAAAAAATTGTGCATAGACCTTTGCTGTAGTATGCTATCATTCCGCCATTGAAACTAATCGAATTAATTATTTATTTTCACCACCAGCTTCAAAATAATGTGACGTCATTTTATGTAGTGCATATTATGAAAATATTCAGGAATGAACTTTCCTTGTACTGCGAAGGCAAAGTTAGGTGTTTAAAAATCACTGAGAGTTGTTACAAGTTGTTCGAACGTCTGATTCAAAATTTAAGTTAAGGTACTGTGAAAGATTTCAGTGGACTCATTGATTAAATGTTATTGAGAAATATCCTGAACTCATCAACACGGAACGAGTTTTATCATCACAGCTTGTTTTATGTGTGTCCGTTAAGTACTCAGAACTACAGTCTGCTGTACATTATTCAACATACAAATTGTGACCAAATCTTGCCTAATTTTTAATATGTAATTTGATAACGTGTCTGGAATATTTTCTGTTTTATCGCCATGTTCATATATTTGCTATTAATAATTAATTTATGATATATATTTAATCTAAATCTGATATGTTGGTGTCACTACAGAAATACTGTTCCATTCTCTAATTTTGTATTTAAAATATGTTAATTTTAGACAAATACTAATCTACTAGTATTTGTCTTTAACTTCCACTAATAGAGAAATGAGGTATGACAATTTCAGCCCAAATTTTCAGCCTTTTTTCTCCACGCTGGGATTTAAACTTAAGTTCCTAGATTAACACGCAATTGTCGTTACCTTTACATCATTAGCCTCACAGTTAAAATTAACCTTCCCGACTCTAAAAAAATATTGACCATTTGAATTTAAAAAATTCAGAGATTTTTATTTACACTATAGTAAATAAATCTCTATTATCAATATTGTAGTTTTTCCATGTTAAATATACTTTCTCGCCTTACTACGTACTAACGCAATGAAGAGAAATTATTTTTGCGACAGAAATCGCTGATTGGTTGACCTTTTAAAGAACAGATTTCATTTAGGGAAACCATCTCAATCAATATTGCAATGTAAAGTTTTTTCACTTCAGTCATAGGCAGACGGAGACAGATAGGCAGACGGAGACAGATAGGCAGACGGAGACAGATAGGCAGACGGAGACAGATAGGCAGACGGAGACAGATAGGCAGACGGAGACAGATAGGCAGACGGAGACAGATAGGCAGACGGAGACAGATAGGCAGACGGAGACAGATAGGCAGACGGAGACAGATAGGCAGACGGAGACAGATAGGCAGACGGAGACAGATAGGCAGACGGAGACAGATAGGCAGACGGAGACAGATAGGCAGACGGAGACAGATAGGCAGAACGGAGACAGATAGGCAGACTGAGACAGATAGGCAGACAGGCGCACAGACGGAGACAGAGGCGCGTGCGCGCGCGCGCGCGCACACACACCACACACACACACACACACACACACAAACACACATACACACACAGACATGTTCGGCCGACAATCAATTATTTGGTGTCAAGGGTCCACAAAACGTGAATTCTGATCACAGCGTTGGAAGAAGTAATTTAGTGCATGTACGAACAAGATTTATCCACTTTTTCTATACAAAGGTCCCACAATAAGGGTTTTCTGTCAGTAAATAGCAATTTACCGCAGCATTACAAAGCTTTCTTTTTAGTACATACGTGATAAAGCGAGAAAGTAAAAAGTAATTCATTATCCTCAAGTAAATCCATTTTATATTTCACAAACTTTAGAAAAGAATAAATTTAATTTTCAATCCAGCAAGAAAAAGAACGGGAAGACTATATCCAGCTCGGTTTTACACTCCAAAAAGAATCGTTAATTCACAAAAATATCTGAGGTCTAAAACGACCAAATTTTAGTCATATTTGCTTCAAATGTGTTATTGACAAACATTGTACTTCAAAAGTTAAAGTACGATGATTCATGAGATATTGTGCTTCACGACCTCCTGCAAGTAAAGTGAAAGGACTGCTGTGCATTATGAGTAAAAGTAAATAAAGGTGTGTGTGCGCGTGTGTGTGTGCGCGTGCGCGCGTGTGCAGAGATAATTGGTTATCGGATTAAAATATTATTTTTTATTTATTTAATTTAAAAAATAAATATTATGTAGATTGTATGGAACATGAATTCCATCAATTAGGCTTGACCATGGTGGATCATGCTGCGTTTCGTTAGCCAGCTGTGAATTGCCTACCCAGACTCAAAGCGAACACGCCAGCCTGAGTTACCTCGGAAACAAGAGTCCACGCGCGGCGTTGCGACTTCAAAATCCGCCCGTCTTCTCCTCTCCGAAATGTTAATTTACGGAAGCCCTGGCGAGTTTCTGGAGCATATCATCGCTGGCAGCAGCGGGCTGGCCGGAAACTCGTTGACAGATTTCCGCATGGAGCGGCATGACGTGAGCCTACCCTGAGCCCGAAGTCCATTTCGCGGTGACCCTCACAAGAACTCATTAGCAAACTCAAACCCAACTCGCCACAAGTTCGATTATTGCTCACAACGTGTAGGCGTTAAGTACGTACAAACACCTAAAGGTGACGGACGCATCGAAGAGGACTCTCGTTTTGAGCAGAGCTCTGTTGCGGATTGTCAGTTAAACGGAGCTTGGGGAGTATTCCAGGGGAAATGTGTTCTGCCATTATTAACATGAATATGAAGGCAACAAGCCCGAATAAAAATGGTTTTCGACTGTGAATAATTGTGGAAATTAAGATGAAAGTATATTTTTCATCTTACAATGATAATAATGAATCTAGCTAAATACAAGAGCAAAACAGACATTTTATTTCCCACTAAATTGTGTATTCACATATGCTCTGGTTGAAATACCTCCCACAAAGCAAGGAAATAATACTTTTTTGCCATGTTTCCGCCTTATTTATTTAATGTAAAATAATAAAAAATAAATATAAGTGTGAGAAGTAAAACCTAAGCAAATACCCTTGTGCTCCTGAATCGCATCTCCCTCTCCCTTTTACTGTACTTTATTTAATAACGAATAAAAGTAAGTACGAGCGTTTTGGTAACGTTTGATAACAAGAAACATTCACTACCGTGTAATGGAAACTAATTGTATTGACAAACCTACAAAGTTTAATAAATGACACTGCTGTCAAAATAACTAAAGTCCGTAATAACACGTCATAGAGTACAAGAAATCGTGCACAGATAGTGATGCTTTTACTATCCAGAGGCAAAGTAACGGATGAGAAAGGAAAGATAGCTCACGGCTCATGGTAATTAGAGTACCGCTTCAGCATTCCTCTGGTATTGATCGAGAGCACCATGGAAATCTCCGCTCAAAACAACCCGGCACTAGACTTTTCCAGACAATGGGGAAATTTGATCCAGCTCTAGCTGGAAGGTACTTACTGGAACACTAGAGCCTAATGCCGGGACCACCGTAAACTGGTATGAGTTACATGGGCAAGGAACACTAGAGTCTGAGCCATGGAACTATAGAGGCTAGGACACAACTCCTTAGTCAGGGGCGAGGAAATCAGTGGGCGAAGAACGACAGCGGCTGGGAGAGGAAACACATGAGGCTGTGGCAGGAAACACTAGGGATGGTGAGAGGGACACCAGAATATGGGGTGGGGCCACACTAGAGGCTAAGGTGAGGAACACAGAGGCTAAAGCAAGGCAACCAGAAGCTGGGGCAGGTAACACCAGAGACTGGCGTGCTGTTAAAACGAGAAACTTCCGAGGTTTGCACGAGGAAGACCCGAAATTGGGTTGAGGAACACCAGTGGCTGTGGCAGAGAACACCAGTGGCTGGGACAGGAAACACGAGAAGCTGGGGCGGGCGCGGGCTGGCGCCGGCATGGCTGTCGGCCGGCGGCGGTGGCGTGGCGGCGGCCTCTTTCGTTGTCCGTGGCCGGGCTGCGTTGCTTAGCGTGTACGCTCGTGTGTTATTGAGCGCGCCCGGAGGCCGGGTCATTCCGGGCGGCCCGGGGGGAAATCCGGGCAGCTCGAGCGGCGCGGCGAGCGAGGGGGCGGGGCGGGACGGGGCTGGCGGGACGGAGCCGGGGGGGGGCGGACCCGGGGGGGGGGCGGAGCGGAGCCGAGCGGGGCGTGAGCGGCGCCCCAGGCGCGGCTGAGCCGACGCTGAGCTTGCCTATGCCTTCACCGCCTCTCCACCACGCGACCCGCTCTCCTCCCCGCCCCACCCCGCCCCACCCCGCCCCGTCCCGCCGTTTCCTCCCCATCTCGTTCGCCTGGTCCTCCCCGCCCCCTCGCTCCGCTCCACCCCGGTAGCGTCACGCGGCGGATGACCGCGTTTTGGCATCCGCCACCGGATATTCCCTTCTTAAGGCCAATCTGCAGAGGAGTATGCAAACGCCGCGAACATCGCTTTTATTACTCGCCGACTAGCTCTCCTCTGCGGAGAGGTAGCTTTTTTACTCTGATCGCGTATTTAAATGAACGGAAGAAGGGCAGGGTTATAGATCGTTGAATTATATGAAAATTAATTTAAAGATAAAATATTCTGAGGTTTTGCCTCGCAAGATTACTTCGCTAGTATCTATCTCCTAAATCTCGTCGACAAGCTTCCGCGTGGAGCAAGTGGGCGGAGGGTGGGAGCGGCTATTCCACCCCCGTTCTGCCCGCCTGCGCTCGCGGCTGCTCGCTTGCATTGAGCGGGGCTGCCCCCGCTCCAGGATGTCCGCTTCGTCCGTCTCCGCCCCACCCCGTCCCACCCCGTCCCACCCGCCCACGCCGGTCGCCGCCGTCTGCGCGAATCCCAGAGTTGGCCTTAAGGCGCGGCCGGCGGGCGACGCGTGCTGGGCGTCAGCTGCCGCTCAACCGCTGCCGCCCTCCGCGGGTTGCCAGATTCCTGCTGCCCGTTCACCGCTGCTCACGCGCTGGACCCCGTTGTCCAGTGGTCTCACCCCGTCGCTGACTGGTCGCTCCTTGTTGCTAACTAGTTGTTTCTTGTTGCTAACTGGGAGCTCGTTGTTGCTCACTGATGGCTCCTCGTTGCTAACTGGTTGCTCCTTGCTAACTGGTTGCTCCTTGTCGCTAACTGGTTGCTCCTTGTCGCTAACTGGTTGCTCCTTGTCGCTAAGTGGTTGCTCCTTGTCGCTAACTGGTTGCTCCTTGTCGCTAACTGGTTGCTCCTTGTCGCTAAGTGGTTGCTCCTAGTCGCTATCTGGTTGCTCCTTGTCGCTAACTTGTTGTTCCTTGTTGCTAACTGGTTGCTCTTTGTTGCTAACTGGTTGCTCTTTGTTGCTAACTAGTTGCTCTTTGTTGCTAACTGGTTGCTCTGTGTGCTAACTGGTTGGCCTTTGTTGCTATCGGTTGGTCTTTGTTGCTAACTGGTTGCTCTTTGTTGCTAACTGGACGCTTCCCAATTGCTAACTGGTCGCTCCCCGTTGCCCATTGTTCCTTCTACGTTGCTCACAGGTCGCTGACCGCTGCTAACTGGTCGCTACCCATTGCTAACTGGCCGTACTCTGTTGCTCTCTATTGCTCTCCGTTGCCCACTGGTTGCTCCTCATTGCTCACTGATCGTTTTTTCGCTTCCCACTAACCGCCCTCCGAAGCTTTAATGCCCACGTCCTCTTCATTGGCGTCCTCTAACCTCTACTGACCTTCCTTCCTGGACCCGTTTCCGACTTCCCTCTCCCACAATGCCCGCTGTATATTACTCGCACCTGGCTACCTTCTGTGGATTCACTGCTTCCTATTCCCCATTACCCATACCCTGTCTCTTGTTTTCCATTCTTAAATTTCGCTGACCCAACCTACTTGGAACGGCTTCCTGCCTAAATCCTAAAGCCCGTTTCCTCTTGCCCACTGACGTCTCACTTCTGCGCACCACCGTTCGCTGATTATTTCCTGTTGCCCACCGCTCGTCAGCCGCTTCTTCCACTGCCCCATTATCCATTGCCCACCACCATCCCTATTTTGTCGACGGGAACGATCGTTCTTCAATTGCCCGACAGCCAGGGCTTGTGGACCGTCACCCTCTCATCCCGCACTGCGTCTATTTCTATTCTCACGATCCCGTTGTTCTTCGCGGCCGTTATGTCCTCCGCTTGTTCTGCGTCGGCTGTCACCCATTGTTCTGTACCGTCGCCCGTAGCTCGTCAATGTTGGATGCTCACTGTCCGTCGCCTAAGCCCCGCGGCCTCGTTACCGATGTCGGATGCTCACTGTCTGTCGCCTGAATCCGACCACCCTCGGTTACCGATGTCGGATACCAACTGTCCCTCGCCTGAATCCCACTGCCGCTCGGCGCGGGTCGGCTTTCTGTCTCGCGCGGTCTCCCCGCTCGTTCCCCACCGCCACCACCTGTTCCCTGTCGGCCGACGCAGCACGTCTCCTGGCGTCCGTCGCCCTTGACCCGTTTTCCGTCGTGCACCGTCCGCCGCGCGTCGCCCGTTTCCCGTCGTGTCGCGCGCTGCCCGTGGCTCGCGGCGCGCCGCCCGCCCCGCTGAAAAGCCACCGGCGCTCCCCATCCATTCCGAACGCTGCCCATCAACCTGATGTCACCGCAGTCCCTCTGACCGGGAGGTCCTAGTTTCGAGTCCCGACGGCGGCAGGATTTTCGACACTAGCTTGTCAGCTAGGTCGAATACAGTCGCTGTCTGGAGGAGAATTCTAGCGGCCGGCTGCTCTGATCGGTAGTTATCCGTGGTTTCTCCGATCAACACCAGGCGAATGCCGGAGCAGTATCCTAACAAACGGGCCACGGACCGCGCGCGATCTTTCCTTCCTCTTCCTTGTCCTCTCCTCTCCTCTTACACACACACACTTACACTAACATGCACTACACTACCACACATGTCGGGAGACCGGTCGGGAGCTTACAGCTTGTCCCGGCTGGGGCTGTGCCCCGCTGGTGGGAGATACCAGGTTGAGGGAAAAACCCAGCTAGTCGACGGTAGGTCGGCGCCAGATCTCGCCATCCAGTGGGGAAAGATCATCGCAACCTCCCGACAAAAAACACGCTCTACACTTACGGGACTAATGACCAAAGTAGTTGACGCGCCCGGAAACACGAATCAATCAATCAATCAACCGAACGCTGCCCCGCCGCGGAGGCTCGTAGGCGAACCCCGGTGGAGCGGTCCGACTGCGCGCTTTCCACTCCTGGGGCCAGGGTTCGAAACCAAACCAAACTAAGCGGGGTTTGTGGATGACGAAGTGGGTTCGCGGCAGGTTTGATTTGATTTATTTAATCAAGGAACAGTAAAAACTGTGCGAGGTATGGTGAGTACCATCTGCGCATGTTTTCTTCAACTCCAATTTGCTTAAGAGTCTTCTGATTCCCCTTCGTTCTTTCCATCTTCTTTTCCATATTCGCGCCCGTTACGTCTTCATCAACCTTATTGTGTATTATTATTACTATTATTATTGTCATTATCATTATTATTATCATCATCATATTTATACACAGTTTTCTGGTATTGTACAATCATACAGATATCAATCAAACCACGATACTTTTTACCATATACATTTACATATAAATCATATACTTTTTTTGGTTCAATAACACTTATAAAATACAAAATGAAACCAGTTATAAAATATAAATACAAAACGAAATATAAAAGGGTAAAACAATTATTACTTTATATATTCATTATTGAAATTATTACACTGTTGTATTTCTGCATATGAAACTACATAATTTCTACGTTTCCACCCATGAATTTTCCGACTACACAGCACGTATTGATGATTACAGCTTTCTGGATGTAGATCATTGTATTTTTATTTAGGTTCAAATTCTCCAGTCCCAAAATGATGACATTCTGGACGACGCCAGTGGCTGACAATACTATGCGTATAATATCGGCACGTGTCAGACCCCATTCTTCCCTCACAATGTGGACCAGTTCTTTATGTTTTCCCAACTTCGTGTGGTAAGTTGTCATGATGTTATTAGTGTTCACGACAGCGAAGTCTATAAGCCAGATCTTCTTGGTTAGTATTGTATTCCAGATGGAGATACAGGTCTATTGTGAAGGACGGTTTTATGTTAGAATGCTGCGGTCCCAATATAATTTGTAGGACTCATTTTCTAAGACCGTTTGTGGTTGGTATGATAGTATGGTGTATTATCCCACAGGAGGCCATACATCTTGGCAAGTTTGGCGTGGAAAATTCGCTCCCACGTTGTCACGCTTTATGTTTTCAGTGCTTTGTTCATTTTGTTTATTTGTGTTCATTTGTTTATATTCAGTGGGTGCTAACGTACGTTCTTCTATATTAAAAGTTTATATCAAAACTAATTCAAATTTCTTTAAATAAGAGTACGCGTACTTTCTTTAATATTACAACTCATTTCTTTTGATTGTTTTGTAACGGACTGCGGATTGTGAAAATGGATGTTCGTTCCTCAGTTTGGTTGTATTATGGAAAGCAGTGTTGCGAAAAATACCATTGTTCGTCTGATAACCTTGATCTTTCCGTGCCACTTTTTCTTGCTACCTGTGAGCCACATCTCCTCAGCTTAGACATATCGCTCTCCGTTAACTATTACAGCATTTCTGTCTCGTGTGTATTTTTATTCACTTGTAACTAGCAACCATATTGTGCCTGGAGCTTGCTAATAGTAAACATCGTCTCGACACATCACACACAAGTAAAAGTAGTAAAAGAAGTTGAAATGTTATATTAGTGAACTATGACATTACAAGTAAGAATTATTCTTATTTTTAGGCAACTCATTTTGTCTGAAATGGTTACAAAGAGATACAGAAAATCTCTACAAATTCACGTTTAAATATCTTAATATCCCATTCACAATGGCATTTACCACAAGGATTGGTCATAAAAGCACACAATATTTCCAGCCAAGAAAAATATTCAAACTGGGTTCAACATAAGTTCAACATATCAGAAAATTAAATTGACCTTCAAAACTCAATGACATTAATTTAACAATTCGCCATTCCAATTCTTTGGTGTATAACTTATGAATGCGATTAACGAAAGCGAATATGAATTTACTATCAGTAATATCATTTAAGGATTGATTATCTTCGTGATATGTGCCATTCAACCATTCGGGAGAGTTCCCCTTTGCTTGAGACGCGTTCAATTTTTATCTCTAGTCAACTGCATTCGATATGCATCTCTTGCGTATAGGCAGTCGCGGCTGATCGGTCATTCATCCGCACCGCCAGCAACACGACCCCGGCCCCTGCCACCTCTGCCACTATCACGATGACGACTACAATCTCCACTACCGCTGCCGCCACCGCTGCCTCCACCGTTTCCGAGTCCGGCGCCGTGGCCCCGCCTGCCCCTCCCCCACGCCCCCGCGTCCGAGGGAGCGTACGCCAACATATTAACGTCCCCGGTTTTTTCTTGCCGTCCTTTGTGCGAATATGGGTTCTTTTTTTTCTCTCCTGCGGCCGCGGCGGTAGCTGCGCGGCGGACTCCCTAATCACGTCGTATCGATTCGCTTGTGACTCCGTAGAAAGCGTCGCGACCAGCTCCCGCCTCTGCCCCCGCCCCCCGCCCCGCCGCCGCCGCCGCCGCCAGCGCGGTGGCCGTTTCGTGTGCGTCCGACTGCGCAGACCCCAGGCCTCGATAAATCCGCTCATGAGCAGCGGCTGCCTCTCCCGCCCCGCCCGTCCCCGCTCCAACCCCCTTAGCGGCGCCCCTCCCACGCGCCTCTCCGCCCCCTGCCTCCTTCCCCCTTTCGCTGCGCTTTGCCCGCCGACGACCCTGGCTTTCTCTCGGAAATTACGAGGAGCATTACCGCAAGAACGGGAGGGCGCGGGCGCGGGGTCTGGGAGGCGAGGGATGGCGGGAGGGCGGGGCGGAGTGAGGCGGGCCGCGATGCGGGGAAGGAGGGTGGACGCCGATGAAGAGGACGGGCGGCGGCGGCGGCGGCGGTGGGACCAGTGGCGGCGGCTGGTAGTGGCGCTGGTGGAAGGTGGCGTGAGTGATTGGGACAATGGCGACGGCAACGGTGATTGCACTGGCAGTAGCGGCGGCAGAGGTACGATGGTGCGGTGGCAACGTCGGAGGCGGTGGCGGTGATGGCGTTGGCGGCAATGATAGCGGGGGGATGGTGCTGAGGATAGCGGTAATTTTGGTGATGATGATGACGATGGTTATGAGGACACTGTTGGTGCTGGCGGTGGCGATGGCAATCGTAATGCTGTTGGCGATGGCAATCGTGAGGAGAGGTGGAGGCGACACGGCCGCGCACGTGTGGGAGACGCGGGTAAGGTCCAACAGTCGGGATGCTGGCATGGAAACCTTCAGCACAGAACAACGCTGGTTTGAAAGCCGGAGTGGGCACCGTGGGGGATATGGACCGTGGCTAAGAGAACGCGGACCGACCTGGACATTCGGAGAAAAGTAGAAGGCACACGGTAATGAGAACGATTCGGAAGCGTTGGAGACGAAATGTGGGTCAATGACGGTTGGTCGGGTGGTGGGGAGAGAGATGGAGGAAGCGTGTGGCAAAAAGCCTCGAGAACGAGACGTGGTGCTGGGAGAACGACCCGGGATGTTTGATTCAGGACCAAGAGGTAGTAGCGTTGGTCAGGAGAGTACGCTGTAGGTGGTGTGTCCGTCGGAATCATGCAGTGGAGAACTGTACGAATACGTGGCGCGAACGCGGGGTTCCAATGATTTGAAATCGGGAAGTATGAACTCGTGTGGGTGTTGATACTCCGACGGTGTGAGGCGAAATCGTGAGGTTAGGACATGGATTGTGTTGTTGACATGATTCTGGGAACAGGGGCTTAAACAGAAGCATGAACCTGGCTCGAGATAAATCAATTAAATAGCAATTGGAGGATACGTAACGCGTTGATGGAGTTAGATTCTGTGACGAAGGGTAATTGGCACTATGTTGAAATAAAGTGGGAGTCGAAATTTCAGTATCTTCTTCAGTTCAGCGCGACAGTTTTTCCTATGATTATTAACTTCAGTATCGACGGTTGGAAATTATGATAAAATGTATTGTAAAAATACCGAGATACTCCAATGTGAAGTTCAGAATTTTCTTAAATAACAATTTATTTATTTAATGGCCACTCATTCTCTAGAATGTTGAATTATATCTAAACATGTAAAATGCCAACCTTTTATTTTATACAAGTTTCTTATTTTTCTCCGAACATCTCTGCTTCGAAGGGATTCATCGCAGGGTCAATGGTTTTGGACAGTGTTGTTCATGTTTGATGGCAATTATACCACTGAAATAGCCACGAAATTCACGTTGTTTTTCTTTCAAATGCCTCTGACCAAACACATAGAACGCTTGCACTTCCAACAGCATACCCTGCTGCTTTAGACGGGTGTTGGGCTGAGAGCTAAGGGTGGGGCTCTGGCGCCACTGCGGCTTCGACGGCGTGGGCTGGCGAGGGGGAGGGGCGAGGAGGCGCCACCAGCGAAGGGGAACGCGAGAGGCGGAGGGGGCCTACCCCTTGATAAGGAGAGGGAAACATGTTTCCATTTACGCGCGTTTTTTCTCCCAGCACCTTCCCTAGTTTATTTGGACCATTTCCTAATGGATCAGAGAATTTAGGCTGTGCGGAAGGCATTGCTCCCCTTCTGGCGGGAGCGCGAGGGCGGAGGACAGCGGGGTGCGGGAGGCAGTGGTGGAGCGGGAGGACGGCTGGTGGAGGAGGGCCTGGGTGGAGGGTGGTTGGCGACGTGCAGTACGGGGGGAGCGAGGGAGGCGCGGAGGCGGTAAGGGAATTCAGATAAATTTCGGCTTGTCCTGTAAATGAGATGGAGTATTATTTATTTGCCTGGCGGGAGCGACCTCTCTGGACTTGCTTCTGTTCAGGAGTTCACGAGTGCTCGCCACGCCTCCCCCCTTCGCACCCTGCCCCGCCCCACTCCACTCCACCGCACCCCGCCCCGCCCCACTCCCGCCTCGCCCCGCCCCGCCCCACTCCCGCCTCGCCCCGCCTCGCCCCACCTCGCCCCACTTCTCCCCGCCTCGCCCCGCTCCACCCCGCCCTGCCCCGCCTCACCCGCCTCCCCCCCGCCTCCCCCCACCTACCCCCGGCTACCTCCGCCTCGCCCCGCCTCACCCCGCCTCGCCCCGCCTCACCCCGCCTCGCCCCGCCCCGCTCCGCCTCACCCCGTCCCGCCCCACCCCGCCTCACCCTGCCTCGCCCCGCCTTCCCCGCCTCGCCCCGCCGTCCCCGCCTCGCCCCGCCTTCCCCGCCTCGCCCCGCCTCACGTTCGCGTCTATACTACCGGATCCGTCTCCACAGTCGCATGTAGCGGTGCTGTCTATGATGCTTGCTGTTCCTGCGACGGAGGAGCTCTAACGAAGTCTCATCCGTTGACACACTGGCAACTCGTATTTTCTTTAAGTTGAATACGGCTGAATGTACCTGGGGACAGGAGTCCGCTAGTTAGCGCAACTGTTCATTCGATTTCAAATTTTTAATGATGAAGTTGGTATTGGCTTCTGAAATTGTTTGATCTATCCTATCGGAGGCAGAAAAAGATACGAATTTCATCTACAAGCATTTTCAATACTTTACCAAAATAGTTACGTAAACAACATAAAAGAATATAATTAATAATCCCAATCTATAATTAATTGAGATGCATTCATATTTTTAAACTAACGCTACATTATAAGGTCCAGATTAAACAAACTACCAACGTTACCTCAGTTTCATAATATTTATATAATGAGATGGTTGAATCCAATTATCTTTTATTATAAAATACAAACAATAAGCGCATTTCAAACTCGTGGAGTATTTTAATGAATCAAAGCTTTTCGTCAGATCTTTTGAGTGACGTCAGTTTCAATGAAATGTTTTATTTAAATATTAAGTAGAGTGGGAAATAAATATACTTTTCCATTGCAGAGTTGAATTTGACCCTTACAAAACAATTCCAACTGGATATCGAGTAGAATATCGTGTCAAAATTATTAGCAATAAGTACACTTTCTTTTTTAAACATTCGCGTTCTTGCACATTCAAGAACTGCTGTGAAAGTTTTATTATGAAATGTTTTCATACATCGGAATGAATTCGTCGGTGTCAATTCGGAGGGTTCGCTCACGAAGTAGTAGATTTGTGTTTCACAGAACTCCCGAACTTTAGTCGCTGTAGCATATTTCGTGCAGTATGTTTCTCGAAATTTCGAAACACATTCACTCCTTTTTTTCGCTCGTACCGTACGCGATGATTGAATAACAGAAGTACAACTGAATCCCCTTCCTCGCTTTACTTGTATTATTGAATTACACAGCTCTTCACATAACCTTTACAATCCATCGCGCGCGTTTCGAAGACGAAGCGACCGCCCGACAGGCCGTTCGAAAAATAAAAAAAAAGCTCTGGAAAAAAGCACTCTCGAAACAGCGGCAGATTTAGCACGATGGCGCTCTGAAAACAAAGGCGCCGCGCAAAACGGAGGCTACGCAAATTATTCTTCTCCGCGCCGCGCCGCCCCAGTGCGGGTTAAAACATTCGAATAAACTAGGCTCCGATATCCGACACAGCTTCCCAGAAATCCCAAGCGGCTGTCGCCATGGCGGATGGAGTTTGGGGTGGCGGAGGGAGGGGGCGCGAAGGGACAAACGGGAGGGAAGGACAGGGATGGATACCAACACCTTCCCCCATTCAGTGACGGTCCTGCTCCATGCGAGTGTGTTGACGAGGAACCGCAACTAGTATTTGCGATGCAAAACGCACATAATAGGGGAAGCGTCAGCTATGAGTAGTGATTGCGAAAGAATACTCACAAAATACTCCATATGTCAATTATATTGAGAAAGCATCCGGTTCATACATAAATAGGAAAACCCGGCAAACGCTGTTCTGTCCTTCATCTCCCTCTTTCCTCTCCCATCCTCCTTTCTCACAGTCCCTCCCTCCTTCCCTCGCCCTGTCTTTCTATATCTGCCGCTCTCTGTACCTCTCGTTTACATTCACTTGCAGATTCTGCACGTCTCTGAATATGTGAGGTAATATCGGGAAGCACCGGACCAGCAAAAATGTAATAGAATGTTCGAAAAGAGTTCATTCTGTATATTACAATGTAAGAAACGTGTCTTTGAGGCATCTGCCCTCAAAAGTTTGATTTTTATGGCCCTAGAATGCCTCGTTTATAAATTATTTAACGATATAGATTAAAAAAAAAAGCTGCCAAGTGTGTTGCGGGTTGCATTTGGCGTGAATAGTTTTTTTCTACAGCGCCGTGTAGTGAAATTACAACAGAATTAACAGCACATAAACCTTTTGGGTGAAAAAACACGTAGAAGTGCCAACTTTCATGGAGATCGGCCCAACGGTGTCGGAGTTTAGCTCTTATATTTACTAACATCCAATTTTATTTGTAAAGAAGATTATTAAGGAAGCAATACAGTCTTTGGATCATTATAATTCTTGTTTCTTTGTACAAAGTCTTGTTACAATATGCGGTTGCGCTCTCGTATATCCGTTCTAAGAAGCGAGATAACGCGCTGAAAAACATTGGCCAAGCACCTGGGGCGTCCAATGCATTGCTCGGGAGTTACGTCATGTTAAATTGGGTCCAATATCGGTTACATCTTTCTAGAATTTCAAGAATTGCGGGATTACAGAGCTGAAGAAAATATTCTCAGATTGAATTTCCCCGCGGCATATTTTTTTCTATTTCTTTTTGAAGTTAAATAGATATATAAAATATCTATTCACAGTGGCTTCAAAGAAGATGCACCGGATGTGACGGTAGCGAGCACAAACGAGACGCGTGTGTGTGACAGCAAGAACAGAGCGAGAAAATCAAGATGACGCAAGTTTTGTCCAAGAAAGAATGTGTCCAAAGGTCGGAAGATCGTGTGGCAAGGAGACGCGGTGAGCGGGCCAGTTGGAAGAAAGTGAGCTTGTTTGAGAATGTGGGTTTAAGACTGCTTATGACAGAGAAAAAGTGTGGCCAAAGGAGAGAAAGTATTAGAGAAAGGTAGTTCTGTGGTCTTGTGTAAGGTTCAAAGGTTTGGAAAGTATATTTCATAAAGAAAATTGCTGCCAGGAGAAATACGTGTTAGAATTTCTTGTAGCAACGCGATGTTTTTATGATTGAGAATAGGTGGTTGAAGTCTAATAAAAAGTAACACTCGTGTGGATACCACAACCTGCTAGGAATCTGCCAAGCAATAAGCGGGTAATCACAAGAAAGCAGCAGCCTAGAAAATGGAGCCTTTGCTTTCCTGGGAATTAAAAATTTAGTTCATTAAGAGATAACAATTATATTAAATCTATCTATAAAGCAGCTTTGTTAATATCATTTTTTAAGAGATTGAATGTTGTAGTTCATTCTGGAATCTTTGTAATAACTTACACACATACTTTCCTGCTATATCTACTGTAATTCCTACACACGTGTGTGCAACGTTTACTCCATTTTCTGGCAAGCGTGTGATCGTAAGGTGCGTCTTTTCAGTGACAAATGGTGTAGAAATTGGAGCATCAAATGAGAGGAGTTGTGATGGAAATGGGAGACATGGAAACGAGCTCAAATGCAGTAGTATGAAGGATGGAAGATGGAAAAATTAAGGAACGAGAGAGGAAGTTCCAAAAGTAGAAACCAGAAGTGAAATCACTCTATGGTCACTAAATCACTCTAAAATCACTTATTTTGGGCGTGTGTTCTTAGCACGTTGCAAAAATCGTTTGTCGAATTAACAACTGCCAACCCACGACTTACCATTACTTTCACATAGTCATGGCTAATTTATTTTGAAATTCGTTTTAAATATTTAGATTCCCCCGAATGTTTCACCGATTCATAAAACTTAAGGATTTCGAGAAACGTTCAGAACACAACGCAAGATGGTTCCCGAGACAAAGAGACATGAAGTTCCAGACGGCGACTGCGAAAAGCCAAACAACGACAAACTACTTTCACACGCCTCGTCGAACGTTTTTCCCATCGACCTCACCGACCGAACCTTCTCAAAGGAAGAAATAATTACAATTCCGTTTGAAAAATAAGTTTGTTTCTTTTTTCGCTTCGTACGATTTTGCGGAATGAAATAAATATTTCAAATCAACAAATGAAAAATGAACAATGCCATAAAGTACGGGAATTACGGACGTCTATTACATAATTGTTTACACATTAACTCGCGCACAAATAGACGCCTACTCTATTCCATTACTTTCTCATTGTTCTTGTTGAATGCATCTTCACGAGAAATTGAGGTTTCCTGAGAGATAGTACCATCCAAATGTTATGAAATTGTTGGGGATTGAGTATTTTCAATAAATATATTTAAAGTTTTCACAGTGTCTACTTTAAAACATACATGGTGAAAAACGTGTTTTGCCTTTTTTTCTTATAAAACTGTAGTCGACAAGTATTATTGGAAAGTCATGGTGTGAAATGGTGGTGTATGGTACATTACGCTCCCGAGATTGACAGTGTTTTCGAAGTAGGTATTCATCCATATTTGTGCTCGGATAATTTGTATGTGGTAGATATCAGGTCCTTTTGTTTTAGCACGGACATTTTCACTTCGTTGATCTAGGTTTTGGAATTCTCGTAGAAAAACAAAATACTTCGTTGCTCGTTTGGTTAGCCGAGGTCGCTGAGGCTGAAAGATCGTAGGTGCCTCAGCTCGAAGAGTCGCGGGTTCGAATCCCGCCTTGGCCATGGATGTTTTGTGCTGACAGTACGTTTTCTCCCTATGGTTAAAAAAATCAGTGGCCGCTATATATCCAAGTTGTTGTAAAGCGACCTTAAAAAAGTAATTCGTTCAGTGTAATGTAAACTTGCGAAATGGACATAAATGTAGCTTCACTATGAGCATGTTTTTCTGAGCACTCATTTTGCTTGTAGTTGTAGGAATAGAGCTGCAGGCGAGTTACTATTTTGTTAGCAATGCAGAAAAATCAAATCTGCTGTTGGTTTTCCGTTTAAGATATGTTTTACATAAATCGGGAACGAAAATGTCTAGTTTTTGAATGTTGATAATCTCGGGCTTTTTTACATTTATTATTACTTTTTTAAACTTTTATTCATCTTTCAACTATCGTATTTATAATTTAAATGTTGGGAAGGTATATTTGAATTCAAGAAAATGTGCGCAGAAAACTTCTCCCCAATACGTCACAGACAGTTTTTACTGTTTTTGACCAAAATACACAATGATAGGAAATCATTGCGCTGATAGTATTAAAGATCATTTCCAAAACTGTATTTCAATCCTAATATTCAATAAAATGAAATCATAAATTAACGCGTGTGTGTGTTTATTTACATGTTTCTGTAAAGAAATATTGTATTCTACATATATATGTATGGTTTAATTTCGCTTTTCGTTTTTGGTTTTTCACATTCGCTTATACATTCCTAATTAGTAAAGCGTATATGACCCTGCGGTCAAACGTCGAAAATTCGTTCAGTAATCTTATTCATTCTGTAATATCATGTCAAGATATATTTCAAACTTGTTAATCAATATAGCATCTGTTTGACCTCTGGCAATCTCTACGACAGTGACCATTCCGTAAACCCATCTAGTTCCCCCGTGTATCAAATTAATGATCCGTTTGTGGCTTAACCAAAAGATATGAGATTTTAGAAAGATATATTTGTTGGTCATACGTGGCATATAGATATATTTCAACGAACAAGCTTCAATACCAAATTTCATGTAATAATAGATCCCAAGTATTCTGATGAATTCTGACATATTAATGAGGTAATGGAAATAACATCAAGCTTATCTTCGACAAAATAGTGTACACAGCATTACAAACTTTCTCAGTCCACATTATTTCTCTAATACTTCTGATATTAGATTAAATATATCAAGGACGAGACAAACAGAATTTATCTCTATTGCCGCCCACCAAATCTGTGTTCACCGACTCTCTTCCAGATTTTTCAAATGATCATCACAGCCCTTTGTGAGAAAATTTTCGTATTGTTATGAATGGAGTAGAAGGGAAAACTCGCTTAAAAATCTGCGCCGCGCTTTCCTTGATCTCTTCGTTTCATGTTGAATCTCTCCCGTGGATTTCTCGTCGTTAGGTCGAATCGAGCCCCTTGCCACAATCTAAATATTCAACATTCTTTTAAAATTTTTATTTAGCTCCACATCTCTCGTCCCTTGCGATTGCAGCCTTACTTTTTTTCTTTCTTCCGTTCTTTCTTTTTTTCTGTTGAACGCAGTCGCGTTATCTCTCTTTCTTTTCTCGCTGCCAAGTAAAGGCGACAGCGGTCTTTAGCGGAGTCCAATTTCCTGAATATGATGAGCTCATCTGGATTTTTCATTTAAATCCCGCCCAGTGGTGATACGATCTGCCGACCTCTGGGGCCGCGCCTCTTCTTTCGAGGTGTTTCTTCTTTAACGTGGGCGTTTCGCAGGGGCTTGCCCCGATGCTGCACCGCAACACGCGCTGTCGCCCACCCCCCCATCGCGCCGCACCGCGCTGCTCTGCGCCCGGCCCGCCGGGCCAGCCCTGCGCCAGCCACGCGGAAGACCTTCCGCCAGCCTATACGCCACGGGCCCCCTCGCCGCCCCTGGCTGCAGTCTAGTCTTAGCCTTTGATTTCGTTTGATTGGATTTATTTGGTGTATTTTCGTTAAAAAAAAGTTGAAAACTGTATGGAACGTATGAGGGAGAAGTATAATCTTCGTACTTTTTATTGAACTCCAGAATCTCTACCCTACCTTTTGTAGTTGAATGATGAAGAAAAGTTCAAACCAAGCGAGGTTAACAGCACTTGAACACATTGTTGCTCCTGAGTACAGAAAATGTGAATTGGTGAAAGAACTACAGATTTGATTTATAAGTATTGCTAACAAATAGAAACTCACACTCAGATTCCAAGCTATCCATTACTAGCAAAAGGAGAGATCAACGAAACGTGAGCATATGAAATTTATGTCCAGATGCAAAACAGGGTCATTTCAACATTTGATCAATAAATCAGGGAAACGGGACGAAACACCTGATAGAGACGGAGGTCATTGACCCAGAAACTAATGGTGAAATGATGAATGATGTTAGAGTAATAGTTGATTGAAAGTTAAGGGAAATAGGAGCACTTCGAAAACACTTGCAGAAAATCCTGCTTTGCCCACTACAAATTCAGATTGATAGATTGGTATTTGAACCCCGGTCCCCGAAGTGAGAACCTAGAATTTATTTAAGACTAATAACAATACTAACAACAGAATGTTCTCTCGTGTCATGTCAAAATATGCCTCCATATTTTCAGTGATTGTTGGAGTCACAAGTGATACGTATGCAAGGTTTAGATGCCCGAAAAGACTGAATTAAAAAAAATATTTCGACGTATTTTTAGTCCTACAATCTTATACTATGTAATATCAAAGTACAGTATTCTTCATTGATTAAGAGAGATTGACAAAAAAAGACAGAAAGCATTGATTCATAACGCATTTTTCATGCCCGTTTAATAAAAAAAAGATATCGGAAGATTTGTTTAAGATTTTCTGTTTGCAAGCAAATAGTCGAGAAAACGTATTTATAGAAAGTAATAAATGTTTATTTTTTTATATATACTGTCAACAATGTTAAAAATGAG
>JAHLJT010008446.1:274330427-274355007 GCA_031308135.1 Acheta domesticus | reverse complement strand
CCCCCTTGTTCCCCTCCGGCCGCATCCGCGTGCGCGCACCTTCCCCTCCGCCCGTGGCAGACGCCTCCAGCGCCCATCTCACGCCTCGGTGGAGGGCACGCTCCCCTCCACGCCAAGCATCCATTTTACCTCCAATTATTTTCTTCGGCAAGGATTTTTTGTTCTTTAAGATCACATCAACATCTAGGTCATTAGCGACCACAATTGGGTTTAACGTTATGGTAAACTGTGAGGAGGACATGATTTGTTGATGATAGGGGTTAAAGGACGAACACGAATACAAGCATGTCCGAGGCGGGACTCGAACCCGCGATCCTTCGGTCCGAGATCGCTACGACACTACTGCTTTAGCGATCTCGTTCACCGGGGATCGGCTATAGCAAGGATTAGGCAGTGTGATACGCGTGCAGCCAGGTGTTCGCGGTAGGCTGTAGAAGAATGTGATAAGCTAGTGCAGGGTACGCAAGGGACTTGCACTTGAACTATTTCAACAACAAAAATCTCGATTATACTGGTATATTCGACTCATCATCTAAATAATGAGATGTATCGCAATTACCTCAATTTCGAGTCGGACATTTGCTTGAAACTGTGAGCTTGAAAACGAGAAAATAGAAATCCCGTTTAGTGATGCAAATCTACCCTTTTCAGGAAAAAATAATTTAATTTTACAGGTAAAACCATTCAGTCTTAATTATTATCATTTTACATTAATATAATTATTTAAATGATGTTACAATCTAATGTTTTGTAAACATTCATAGAAACAGAAAATCAGTTAATTATGCATTTCAGAAACATATCCTTTTTTTCTTCCTTGTGACTAGTTTCTTTGATATAATTACTTAGTACATAAATTTAAATTAAATTTTCTATCTTCCACGTTTTAATTATTTTCTATACTTCATTTTAAAGAACTGTTTCAATAAAATACAAGATGACTTAATTTACTGAAATAATATTTTAATTTTGCCATTTTTTGAAAAATTCATCATGGGATACATGAATATCTTATATAATATGTGGGGTTACAATCTTTTAAAAAGTTTGAAAAACCTGTTCTACAGCATTCTCTAATTCGTTCACTTTCCCCTTTGTTCACAATGCCGTGCGCACCTCAGTCTCCTTTCCTTAATTTCCAAAGTCATTTACGCCCTGCCATACGCATCTTGCACTCTTCTTGTTATCCGCTCGTCTTTTCTTGTTTCATCCAACATTCGAACTTCCAATGTGCTCTCCTCATAATTCCTCTTTTTGTTCTAATGTGTCTTTCACTCTATCATTGCTGTCTGTGACTGTGTCTTCTCCACGGCTTCTCCCAATTTCAAGCAACCATATCACCCATTATTTTTTATTGCATTCCCTAACACATTCTCTTGGTCCCTCCATTTGTTCGATACTCCATTCGCCTGTCCGCTTCTTTACTACTCCCTCCGGTCATCTCCTCTGTCTATTCGCCCGTAATCTTTCCTAAGCTCTTACGTCGTCCCCCTCCGTCGCATTACTCCTTTGTCATCCGTTCTCCCCTACAGAGTCCCCTTTGCTCCTTAACGTGACCACTCCGTTCTCATTATGCTTCTTCTCAAATGACGTTTGTCTTTCCTTCGCTCTTTACCGTCTTTCGCCAGACTTCTCTTTTTCCCGCGTTTTTCATTTCTGACTATACAACGTTAGAATTTTGATTAAAGTATTGAAAATGTCAAATAGTTGCATAGTCGTGATCTCGCTACAATCGTGTAAGTACCCATTCGGCTTCATTTCTACTTTCTGGAAAGGAAGCAGTGTTCAAACGAAAGGACAATTTATATATTTAGTTAGACTCGGAATACATACTTTTGGTGTGTATGGAACACAGCAAAAAAGTGGCGGCATTTCTGATACATTGTAGTATTTGAGAGAAAAAATTGTTTTTGGTAACTGAATTCAGATTTACGGATCTTAATAGTTTTATATGAAGTAAGCTATATTTTCCAAGGTATTCTCTTTCTTGCACAATATCTTGTCCAAGTTGTTTTTATGATCATAATAGTGTGGCTTACCAAAGATTTATTAAGAATCGGGTCAATTATTAAAACTCAAAATGAAAGACATTTAAATGTCTTTGGTTTTGAATTTTAATAATTGAGCAATTCTTAGAGAAAGTGTTGAAACGTATGACTGGTTTTGATATAATTATCTGCAAATACTCCTAAAAATATTTTAAACAATTAAAATGATAAGAAATTGAATACGTAATTTAATTACATTTTTTCTGTGTAAAATTTTGAATCAATATCGATGGCGCAATGACACAGGAGAGAGGAAATCGTGAGTCGTCAGCCTCCTCATTAACCGATAACGCATTCACCATTGTAGTTTTTACTAATTTTCAATGGCAACAAAAATCATTGAATACCTAACTGTAAACGTTGTAAACAACTTTAAATTTACAAATAAAAATCATTTGAAGCCAACATAATGGTGAATTCTTTATTAGAAAACTAAACGACGTCAAGTCATTTCGACATTACACCAAATATGTCGACTGATAACCTCACCCCGCCAAAGGAAAATCCTGGTTACAACACTGATCAATATGAAATGACATCGTAATCATCAATCAGAGTGGGGATTCGTTTTTCTTCAGTCGGTATCAAGGCCAACTGTGTTGAGTCCAAGTTTGAAGTTTGTACTTTGTTCTGCTGCCCTCCTTTCACCTCGTCCCTTTCGTTTCAACCTCCCATCTCTTCTCCCGCCTGTTCCGTCGACCATCCCCTTCGTCTCCTTAGTCCTTCTCCTCTTCTTCTTAATTTTCTAATACTTTCCACTCCATAGCCTTTTCTTTCTCATAGGTCCTTGTGCCAATCCCTCCGCCTTTTCATCGTCCTTTATACATTCTTTCTTCCGACCTTTCCACGGTCCTTTTCACCTCGCCAATGGACTGGTAAAAGAGTCTGCTCAGTCATAAAGAACAGGCTGCGAGAAGCTTGAAGACTATTACGAGAAGACGACGTCTGTACGAAGCGTACACTCTGTGGAGAAATTAGTTTCCGTTGAGTATACTGTAAAAAGTGCATAATATGATATTGGAATATAAAAGTGAAGGTAATGGAGGGTATTAAAACCGTACATGTGCTGCAAAGATGACTAGAGACTGAAAAGAGGCCAAAATAAGACCTTTCCTTCAGCTCCATCAAGCGAATATTATGGTGATAATGATTTGTTGCAATTATTACTATTTCGAGTATGTTTTAACCAGAGCTGCTGAAACATGTCGCATTGTTATCATAGGCTCTTCATTCACTTTTATATTCTTCACCACTAATTTTAGTGTAGTGTAATACTTAATTACGTAGATGCTTCATTACAATTTCCAGTGGTAATGGATACGACGTATTGTTTTTGTTGTTCTATAAAAAAGAAATGAACTAGAGAAATAACATCAGATTCGAATGCTGAACTACCCAAAACCGTGCTGATTGGATTCTTACAAATAAGTGTATAGTTTTACAAGTAATAAAACACTATTTCCATTATCATATTTTCCAAATATTTTGAAACACATTTATAAACAGTATGACTCTGATTAAAGAAATTATTATATTGAGAAATACGATTTTCTCTCTTGGGATCTATATCTTCGTCGCCATTCTAACCTCTTGAATTTCTCATTCGTGTAAAAGAATAAACGTTTATTACTTCTTGTAAACATCAAGTGTTTACGTGGCGCCTCGAAAAACATACATTTTGTATTCATAAAACCAATATTTTTTGTGCAAATGCATTTTTTAATTGTTTTAATTGGATATTCGTTTTTCGAAAGTTTCGACAAAAACGAACAGTTTGCTTTGTGCTTCAATAACAAATGTTGTTTTCTTTAGCAGTTACGTCGCGACCGTTCCCGCCCGCGACGTCGTAAGCACGCTTTTTTAAACCAATTTCGCGATCGTTTACTTTGTACGGGACTGTACCTCATTTTCTGCTTAAGAACCATTTAGTTGCTCTCTGTTAGTCACTGTCTTTCTGGATGTGTTTGTGTGTGTTCGGCTCGTGTAGAGAAAAGGCGGAGCTTAAGACAGAGGACGAAACATTACGGAGGATTGCAGGGATCAAGCCGTTCCTTGAGCGGCGCAGATGAACTCGCGTCTGGAAAACCTCATCTCGTGTGGCCGACCATGAGCGCCGGCTAGGCGGGGGAGGGGGAGGGGGCGCACGCCTCATCCAGCCCCAAAGCCCTCGTGCGATGAATCATGCGCGACGCGAATCGATCAAAGAAGAACACGTTTGGCAGCAGCCCGCGTATAGAAAGACACTGCACGGTTGATTAATTTTGTGTTTACGGAGTCCTACCTCTTCGTCTCACGTCCACATTTTTTTCTCTCATAATTTCTTAGTGAGTTTATGTAACCGGGGTAGCGTAAATGGTCAGGTGAAGAAATATGTTTTTCTCTTCATCAAAATTCTCTCTTAGGACTCCAGTTTTTTAATGTTTTACATTTGACGCACTTTGCGGTTTCTTTATATTGTGTTTAAGGAGCTATCATTTACGTAAGTTATTTTTATACACATCATTCAATGCACTGTGTATGTATTGTACTTCAGTAAGATATTTAAATGATCCAAAGATTATAATCATACGAATTCCTTTCAATGCCAACTTTCGTATTCATTATTGTATTATATATTATATCTCTAAGTATATTATATATATCGTTAATTTTAGTAATCATTCTTTACCTGTGTTCAAGTGTGTAATTAATTTTCTTGAGGAAAATATTTATTTATTACTATTCTTTCTTGTTATTCGTAATTTTGATAAAATGCGTGTTTCGATGTTTTTTCCATAATGTAGTGTTATTTCGTCTCTACAGGCTGACAGGAAATATATAAAATTATGTTCTAAGAGTTTGTCTATTCTCGCAGCATATTTCTTAATCATTAGAGCGTCTCTAACGATGCTGGAAACCTTTGCACCGGCACTTCGTTACTTTCATCACTACCTCTCAAATGAATGTATCCTTTGATACTCAATTAAATTACATTTCATTATATTTTGTTCCGTTTACGCGCGTCTTTCTATCATATTCAGAAGCAAGTTCATAACGCGGGAGCAGGAGCATCAGCAGCAGCAGCAGCTCAGCGAGAGAGCTCTTCACTAAAGCAGTCCTTTCAACGCGCCTGCCTTCAGCCTCCGCCGGCGAGGCGCCTGCGCTTTTCTCCTGCGCGAGTTCAGCAGATGCACGTCTTCAGGAAGACGCGATTACAGGGCACGGTCTCCGCCGCACGCCCGGAGCATCAAAAGTAGGTTTGCGATGCAATTGTCTGCAAAAGAACCCCGCCGTAATTCCTGATGCACCCGGTTCCCTCTCCGTCCGCGCGCGAGGCCGCCTCTGCCGCCGCGCGCAGGACGTAACTGCTGATCGTATTTCTGCTGTCGCAACTGCAGTAGCAGCCCATTGTCAATAATATGCCTGTTCTCATTCAAGTACCTACTGCTGTAATTGCCATTCATAATACAGTTTTGTTAAGTTATGGAGCGCGCTCAGTAGCTGAGAAGTTTGCAAAGGAGAGGAACTGCTCTTCTGGTGGGAGAAGGAAAGAGAGAGGGTAGAACGGGGCGAATGAGGAGGAAGGAGAGAGAGGGAAGACGTGTTGAAGAGTCGGAAATACGTACGCTCGCGTAGCGGCGTTTCAAAGCCCTGCGGCGTCTTACTCCTAAGAGGTTCAAACTTTTCACAATGTGGAAGTCTTTCTCCGTGAATATTCCTCTTTCCGTACAATACATTACGCTATCAGTCATGTGGTATTGCTTTATTTATCCTTTAAATATTTTTTTTCGTAATGGTTTTTAACAAATTTAGAAAAAAATCCTTCTTTACGAATAGTATAGTGAAAAACAGATGTAAAAGTAATCTGTCTCCGATTTTCTTAGAAAAAAATGTTAAAGGAAATATTCAATTTCTCAGAAAAAATTCTCTTACAGAGACTAGTGAAATTCTTGAATTAAAATTCTGAGAAAACGACATTGTTTTCATCCTATTGACTTCCGTTCAGTATTGTTCAAGCGGTATCTCAGTTCATAAAATCATCCGATAGTCTTCCAAAATACCAGTGTGCTTTGAATGGGTAGCAATAATAATAAAATTTTAACGAAAGAGGTGAAGATTGTAGTTTACATGTAAATAATGGGAGGAACTGAAACATACAAAGCTATATGAAATGTTTTTAATTTTGTGAACAACTAGCGATATTAAAGATGAGCTAACCGTGTTCTTATGTCTCGTGTGTCAAACACGTTAGTATAATTTGCAAGTAATTTTTAAGAGAGCTAATATTCCACAGTAATAATTACGTAGGATACCTGAAGATATATTCGTAAAAGAACTCGAAGCGTTGTATGGCTGTTTAAAAAAAAGATGTACGGCACCAAGTGTTCAGGTTTCATTGTCCTAAATATAGGGAATCGATAATATTATTGAATAAATATTTATTAATATAAATACGCATGTAAATAAATATGAACAAAAAACGATGAACATGAATATATAGATATAAAAACAGATATTTGATTAACAATTATTCAATTTTGTTTTCTAATAATAATTAATGTAATTATAGGCATAATTATAAAATTTTGTCGGAATTTATTTACGAATTTCTCTTATTGATATATTGTTGAAATTCGCAATAAAGACTCCACTATAAATTTCGCTGACGAACAGTTTATTTCAGTTGCTCAATGTTCTCACCTTCACGATTACGAATGGTCGTTTAGCATTAACAAGTTCCAGGAGATAATCGCAATTCCTCTCAGTTTGCAAATAAGTAGGCAATAACTACATCCATTTCCCAACATTTTGTTAATATCTCTTCACGATACTGTTAATTCCAAAACTAACAGTAAACTTTCTCCGTTGTGATTACCTTGAGCCAAAACTCCCTTCGTACCAGCACATTAATAGTTCCAAACTCGCACGTGCTTAGGATTTCTCTCATAATTATCGTCTTGCGTAACTTCAATTGACGGTCGCCAGGCTCTTCTCTAATGGAATGATTCTACAGAGAGTTTGAAACAGAACTGTCATGCTCGCTAATAGATTTTACATCAGGGAACTTTGTTGGACATGAAGATACTTTAATATTTGTCATTCAATGGTTTCTCCATCAGGACTGCAAAGCGATGTTTTTTACGTATGCTGTGTGGTGAATGCTGATTATAATTTATTCATTTGTAATTTGTGTAACAAATTTGTAATATCTGTAACGTATATCACAAATACAATGCCACAAGATAATAGCAACGTATTTGTCACAGGTTCAGAACGTGTTTGCGAACCTAAAATATGTTCATTATTAATCGAATTCTTATGTTACAACGTAATTTATTTAATAGAAACGAAACGATTGATTTAAGAATGATGAACATGAATAAATAGAACCTGTTGATCGTTCCAGAAACGATTCAAAATGTGATTTTAAGAAATTGAAATAAGAAACATATGATGTACTTGAATTGAAATAATAAATAGAAAGCTTTCTTAAACTACTGACTCATTTTTCAGTTGTTTTTTTCTCTCTTACTATTCACGATTGACTTATGTAATTAAAAGAGCGCGAATATATTTATTCCAATTTTCAAACAATATCAATAAATTTAAGATCATTAAATTAAAAAACCTAATATACTATTAGGGACGGAACCATGTTCTTTCTTGATCTCTAATGCTTATGTGACAACTAATAATTGACTTTGTTATATCTCAAAGTCTTTGGCACAGGTGTTCAAATGAATGTTTTTTTAATTTAATGATGGATAATAATAATAATAATAATAATAGTAATAATGGGGAATTCTGAATGTTCATTCTTGTTGAAATTATTGTTTTTGTTTCCTGTTTATACTGTTGTTTTGAGGTTATTTTCCTCAGAATCTACTCCAGGATACATAATGTATTGCTAATTGCACATTAGTTGTCAACAATATGTTCACATTTTGAAATTTATCTTTTTTATTTCCGAGAATCGCGTTAAATAGAAAAAACATTCCAAAAATGTCTTGAGACATTATTCTCGGTGAAGATAGACTGAAGAACCGTCGCCGTGAAGTCGGCCGCCGTAATCTAAATTCCTGCCCGCGTTGCAGATGATGAATGCCTTCTCGAGAGGACGCGAGAGGAAAATATTTCGCGTGGAAAAGCTTCACAACGACTTTGACACACTCGATAAAAAATGGAAAATGACGCACATATCCGCCCTCGAGATGACCAACGCCTCGCCATCAAACGCTCGGGTATTGGAAATCAATAAATAAGTAAAATTCACAGGTCGTAACTTGCTCGGCATCCGCTTCTCCATCCAATGTTTAACGCGGCCTACAAGCTTTCTGGGCCGTTTGTGTTCCTTCAGAAGTAGGCACGTCACATCGTTTTTGTCGAAAGCTCGCGCTCTTGATGGAGAAAATATCTTTCCCCTCTCACTGTATCAAATCCGTATTATGAGGACCGTTTTGCAACAGCTGCTGTGCGATAATGGTTTTTGTAGGGTTGGAATTGTTGCACAAACATACTGTCTTCGTTGAAGGTGATGTTTTACAGCTGTAAAAGTACAATATACACCTTTAAAGAATCACGTTTCTTTGGAGAATAAATAACTTTCACCGTTTAAAAAATATTAACAAGTATATACAAAACTATTTTTCATCTAAGATCGCAAATAAAGTTACACAATTGTCAAAAGTGAATGGGAATCCTTGACGAGTATGAACAATAATAACTTAAACGAATTCGTCTAAAAGTGTTAAATTGAAAATAGACGCATAATATAGTTTTTCCTGAAATCATTTCAAACATACGAAACGTGAAAACGATTTCAGAATTTAAGTTTGCAATAGCAAATAGCAAGGGTTTAGCAAATAAAAATAGCTTTTCCTGTAAATAGACGCTGTGAATACGTTTCCTTTAGAAAAGTATTTTATTAAGTTTTCGTAACATTTCTCAATGACCCCCAATGCTGTAAAAGTGCAATTTCTGCAAATTAAACGTAATCCTTTCTTACTGAAAAAAGGTTTTCTAGGCATTTAGAGCAAGCATTTTCTTCGCCGAGCCATACACTCCCTCTCTTTTGCGAATATTGTACCTGGACGCCGCGGGTAAATAGGGCGACGGGATTCCAGAAGGCAGCGCGCTGCCGGTTATTAAACGTAATCCTATTTGAGTGAAAAAATTCCCGGCCGCATTCATCACGGAGTTAATTGGTATCGCAGGGCGTCGCCGCTCCGCGCCGAGCGGCGCCGCGCCGCCCCGCGCCGCGTCGGGCAGTGCTGGGCGAGCGGCCCGCGTCTCCCCGGAGGCTTTCATCAGCGAGGGCTGAGGCCCCGAGAAGACGGCGGCAGGCGCGTGCGGGGCGAGGCGCGGCGGGGAGAAGTACAAAAGGGGCGGGGCGGAGCGGCCGGAGCGGGGTGCCGCGGGGAGGAGTGCTAAGGGGGAAAAGTGCAAAAGGATGTGGAGGAGCGGGTGGGAGCGGGGTGCTGCGGGGAGGGACGCAAAGTGAGCGGACCGCGGAGAAGCGCAGAGGCGGTTAGGTGAAACAGGTCCGAACGTGGTGCAGTGGAGGGGAGCGCAAAGGGAGAGAAAGCGGGGAGATGCGCAAAAGGGGTGGGGCGGGACAGAGCGGGGCGGAGCAGCCCGGAACGTGGTGCAATGGAGAGGACCCCAAAGAGAGAGAAAGGGCGGGGCGGGACCGAGTGGGCCGGAGCTGCCCGGAATGTGGTGCGGTGGAGAGGAGTGCAAGGAGCGAGGAGCGGGGGAAAACGCAAAAGGGACGGGGCGGGACAGAGTGGGCCAGAGCAGCCCAAAACGTTGTACAGTGGAAAGGAGCGCAAAGAGAGAGAAGCGAGGAGAAGTGCAAAAGGGGCGAGGCGGGACAGAGCGGGGCGGAGCGGTCCGGAACGTGGTGCAGTGGAGAGGAGCGCAGAGCGAAGCGGGGAGAAACGCAAAAGAGATTTGGCAGAGTGCGCTGGAGTGTGGTGCAGTGGGGAGCGCAAAAGGAGCGGAGCGGGTCGGTGCGGGACCGAGCCCGGTGGAAAGGAGTGGAAGGAGATGGAGTGCGGAGGAGCCGGATGTTTCTAACTCACAAAGATAAGTGTTTTTTTACAATAAACGTTGATAAGAAAAGAACTTGTATCCCTGAATGATACAGTGAAAGTAAATTGTTAATAGTCATATGAAGGGTGAAAACCAGAACGGTATAAGTGACATTTCATAAATTCTTAAGAAACATTTATTTAAATCAATATCACTGTACGACTGTACAGACGTGGTGCTCTGGGTTATCATTAAAATCACGGATTTCAATGTTCATTAAACCACCAAATTACATTAGCACTGAAATATAGCCCATTTATATACTTCTTGGATAATCATTCCAAATTGAAAATAATATTCTCACCTCAATTTCACCAATTCACTAGCGTGTGTTCTGCGCGTTTTAACTCGAACAGTAGATTTTATCTTCGGTGGTACTCCAGTATCCTTACTGATTAATCTGATCTTAAGCACAAACTTCTTGGCATGGAGAATCAATGTGGTTTGTCGACAAGTGCTGTTATCAGCTTTTCTTAGGAAACTGCTATTAGAAACATTTTTATTTCTTTGCTCATCTCCCTGCGCACAACATTCTGGAATATCATTTTGAGCCCGAAGTGTTTCTCACTGTATACGTGGTAGGAAGTTATGCTTAACTAAACTGTTGTGTATTTCCAAACTAGTTGCTAAAATTTTCATAACTATCAGTAATACGAACATGGTCGTAACAAAAAAATTTAAATCATAATGAAATATGTGATTAATGTTTGTCAATTATTTGTATTTATTAAATTCATATTGCAGATATTTTGTATAGTTGTTATTTATTAGTGAATGAATGTTTCTGTTTGCATAATATTACAGTTTTTTAAAAATTGATTGAAAATGCATTCGAGAAAATATACCTCTGAAGATTAAGAGAAAATATACCTCTGAAGTTAAAATATATTTTCACTACATCGGCCATTAGATTTTGTTTGGCTGACCAATCCACAGAACTATTGGAGTCAAATATTGCTAAAGAAATAGACAGCTTGAAGGTTCCTATTTTTTACATAATGTTACGCAATGCTTCGAGAAAAGATTGTTCCTGATCTACAGACTGCACAGAATATAAACAGCAATTTTGGAGGAGACTGAACTAAATAAAATGTAAAAAATGTACAAGGCAAAATATATAATACAAATAAAATTGTAGTAAAACATGTTTTATACGAATAAAATGTTTTATCTTATCTTCAAGGAGATATATTAATCCGATTAGAAACTATGCTATTACTGAAAGTTTAATATTATTCACGTACTCTAAATAATATTTACTACGCATCTCATAACAAGAATCCCTCCAACAGAAATTAGCAATCATACCCCTGGCAGACAAGTTCATGATTTGCCCCGACTCTGTAGTTCTTGCTCATGTTACACGACGAACATACATCGAACCTCTTCATTTCTAAATTGTATCTTAGTCACACATACCGCCCAAAGAAAGCAGCAAGCACAAATTAGACTTTATTCTTTACAGAACATTGAAAATCAAGGAGGGAAAATACTTGACAACCTCTCGCCACATTGAATCTCACCCGCCGCTCCAACATGCTATTCCGCCACCCCATTCTCCATTACACCGTCTCTGCATCCCGCTATCCCTGCGTCCCGCCGTCTCTGCGTCCCGCCGTCTCTGCGTCCCGCCGTCTCTGCGTCCCGCTGTCTCTGCGTCCCGCCGTCTCTGCGTCCCGCCATCTCTGCGTCCCGCCATCTCTATGTCCCGCCGGCTCTACATCCCACCGTCCTGGCGTCCCGCCTTTTTTTGCGTCCCGCCATGTCTACAATCCACCATCTCTGCGTTCCACCATCTCTGCGTCCCGCCATCTCTACGTACCGCCGACTCTACAACCTACCGTCTTTGCGTATCGCCGGTTTTTTGCATCCTGCCGTCTCTACAACCCACCGTCCCTGTATCCTCGTCTCTACAACCCGCCGTCCCCGCGTCCCGCTGTCGCTGCGTCTCATCTCGTTTATCCATCAGCCCCTACCCGTCCATCGCTACCTCTGTCCCAACATTTCCGTTCTTCCCTTTTTGCTATCCATCACTTTCTTTCCGCCTCCTTTCCGCTTCTTCATTTCATCCCTATTTGATTTGCCTTTTTCCTCCATTTTGCTTGTCTGTCGCTCTCTATTCCACCCACCCCGATCCTGCATCTCGTTTGTCCATCATCCTATTGCCCCGACCCCGACCTCCGCTTGCCGTCGTCCCTCCACCCGCCCGCGGTCGCCTCCCTCTTTCTCTTTCTCTTTCTCTCTCTCTCTGCGCTCCCCCGACGCAATTCGCAGGCTGGCTCTTGAGAACAAAGGAGCCCAGCTCGCTTGCCGCCAACTCGCGCTCCGTTATGAGTTTTTATTAAATACGCGCGTCTGAAGCGGCGCGGAGACGAGGGGACGCGACCCCTGCCCCTTCCTGGCGGCCACGCCCCCTCTTCCACATCCACGGCCTCGCCGCCTGCCGCAGCTCAGCCTCAGTCCGCGTTTGAGACCGCGCCTACACACGCGGACGTGACGAGGAATGTTGTTTTTGAATATTGTAAGAGCCATTTTCTCTCGTACGATTTCTGTTACAATGTTTTCAAAAAGAAAGAGAATACAGCATTGTGTAACTTTTGGAAAAATTTTGAATGAACGGATTAGGCAGAAGGAAGACGTGTCCTGAAAAATATCCAGTTTCTACATCTTTTTAACGTTTGACTTTTCGGATCCATTTGTAATGTTTGGGAAGAATACTTTTGAAATACGTTATTTCTCGGACCTCCCTCTTATTCTTCATCGATTCATTTCATTGCAAGGATATAATCAATTTGAAGAATTGCTCACTGTTCAATCCACTATTTATCCAGCTCTGCATCTTCATCACAGCTATCATAGACTTCCTAATTTTTCACGGTAAAAATTAATTGGCGAATAGAATTTAAACTACCAACACACTCTTCAAATTTTAACGCTCAATCAACCAGACTTGTTGCCATTTATTCTTTGTATTTGGTTCTTACGGCACTCCACCACTTGCATTTTGTTATGCGTGTTTTGTAATATAATGTTCGTGTAGTTCGTGTGTGCTGAAGGAGTCTTCCGTGAATTCCCGCCCATTCTTAGATCTTGCACCTGTCTGCACTAACTAGGACAGGTTCTCTCCACCACTAGTCGACTGGGCCTCCCGTGTGGTCGGAAACGGCTTCGTGCAGGAATACCATCCCCAAGGCACAGCATGCAACTCCCGGCATAGCATAGTGCTCCCCAGTGCAGCATACGACTCCCCCAAATTGCCGCTGAATCCCCGTCAGGTTCCGTGGTCCCGGATCTCTCCCTTGCCGATGCGCCATCCCTGAGGTACAGTCTTCTGGGCGCCCCTACTGGGTTTCCCGACAGGCGTTTGTGTATGTGTGTGTGTGTGTGTGTGTGTGTGTGTGTGTGTGTGTGTGTGTTAGTGTGTGTGTGTGTGTTTGTGTAGGGAGTTACGAAAGGGAGCAAGGTTGATAAAGGATTGCGCACAGTTCATTGCCAGATGCTTAGAGTACTGCTTTAGCATTTGCCTGAACTTAATAGGAGAAAAGCATGTAAATTAAATATTAGAGAAGATCTGCACACGCTACGTATCTGCACTATCCAGTTCTGGTTGCTATCGAAAATCCTGGGCCGTCAGTATTTGGCTTAACGTTGTCTTCTGGCAGCCGAGTCTTATAGATCATCACCTCACTATTTTCTGTCCCCTGGTTTTTCCCCACAGTCTGTGCTAGTAATGGATATCGGAACATGCACAAAGAACATGTTCGCCGGGTCATGGTACCGCATTTTTACGTATATAATCCTGTGAAGCATACTTACTATACTCATGTATATGCATGCCGCCTAATACAGTACTGACTAATTCGCATACATATGCATTGTAGTGGAAATATGTCAGGATCAATATACCACTATAACGCAATTATTATAATTACCGGGGAACGATAAGCAAAAACGAATAATCAATAGAATCTTAATGCTGCAGATGAACACGTAGTGAGTAGCCATACATTGCATAAGATCGAGAAGCCGTATAAAAACGGCACTGTAATTGTATGACGTGAAGTTAATGTGAGTTCTATTTTCAGTCGCATTAGATACGAAGTGGCTAATTCAATATAAATTCTCATCGACGCTCGTGAAATCTTACTGCTCGCTAACGTTTTGCTATGTCATTCCAACAGACCAACTTTACCTGCTAATAACAATAAGAATGCAATTTTTTCTTCGAAAATAAAGTTTCATCACCCGTTTAAAGGCAAACAGTGAAGTATAAATCACATAAAATCAGTTAGCATTGCGATTTACTATCGCTGCAAACATCACCACCTCTTATCGTAACTTATCACTATACATTTGTCATCATACGAGCATTATTCGCGCATTTTCCACAGTCCAACAGGGCTTTCCCGACTATATCGAATTCCGAGAACATCCGCAATCAGCATCGGCGTCGCAACCAGGCCGCAGCCGTCAGGGCAGCAACCACAACCAAAGCCGCTCCCACTTCCTCACTCCCCGCCGCCGTCTCTTCCCTTCTTTCCCTCCCGGACCAATAACCCCGCGGCGCGGCGTTTGGAAACTTCTCGATAACTTGGCGACGCGGCTGCGCCGGGGAAGCGTGATGGCAGTTAATTTGGACGGCGAACGAAACACAATAAAATTTCCACGCTTTTCTCGCTAGCCGCTCTTCTGGCGATCGGACGCGCCCCAGCGCCCGCCCGCTCCTGTAGGCGCGACCGAAGACCTTCCCCGCGCTCTCGAGGCCCCCCCGCTGCTCCCGTCCGCCCGGCCAGTCCCTAATACCCCGCCCTATCGCCCCGCCCAACCACCCCGCCCTACGATCACGCTCTACCAACCCACCCCTAAGGCACCTACCCTTCCACCCAGCTCCTTTCCCACATCTCTACCGCCCCGCCCCGCCCCTACCGCCCCGCCCCGCCCCTACCGCCCCGCCCCTACCGCCCCGTCCCTACCTCCCTGCTCTTACCGCCCCGCTCCTGCCTCCCCCCCTTACCGTCTTGCCCCGTCCCTACCATCCCGCTGCTGCCTCCGCCCACTCCGGCTATTCCGGCCTTCCCGCCTCATCCGCAATCTTCCGCTCTGAGCCCTCCGTTCTCACGTCGCCCTCGACACACGCCCACGCCCTCGCCTCGTTCACACCAGCCTCAGCTCACCATTCCTACTCGTCCCTCTTCTTCCGCCAACCCCCGCTTTGTGCCCCCGACGTGTTTTCACACCGCCCTGCCCCAGTCCTGCCCCCAGTCTTCCCCGTCTTGCCCCAATCATGATTCAATCTTCATCCAGTTTTGCGTCGACCTACCTCCCCCCTTCCAACGTCCTGCTTCCGGTCTGCCTCTGTTCTGCCACTGCCACCACAACCTTTGCCGCTTTCACCGCCACGCCGCAAACGGAGCTGTAAAGCACAAGCGTGCGGGCGGCGGGCGGCAGTAGCGGGTGGCGGGTAGAGTGGGGCGGCGGGCGGCGGGCGGCGGGCGACGGGCGACGGGCGACGGGCGACGGGCGACGGGCGACGGGCGACGGGCGACGGGCGACGGGCGACGGGCGACGGGCGACGGGCGACGGGCGACGGGCGACGGGCGACGGGCGACGGGCGACGGGCGACGGGCGACGGGCGACGGGCGACGGGCGACGGGCGACGGGCAGGGGGCGGGGGGCGGCCAGCAGCGGACGGCGGGCGGCGGGATGCGGGCGGAAGGGTTGTTGGCGGCGGGCGGCTGACGACTTCCTAACGGCGACCGTTGGGGCCCTTGACGACTGGCATGGCGATGCCGCTGCCGCCGCCTTCGCTGCCTCTGCTCGCTGTTGCCGCTTAAGCGCCCTGGCGCGTTGCCGTTGCCGTGCCCGGCGTCTCCGTCGCCGTCGCCGTAGCCGTCGCCTGCACCGCACCGCGCCGACAGCGCGGCCGCGCGCGAGCGTCCGCCTCGTAATAACGCGGAATTGCAAATGGAGAGAAAGTAGGCGGCGGGCAATTTTATTGTATTTAGGTCGTAATGCCGTCTCGCCGCCGCCGCAACGGCTCTCACGCGCTCGGGCCCCTTCGCGGTGGCTGCTGGGCGGGGGTGAGGTGGGGAGAGGTATGGGATCGGGTGGTGGCGCGTGGGAGTGGGGGTGTCACGAGGCCAACATGTGGAGGCGGTCGGAAAAAATGGCCGAATTCACATGATACCGTCGCGAGACGTATCTCTGGGAAAGGACCACTGGAGTCGAGCATCATTGTACAATCGAAAGAGTACGTCAAGAACTTGACACTGATACTCTTGTAGGTGCTGTTTTATTAGTTTTCAGTAAAATTTGAAAGGCGGTTTGGGGTCTTGTGTTCAAACCTTTAAGAACTATTTGTGTACTTCTCGTTTATTATGCATTTTAATTTTGAAATGTAGGTAATGTACGCAGAGCGTTGAGATATCTAACTTACTTGTTTTTGGCTGAAAATATATATAAGAAGAAATTCAATATTAGTCTGTGACTCAAATTAAAACCTAAAACAAATGAAGTTCATGTCCAGTTTTTTATATTGCTTGTTTTGTTCATTTGCGTCTCATGTCTCAGAAATTTTCATACAAAATATTAATTATTTTTACCTTTTACATTCTACCACTACAGCATTGTTTGTTTGTTTTCTTGCTCGTCTACCACTAGTACATATGTATACAGAGAAAGTTTTACAGTGTTGCAAAAAATAGATGTCGAAATGTTCACGGAAATAGTTTCCGGGGGACTGTGTCTTTTATGGGGGAAAGTGTCTTTTATCTATCGTTCTATCAGTGTAACTAGCATCTAAACCGTATACAGAATGTCTGCAAACTGGACATTTTCCGATCTATCAGGCTGAAATCCTAAATCTACGAATTTGAAACATCTTTTAATTTTTCAGGGTACTTGACACGAAGTTCCTAGGATACTTTCAAACTTTTCTGAAAAAAGGTTTCTATTTTTTGTGTACTTAATAATACGAGCCAATGACATTGATTTGCATTAAAAACTCTAAATGTTATATTGTTTTAAATAAAAAAACTAAAATTTCCAAGATTGCTTAGCTATTTTTTGAAATTTTCCTACACTTTCGTAACGGAAGATATAGATTTATTTCTTAATGCAATTTATTCCTCTACATTAGCATATAAATCATTTCACGTTCAGTATTTTCAATAGTAATTGTTTTAACGTTATTTTAAGTCAAATTGTGACTATTTTCCTTCTTGGTAGTTAGGAATAGAATTGAGGATGCTTTGAGACCTCTGATCTATTGGACAACCGCGGTATTGTATCAAGTACGTTATAGGAAGAAAAACCCACGTTCCATTCCACATGAAACCACATTCACATTCCAACCGATGGAAATTTTGGGGGAGTTGGCAACCCTCACAGAGGCATGGCTTGGGCAAATTAGGTGAAGGTAAGGCAAGTAGCCTGTATGCAAGTAAGCTGATGCTTTCCCCTAATTTTCTTGTGGGGCAATGTACTTTAACAACAGTGAAGTTTCCCGCCGCCGCGCCAGACCCATGAGGGGGCAGCCTCTGCGCTGCCAGAAAAAATCTATGCAAGCCTGGTCAAATTTGCGAAATGTTTGCGTAGTTTCAGATAATTTTATAATATCACAAATCAGTTTCAAATAATAATAGAAAGTGCGTGCAATTGGAGTACCACACTTTTCAACAAGCATTGCGAACTCTGTTAATAAATCTCACTAAACTTTTCGCAGTAACTAGTGAGCTACTTGAAAACTTAATTGATGAAAAATTCATTTTAATACATTAATAACCACATTATTTATTAATTAATTGTATTAAAATTGTGATTACAATATGTATATTTACGAAATTTTATGTAGCTTAAAAACACATTTTTGGGAATATTTTGAAAAGTTAACAATAATTTCTCTGATTATTTTTTGCTATTAAATTAAGCTTGAAAATTATTTTATAAAGTACCGAAAGCGACATTCAATTTCCCATAACCCGCGTGTCCTCTCTAAGCTTTGGAAAATCGGTTGTCATAGTTTAATGACAAATTTCGTTGGACACTATTCAAAAAGGTTCCCTGTCATTTTAATTTCAATTGTAGTACATCAAAAGACGGAAAAATAGAAGAATATGAAAATGGTCTACGCGTGTTCATACCATTGTGAAGCTGGTTCCTAGTGTGATCTATGCTAGTATTCTTTGCCTTACTTCCATGCTCGGAGCTACAGTTTTGGTTTGGAATGTAGCCATTTCTTCGCGTAGCCAAGAGCGACTAGCGGTGGCTCCTTTAAAGTGGTCGTGTTGACTGAATGATTTCCCTGCGGCGGTGTACTGTCTGGGGCAGTTTTTAACTGCGCTACATTCCTTGGAACACTCGCGTAAATGAGGCAGGCAAATGCGGCTAATGGAACATTTCCACTCGAAATAAGATTTGCATGAATGAAACCGCGATTAAAATTCTGACGCGTTCTAACAAATAACTGCCGCGTGTAACACTATTATCATTTACCATTCATAATGTTTTGCGTGTTAAAATTGTGAAAACATTTTTGCGCTCTGTGTAAGTGAGTTATTGTCCTCAAAAGTTTTGATTTCACTTTACACTTTCGGGAGCATTAAGTATTTTTCTTTACAGAAGCTTTCGGCTTGCCTTTCAATCTAATAGCATATATTTGTCTGGAAGTAACATGGATATGGGTTTGTTTGAAAGTCGAGTAATTTGTGTCGGGAGTTACATATAGTATATGAATGCATTATTCTTGGCAGAAGTATATCAAAGACGGAATCGGGAATGAGTATAAAATCATGGAAATTTATTGAAAAACTCCTAAAGCTAACACGCGGAAAGTTTTAGGTTCTGAACATTCACTTTGCGTAATTTCATCGACGCAAAGGTTCGAGAACTATATATGCTTGCAGCGAAACGCATTTCTGAGCATTATTCGAAAAATTAATTATTCGACTAGAAATCGCTTTATAATGCAGCAACGATCATCGGCGCGTGGCCCTGCCTGGTCTCCGCGTCACGTTGAGTTAATACAATTCTCCGCAATATGCTAATTTCGACCGATATTACGCGAATTGAAGTGACCAACTAGACGAAGTTGATTGCATTACCAGTCGTTGCAGTTTACTGGTCACACGCCCATACACCTCAAGGGATAATTGGAAGCGAATTGAGTAGGAAGCTCGCGCTAGGGGGCTCCCGCCGATGCGTCCGCCAGCGGAACAAAGGTAAATGACGGATCGGCCTCGCGGCCCGCCCGCGGGCAGCGCGCGGCAGCCAGGGACCCCGCCCCCTTCGAGATCTGCACCGCCCCCTCTCCGCCCGCGCGCCTGTAATAGCGCCTCTGGGATCGACAGCCATAGGCGCTCATTGCCCGCGTGGCCTCCGCTGCGACCAGTCGTCGCCGCTTGAAACAGTTTGGATCTGCTTGGTCCCGATCGACGGTTATTTAGCTGGAGCTGAAGTACGTGACGTTGCTAAGGTATTTATTTCATTCGCCAATTAGGCAGAAGCAAGAATGAGTTGGACGGCTGAGTGTAAGAACAGTCATATTCCTGGGGAATGGGCTTTTCTATACTAATACTTGTAGCACAACGTACTAATTAATTGGTTGCAGTCTTTCTATCTATTTGAAACTAGTCCTGTCTTGAAACTAGAAAATGACTACCTCACTTTTTTTATTTTTGGAATGCTGCTATTTTTATTTCCTCGTTATTCTATCAGTAGTTAAAAAAAATTTTATTTCCATCCTGTATCTTGCCCTGCTCCTGCCCGTTCCGCTCTGCTCGTTCAGGCTCCGCCCGACACGCCATGCCTAGGTGCATCACGGGTTGCGTCTTCTAACAAAATTACTCCTCGTCATCGCACGTTGATGGCCGATCATAAAAGTGATATGATAAGTTTAGTTATAATTACTAGTGTCAGAAAATATTAAAATTGGGCCATTTACGCCATCAAATATCGGATACTTTTATATTTATTATACACATTTATCTTTTCAATTTTATGTTTTTATGCCAGAACGTGAAAAATCAAATCATGTAAGGAAAGTTAGATTCGTTATATGGGACCTATTCGTTAAAATGGCCGAATTGATACATTTTCTGTCTTCGCCTTGTCTTCATGAAACATAACTTTCATATCTTCAGTGCGTGTGGGGCATATCGCCCCCACTGTCATAATGGTGACCCGAAAATTGGCAATATATACCCATACTCCTCCATTGCTCATTTCTTCCGTCGACCAGTGTACAACAGCTTGAAAGAGGTTTTTACTCAATGATTAAATTGATTCCGGGCAACTGCTATTGTTTGTATATCTCGTAAGTGCTGTGCATGCTATATTTCCGAAGGTAACGGGATCCTGCAGAGCTAGAACGTGATATCCGGCGCAGACATACACGTCGGCTTGCGTGGTTTCCACCGTCCAGGTATCTCCCCAGTGGTGCACCGCCGCAGTCGAGTCTAAGCTCTTGACATGTGTGGTTGTGTAGAGCTTTTAAGTGTATCCTAATTCGGTGAATATGTGTTGTAAGGGAAGAGGAGGGGCAAGGGTGAGGAAGGAAAGATCAAGCGCGGTCTGTGCCGCATTTGTTAGGGTTTCTACTCTGGTATTCGCATGATATTGATCAAAGAAATCACAGAAACTACCAAAACCCAATGGCTATTTCTCCTCCGACAGATTTATTCAGTATGTGGATGATGTGTGAAATTTTCTGGAAAGTGATGAAGTAAATTTTTAAAAATTAAATCCGATATAAGCTGCATAATAGACGCAACAATTCTATTAATTAATGTTTCATATATGAGTAAACAGCAATATCCAAGAAAGTATAATTTTACTAACAATTTTTGTTCTGTTTTAAAAAATAAACAATGTGTAATTGTTGTTTTGACAAATATTTTCCATTTAATTTCTTTTGAAAATGTTCACTAACAGTCGTTTGGGTAAATGTAATGTTTGTAATGTTTGTATTGTTTGTATTTTCAGTAAGTATATTTATTTCTTTGAGGTACCAGTGTCTATTTTTTCGATTTTTTGTAGGAAGTTAATTCAATTTCCACTAAATAAATATTAAAAAATTACAAATTAAAAAAAATATTGTTAACTGCAGTATCTATTTATTAAATGCGAGTGATCTGAGCTTGATGCCCATGCACAAGGGCATATAATGACGAGTGTAATATATAGAAGCAATATGGAGTTAAATGTGAACAAAATAAATGTTAATATATTCTACCTATATGTTATACATCTCTTCTTATTTCTAATGATTGTGTAAACATTGATAAATGTTAGTGGAAATTAGGGCAATATTCGTAACAAATACTTCTCCAAAACAAAAACGGATTATTTAATTGTGTAATGAATACAGGTCACCATCGTTATTCCGAAAACTGACAGTTGTGGTGAAGCATACATGTCACTAAACAACACTACTCATAAGATATGCCTAAACTGGGTGTTGTTGGTCTTCCGAAAATAGAAAAAATCTGGGGAAGATATTCATCTGATGAAATACTGAAACAAGTTCAGAATACAGCCTCAAAATGTCTAAACAAATTTGACCTTTCTTTATTTTTTATACATAAGGCACCGCAGGTAAGTGAACAAAAGTATGGAACATAAGACACGCCAAAAACCACATCTACTCACGTAATTTATGACTAATTTTTTTTAAATGCATAAAATATCAAAATTTGAATAGCATTTGTAATATGTCAACAATCTTCATTTAATATAACATATTTTGCTACTTATCAGTTTTACTATAGCCTTGCTTATCTATACATTAAGGAAAAGACTTAGTTTATAACGCAATGTTGATAAGTTTTTTTCAAACGGACTACTAATGTAATCCACTTGACCGGTTCGCGTTACGATTACAATCGCAACCACCGAGGGTTTATAAATGATATTCTGAATTGCCTAATCAGCACCACCTGTTACTTCTCAGTTCAATTCCTGGAACACTTCACGTTTGTTCGGTCACGTTTTCCATTTATGAAATAAATACTATCGTGTCCTTTTTCAATTGCGTCATTTGTTTAGCTTTAATCTTCCGAATGAATGAAAATTATGTATGCAAATGGCGATCAGACCACCACATGTTTATTTTAGACTTCAGTTTAGTCTAGGAAAGAAAATCCATAAACGCTAGTGGTCATAAAGACATATTCCATTCATATGGAAATTAGTGCGATATTAAGACTATTACTGCATTAATGAAACTTTGTTACTAATTATACTTTATCTCCTTGCCTTTTATGAATGTTATGTGACGGTAGCAAATTAAATTTCAAAAATCAATTGTTTACGGCATCCCTTTTCAAATTTTGAAGGTTGACCATTTGTCTCAAGGAGTGTCGTATTCTAATACATGTGTAATTAGATTTCTTTATCTGGACATCTACTTATCACTTTTTTGTTTTAGTATTTCCCCTTGAATTTACTGGTTGAGAGAAGTGAGTTTTGGCGTACAAATGAAAAATTGAAGGACGAGGGGTCGACAGGAGCCGAGTTCACAATTTTCAAATGAATATGCCAGAGACACTTTCGTACTAGTTGCGTACATTATTTTATGGTTGGATTCATGGAACCTTATACCAATACACCCTTGGAATCATTTCAAATATGTGTGGTTGTAGCCATGTTAATTCATGATGTCCCTATATTTTGTTTACTTTGCGATACCCAATTCTATCACTTGACCATATCTTTTCGGTACGGCAAAGTCTATTGGAATCACGGAAAGCAACACTTTCTAATCAGTAAACAGTGATGGTATGTACAAACTTCCATCCATGAGACCTGAAAAATATATTTTCTACAATTGCCTACCAAACATTTCTTGACAAGTCACATACATATTTTTTAATCTTACAAAGTTATATTAAACCTCTGGTTTTTTCTCTTAACCTCCACTCCAAGAAACTGGAGTGTAAGCCGCGATAAATCTTCCCTTCGAAAGGCACATCCCAGGGTGCGCGAGCGCAGTGCCCGCAATTCTCGCCAGCGACGCAATAGCCCGAATGTAAAGGTGCCCCAGTAAAAGACGAACGACTAAAATCTATGATTTCGACGCGACATGAACGCTCGCTTTATTTCGAAACTCCCATTCGTGATGTGCTCTAATTCCAGCAGCGGGTCCGCGGGCGCACCTAGCACTACATTTGTGGCGTCATAAACCAGCAGCGGCGACAGCACACCCTCGCGGGGGCTTTCGGGCGGCTGGCTGCGAGAACGCGCGCCGTGTGGAACGAGAGCTGATGACGCCACTGCATACCTGCCTCGCGCAAACGCCCCCGTCGCTTCACATCTGCGTCACGATGCTAGGCGAAAATTAGGGACGTCGCAATAGTTTCGCGATCGCCGACGGCGCGCCTTCTAGTACCGGTGAGTATCAGGATTGAAATCGCCGTCGGTCCATTTGAGGTGGGCAACGTTGGTTCGGGGAAAGTTTTCTTGGGTTACTCCCGTTTCCCACGCCTCTTATTCCATCTGAATTTGCAATGAAGCTTTTCTTGGGGTACTCCGTTTCATTCGCCTTGCATTCCATCTGAATTGCGGGTGAAGGTTTTCTTGGGGTACTTCCGTTCCTCCCGTCGCTCATTTCATCTGAATTGCTGTGAAGGTTTTCTTGGGGTGATCCCGTTTTCTCCAGCCTCTCATTCCATCTGAATTGCAATGAAGCTTTTCTTGGGGTACTCCCGTTTCATTCGCCTCGCATTCCATCTCATTTGCGGTGAAGGTTTTCTTGAGTTACTCCCGTTTTTCCCGCTTTTCATTCCATTCCTCATTCTGAACTGCTGTCTTTGGCGCACAAATGAAATGTTGACTAACGAGACGATGATCAAAGTCAATCACTCCTGATATGGCGTTTGAACTGAGGGTAATAATACGAATATAAGATGTGTGAGACGTAAACTGCCTTCAGCAGCGAAACGATTCCGGAGCTGTCCGTGGTCGTGGGAACTCGACGAAATATGGTCGCTCTATTTGGAACCAGACAATTGTTGAAATGAATGTACAAGTTTCAGTTGTGACCAGATAGTCGAATGATGTAGTTGTGGTGGCCCCGTAGTTTTTTCGGCCCGGACCGTTGCGTTGTTGGCCGCAAAGTTGGCCGACATATGCTACACGGACGAGTCTGCAAGACGGGTAAGAAAGACGCAAGTGACTGTGTCAAAGTTGTGAAAAACTTTGTTGTTAATAGTTTGAAAGGTTATAGGACTAAAGTAGCTAATCATTAAAAAATTAGAAGTTGTAATTGCAGAAACTTTTGTTGACACTGTTTATAGCAATATTTTCAGTGACCGTGTGAACCAAAGGGATTGCGTTGCATCTATTTATTATTATTTCAATAATTTCATCTAACCTGGTGATCGGGAGAATATCACCCCTTAATACCCCACCCTGCTCTACTGCTGGGTGTATATAATGTAGAAATGGGAGAGTACTTTCGTTGG
>JAHLJT010008446.1:274309659-274329427 GCA_031308135.1 Acheta domesticus | reverse complement strand
AGTGAGGAAAGGAATGCAGCTGGCATTACGTTCGTTAGCTAAACGTTGCAAACTTAAGTGCTTCCAATTTCACTGCTGCGGGTGTAGGAGGTTGAGACGGGAATGGAGGAATGGAAGGTGTGGGGCAGACAATGATTGATTGATTGATTGTTAGTGATTCCTGGCGCTTCAGCAATTAAGTCTCGTAAGTGTCGTGCATGTTTTTTTCTCGGGAGGTGGCGGTGATTTTTCCTCCGCTAGACGGCGAGATCAGCGCCGACCTACCGTCGACTAACGTGGTTTTCCACAACTAGGTATCTCCCACCAGCGGGTTACTGCCCCAGCCAATACAATGCCCCGTGTGGTCTCCTAGCATGTTTTACTGTAGTGCATGTTAGTGTGTGTATGTGTGTGTGTGTAAGCGGTGAGGATAGAAGGAAGAGGAAGGAGAGATTGTGCGCGGTCCGTTGTCCGTTTGTTAGGTTACTGTTCCGGCATTCCCTTGGTATGATCGAAAAAAACACGAAAACTACCGTTCAGAGCAGCCGGCCGCTAAAATTCTTCTCCAGACGACTGAATTCAACCTGATAAGCTAGTGTCGAAAATTCTGGAGTCGTCGAAACTCGAACCTAGAACCACCCGGCCAGAAGCATGCTGTAACATTAGTCGATGCACTGAGGCACTCCGGCGGAGCAGCCAGGAGGGGGACGGAGGTGGTCGGCAAGGGGACGTCGGCGTGGGTGACGAGGTCGGCAGAAAGACCGAATTGATGCGGAAGGATGGGACGACAGCCTTGTCAAGTAGACTAGAGGGTGGGGGTGGGAATGGGAAGAACGAGCTTGACAAAGTAGTGTACTGGAATAGGAATATGAGAATGGTATTGCGGTGCCGTCAATAGCGATGTGTACGAAGGAAATGTGGGGAGCCAGAAGAGGGGAGTGCAAATGACGGTGGAACAGGCGCACCCTTATGTGAATTGTGAAGAGCAACTAAGTGATAGGGCAGGCAGGCGGGCGGGGTGATGGGAAGAATGATGATAAGATAATAGGACGGCAGTTGAGAAACTGCGGGAAGATGCGACGGGAACTGTTTGTTCTTGGGCGAATCGGCGGTGCAAGGTTATGTTACATAGGCTTCCAACCCAGGCGACCATTTCCAACGCTTTCAAATTTAAAATTGGGCACATAGGCGGAACAATAGATGGAGGGTTTCCGGTGGGTAAAATCGATTTAGTTCACTGTAGGGAAGTTCAATGCAATTGAAACCAATGCTTTGCATAACCTGAAGAATTTGCGTAAAAATAATGAATTTTGCATTAGAAAAACAAGCACTTTTAAGTCGCTTTGTCGGGATGTACACTACTTCATATTCACGACATATTTCGCAAGAATAAATTTAGAGAATATTATTATGTGATTCCTTATGTTTCATTCAAATATGGTACGTCCTCCCCTCACGTTTCGTGCGTATATTCTCAATTTTCTTTTTTTGATTTAAATATAAATAAATATTATCTAACGTTATATACATAAACTTTATATAAAATATTATATAATATTTCCAAAGTATGGATTATATCAGTTTTATTACTTTGGAAATGATGTGTTCTGCATACCCGATGATGTGAATAATCAATTCACAGACGTTGTGTAACTACACACGACATTATTTTTTCAAGTATCATGCAATACAAAATAATTCCTATTTAAGAGAAATTCATTATCACTAACTAATAAGGGTACACCTCATTTTTAATATGGATTGAAGACAACTATTGTAGCTTGTTATATTCAGCAACTTTATTAAATGAAAAAGTTAAAAGTGTGGTATAGTCAGGATTTACAGGATTAGAAAGACGAAATACCTGGATTTTTCGAATCTCGTGTCTAGGAGTCTGAATTCTAAAGATTAGTAGTGGAAATGATGAAAATGAAGAGTGGTGTTCTCAGTCTCCGAGCATATACATGGCTTACTATTTTATGCCCCCTCCCCTTTTCCTCTGAATATGAACACAGTAGTGGTACCCCATTAATTTCATTTTCTGAATGATTCTAGGGGTGAATGTTGAGAGGTAATTGTAGATAATTTTGAGACGTGTAACGTGACAATAAAAATTCATCTCATCACAATCACATGGTTAAAAACCCATACCTGTTGTGAGCCTCGCACCATACCTTTCGTTTTTGTATACTTAAATCAAAAGACAGACAGACATGCGCAGAGAAAATAAAACTTTTACATGCAATAAAAAAATATGGCGCCCTGACGTTGGAATTAGTGCGTAATTCTAACATTATTGATTAATAAAAATTTTTAAAGTAAGCACTGAATATATACGTTTCCGTCTTCGCGTCGAATGCGCCCCCAGTGCAAGAACACCGATTTTTAACGAGACATCCGAGACGAGGCATTTTCAATGTTACGCTCCATAGCGGCACAATGAATCGAAATCAACCGGCCGAACCCACGTTTAGACTACTAATCCCAGACATTGTCTCGCGTTGCATCGTATGCGAACGCTCCCATTGCCTAAACTGGCCCCCTTTATTGCGCATCTCCATGAATGCTTCACCTCCTTTATTTCCGCCACGCTCGGGTCGAGAGCTCTGGATCTGGGTCGGGGGAAACATCAGCATGCACTCCGCTTCTTTAACTAGGGGGAGATCGCTCGTATCACAACCTTTTTTTTTATTAACAATGCTATAGATTGTCTATGATAGGTTTCTATTAACCAGGTTCCACTTAATTGAACAAATGAACTGATGGCCTATTATTAAGTGAAACCTGATTATTAGAATACAAACGTTTGTAGATAAATATGCAATTTTCTAGGCATAAAACAGTTTTATACATAAAGCTTCACTTACGCATGTGAATGATACATTTTGTTTAATGAGTTATTTAACACAAATATATATATACAGCTGTTGTATATCATTAAGTGGAAACCGCCAAGGAGAATTGATGGACCTGACCCAGAAGTGCATCGCATCCAATGAACATACAAATCAAAGAAATGTACAAGAATTGAAGTCAAAGCTACCTGAAACATTAAAATTGAAATTCCATTTACGCCAATAAGCAATTAAACAGACGTAAAATTTCGAAGAAACAAGTTGTCTTACAATCATTTGCATCTTGAGGTTCACATAGAGATGGGAGGAACCAAACCCCTATTTAAACGTGAGTGAGCGATGAATCCAAATATTTATACACTAATGACAGAAAATAAAAAGGAAAACCAAGGCGTTGTGAGCACCACCATTATATCATATTCGCGTATTATTGCAGTTAGAACAGATAGGAACTCACTACTTGATTACTATTTAGACCCCGAGTTGTTGTGATGTGTTTCGAGCTTAAAATGGAGGCGTCAAACTTCACTGAATGAAAAACAATTCTCTGGCTCTCCTCTAGATGCGTGTGCGGTATACAAGAGTTAAAAAAAAGCAAAATAACGTCCGGAACTAGAGGTTATTTTGAAAACACGGAGGAAGTTTGTTACCGCGAACTGCATGCATTGTATATTTTCATTCTTTTGAAAATACAAGCCCAATCGCACCTCTTCAAGAAGGGCAGGTATTTTACACTCTGTAGAGAGAGGATCATCTGTCAACCTTCTATTTTCATGTCAAGTCAGCTATTGAAGTGGAACATTTTACGTTCTCTCTATTGGTTTGCCCATGTTAGACTTTGTCAACTGATTTTGACATACTATACAAATACGGAGTCCTCCGTTAAATTTTGTCTTGCCTCGAAGCGTCGCAGTCATTGCCTTTAATCCCTTTGGCTACAGGCCCTGAGCCATTTGTAACCGGGGTTCCCAAATGGTCACCCATCCGGCAATCTGTGGCGTCTGAAATTACTGAACTTTCGTGATTTCACGGAGCGTAGTTAATTAATTTGTCTAACGGCGCCGGCTATTGTTACGATATTATAGACCATTTAATATTTTGTGTGTTGTCGTTTACATAATTAAAAATGTATCTACCTAATTTACATAAATGAACACAGAAGTTGTCCATAAACACATCGGCAAAATAAAATCGGTAAAATTGTACAAATATCACATATGAATGAATAATAAGTGGAAATAGTAATAGACGTGTAATCGAAGTATTTCTAGTGCTTTAATCATTTTTTAAAACTCACTAACTTCGGTCCATTCTTGCAAGGCAACTAAATAAAATGAGGTGCGTTCATAAAGTTTTACTCGTTTTGAAACTGCAACTCATCCAACACTTACAGAAAAAATAAGATATTTATCCGAGAGTGACTGCCGAAATCTTTTCCCCTTGAAATGCTCTCTCATGAAACCCCACGCTTGCGCCTGCGACGCAAGAAAAGGCTTATGAAGTAGGTTTGATGTGGTAATGAACGAACGAGTGGAAAGAAAAGGCGAGAAGGGAGAAAGCGACAAGACACCGTCGGCGGGGCCCGGCAGGGGGAGAGGTAGCAGTCCGGCAGCAGCTGGTGCAAAAGCTTCAGAGCAAAAAACATCTCCAAAGAAACACCACGAATTGTCTCTGGACCGTTTCTTACAAGATAGCACATAATGTCGAAATAATTGTGGCTAGCGACAATTTAATACTCATATTTTATTTACGAATATTATTCGAAGATTGTCTTTGTTTTGCTCAGCGCCAAGTTTTGTCTTGTCTCTCGAAGGGCAATTGTACGTCTTGAACTCAAACGCCTTGGGAGATATGCAATGAATTTCATCTCTCGGGCTGGGTTTTTTAAATTAACGCTTGATGTCGTAATAATTGTTGCGAGAGGCAGATTTCTCCTCATATTTTATTTAGGATTATTTATTTTGATTATTTATTACGTTTTCTCGTTTTTTCTGGCAACGAGATTTGTTAGCTTTAAATGAAATCACCATAAATTTGGAAAGAAATACGCTCTCACTGGTTTAAGAATGATTCTATGGTAAGTATATTTTGTTCATCTTCACAGAATTATACTGTCAAGGTTCTGGTGGCCCTCTTGGTTACGTGCAATCATTTCACTGGAATGATAAAATATTTACTTAACACAATATGGATTTACATGAATTCACTAGATATCTTAGTCAGTAATTCACAAAAACTATTAATTAATAAATATATTTAATTTAACTTAGTAGATCTAATTAATTTTTTAACTAAAACGTACAAAGAAATTAATATTTATTTAACATTTTTAATTTTATACTTTTATTATCAGAAAAATACTATTCTGTAAAGAATAAAATATTGTCTGAAACAAGCTTTAACTCGATATTCACTGAGAGCTGTTTATAAGAGTAAAAGTACGAGGATTAGTTATGAATATTTATTATCCGTGTCTTGTTTTTATAAGTTTGAAATGAAACTTTCCGAGTCTCAACAAAGAATTCCAATACGAAATCAATAAGTATCGATATTCGAACATCGAAAGCTTCACACTTGCGGATAGCGCCGCTTAACCAGACGTCGGTAATTGGAGAAAGGATATTCCATTTTTCTCGTGAATAAAACCACTTACTCGCTTTGCAGAAGCGGTATAACAACGAAAGATGTAACTGTTCTTTTATGTACATAAATATTACGCTCTGTATTGGAAATAACACATATAGAAAATTAAAACGTACAGAATTTTAATGCTTAGTCTTTATTTTCGACGGAAACTTGTCCATCAAATTTCTGAATAACCATTCAATAACGTTAACAATAATAATTATGATCTAATTAGAAGGCAAAACTTATATGATAAAGGGGATAATTATTGTAAAGACTTGCAAACGTAGATCAAAGACGCTACGACTAGCATTTACTGTTCTCAATGCATAGATGAAATTTTCGAAGCAGTATGGGAGCCTTTTATATTAAAGTAATAGTTTAAAAGTTCACGAAGTATTGAGATTGAATTTAACAAGCCATAATAAGGGAAAAAATGAAATTTTTGTAAAGGGTTGTTTGTCAGAGGGAACCATCGCGTGACATACCACATTATACATCCTACTACACGTAACCTGAATTACGGTAGAAGGTTTACTCTGCATTAATAAAAATGTATTTTATGCCCCTTTTATGGCGCAAAACGGCACAATCTTTTAACTATGTATCCGCATCACGCAAGGTCTCTTCGGAAATTTCTCCTGATTACCCACCGAGAAAAACTTGTTGTTTAGTATCACATATTATGATTTAAAGCTATGTAGAGATGTATGCAGCTGGTCTGGCGCTAAACGTACATCAAATAAACGTAATGAAATTTCGTTTTCTTCCTACGAAGTTTTACTATTTTATGTAGAATTATTTAAAAACTACATTATTTGCTGATGTGCTATTAAATAATGATTACTGAAATTTAATTACATTGGAAAGGTCGGGAATGCCGTCAAATTGAGAGACTTTTCGGAGGGGCTTTTAAATAAACACAATCCGATTTGGAAAATATTCTGAGAAAACTATTTCATTTTAACATAGTATAAGATCAATGGAATTTTGGATCAATAGAGACACATATACACCTCCACTTTCCTCTAACAAATCAATGCCGTCTGCAAAGTATATGCTTGAAATCGGAGTTTTCTAGATTGTATTGCAATTGATTTAAACGTATATTTTGAATTTAAAACGAAACGTTTAATGATTTCTGAATGTTACAATTGAGAACACTGAAGATGTAAATAATAAGACAATAAATTCATACTTAGGTGTAAAACTTGATTTGAAATAAATTATACACACCTTTAATTTTCTCTTTACTTTTCAGATAATTTTTCTACTTTCATAAGAAATATATTAAAATAAAATAACGGTAGATAATTTATTTAAACTGAACTTGGGTTTAACCCAATTGCATTTGAACTGTTAACGTATTAAAATGAATTAATGAATACCATAAAACCGTTTCGAAATGAAACCGTCTATTATTCTTTCCTATTCCAATATCTTTCCTTGGAGGAAAAAAGAATTGTATATATACAACGTAACGGGTAACAAATTATTTATGCGTTTTGAATAAACTTAACGCTTCATGTTATTCAGACATAAACGAGAGAAAAGCTCGCGTGACTTGGCAAAAAAGAACTTGTGCATGAATAAAGGAGAAGTGCCTTCAAAATATTTACTTTTCTTTCATAAACAACAGATACATTTTCTCTGAAGAGTCTGGATACTAGTCGCACTAGCCGTTCAAAGGTCGTGGGTACTATAATGTAATTAGTTTTGCTTCGTGTCTGCGAGTACATCCACCGCATCGGGTATCCACTTCGGAGCTGAAAATTGCTCGGACGATTTTGACGTTTTGCGGTTTGAGTATCGGGGCCGGGGGACGAGGAAGTTACGTGTCGTCACGGAAGTCTCTGTGCTCCTTTGCGTGATGTGGACTGCAGCGGCCCGGGCAGCTTTTACAGTCGCTCTAATGACTGACAAGGGTGCCAATTCCCTCCGGATTCGTGAAATGGGTGCCAGTTGTAGATATTAGACCTCTGGGAGGCAATGTCGTAATCGTATGAGATTAATTCACGAAACAAAAGAATGTGATGTACAGAGGATTCAAATAAACAGTATTTAAAATCGTTGAGATGATCCATATTTTGTGAAAAGTAACAAACGACGAAAGAAAAGAAAAAATTTTTAATTTATATAGTATCTCTAAAAATCGTACAATATTGTATTTGAGAAAGTTTGGGTAGCTTTAACATATTTATTCAAGAACAAAGCAACTATACATCTCAGCAGTTCTTCTTCGAGAGTTTGAAGAAAGAGCCGTTAAAGATGGGGTCATACATGGATAACCATTCATTTGTTACAGGTATTAGTGCAAAATAATATCCAAAAACACAAAATACCGTATTCACTTATATGAAAATAATATTCGTGTTATTTTCACTTCTGATACTCCTGTTTCTCTAATAGCCTAAATGTAATACCAATGTAGGAGACGCGACCTTACTTGCCATTGCAACATATGTTTTGGATTCAGCTTTTGATTATTTCAATACATTCTGTTTCTTTATGAAAAGAGTTTCTTCTAAAAAGAAACAGAGGAGTAGTTTTATCTGTAATTTCTCTCAAAATGAAAAAAAGTGCTTAAAAATTAGTTTTGGATTGTAAATGTATGATTATTGTGTTATTAGTTTGAATTTTGGTTACCACAAAAGTCCCTTTCTAATTTCATTAATTTTTACTCACTTTAAAAACTCTTGATAGGAAAGACCCAGCAAGTTGACGTGTAGGTGGGCACCAGATCTCTTCATCCAGTGGGCAAGATCACTACCCCGTCCAGCGATAAAACACATGTACCACAGGACTAATGACCTTAGCAGTTGACACGCCCGGAAAAACGAATCAATCAATCAATCAATGTAGTTTTAATGAGCACAAGAAATTGGACAGAGATGTAAATAGTTAAAGAAAATTAAAAAAATTAAAATAATGTGGAAAATCTGGGTAACAGATGCAATAAAATACGTTATTTACTGGACGTAATCTCAGCACACATTTCTTAATTACTAATTAAAAATTTTGCTACAAATTTTTCGTTCGCCAGGGTAAAGCGGTTCCGTAGGTAAAATAAGGCATTAACTAACTAAAACATTTATTGCTTCTTTTTTGTGGACTTCAAACTTATCACAAAGAATTTCTATACTAACACGAAAATCAAATAAACTATATCAGACATGTAGTACCGACGTCGAGATTAAACCGAGTCGGTACTGATGTAACAGCGACTTTTTTACAATTGATGAAAACAAAAACAAAGGAGTACTGACGATTGGGAAGTGAAGAAATATCATAAGAAAGTGTCGTTTATTTCTTTCTTGGAAGGAAAACTTTAAACGCGCGCTCACAGCAGTTCAGCGTTATGACACCCTAAAAAGCAAACAAAAACTTTAAAGTTTCCACACTTTCACTTTTCTATACCTTTCACTGAAGTACCATCATGATTAAATTTTCCCGAAGCAAATTTCCAGGAAACTGATCGTATTGTCATTGTCGTCGCGCCAATAACAGTCGTGAAATAACTGAAGTCATCTTCCTTAACTTTTTATGAACTGAACAAATTGACAAAATGACATCAGTTATCACCACTGAACACATCACCACTGAATTACTTCAACACCTTATCAGTATTTCTAAAAGAAAATAACAGTCGTAAGAAGACTAAGACAATATTGGAAAAATAATAGGGATCAGGAAATAATCAAACGATTATTTGATAATATACTGAAAACAGGCTGAACCAGAACTAGTTTTCGGGAATGTTCCCCATCATACAAGATCTATAAAAACATATTATCTTGAGATACCGTCCACTTAACTGTTTTTTTTTCTCTTTTCTCATGTTTATACGTGTGACCACTGATGAGGGGAGAAAGCCCAAAAAACTAGTTCTCGTTCTTTACTACGTTTTTAATATATTATTACAACTTGAAAAAGTTACCGTGGCTTGATTACTTCCCGATTCTTATTACTATAAACTACCACAATATATCTGCTACGACCACTGAACTGATTAAAACCATTCTCGGTGAGAATTTCATAGTGACTTAAAAACAATGTTGAACTTCAACTTGTAATGAAATGGAATAAAATATGAGCTTCGGAAGATTTCTAGAATTGTACACGTTCGAGCAAAATGTCTTCGTAATTCTTTTCAAAGGCTTATTTCATGGTGTTCAATTAACCATACACACACCCACACACCCACACAGATATATATATATATATATATATATATATATATATATATATATATATATATATGGAAAAGGAAAGTGTTCAATAGTTTCTAGTTTTCTGTAGTATCACAGGCAACACGAAATATTTTAATTCTACAATATTAAAAAACAAATTTGTGACTCGGTCTCGGGGCACGTATGTCAACGATATGTATCATCACAGGATTATGTAGGAATGAATTACTTTTTTTACGACCACCAAGAAATAAAACATCCCATTGTTTTTTTACACCACATTTAACTATATATACGGCACTTATATTTGTAATTACTTTGTAGGTATTAACACAGTTAATACCCACATATCTTTGTTAGTAAATTCTCATTGTCCATATGAAAGTTATATTGGAATAATTATATTCATTCATGAGAAATATTAATGAAGGGTGTATTAGGAGACTTATTCTACGAACGTAATTTTTAAAACAAACATCTTGTACAAAGAAAATACGGTACATTGGCATTTGTACACAAGAATAACTTTTTTCCTTACGAAGAGAAATAAAATCTTTTAAGAGAATTGAAATCGATGTATAGGAACTTCCTGTAAATTGTATCCACCTATCTTCTCAAATTACGTTTCACCACCTTTCGTATCGGAACACTCAGAGCCGTTTGGTGGTGATTACGTTCTCCTCTTCTTCCTCCTCACGGTTCTTCGTCTCCCCCCCCCTCACAGGGACGAGAGTGAGAATCACCTACGCGAAAATCGAGCCGCAATAACAAAACGAATCCTCTTTGAATTTTAAATCTGAATTCTAGCATCTAATAGAACAATTTACAGAAAAATCTTACTTCCGTGAACTAGGGCATGAAAATAAACTTCCACGAATCACACGAAATTTTGTGCACTTACGTTAAATTTTAAAATATTTATTGAATCCGAATTCAATAAATGTATATAACGGAAAATAATTTACTGTATATTTAATATGAATTTTCACTTCTCACATTAAAATTGCAAGTACCTTGGAGAGCTATGAACGATTTTTTCTCTGAGCAGTTCAGTAGGATGATTCTATAAACGTAAATTATTGTTCATGATGCTTTTCAATTTATCGACAGTGCAATAAAAATTCAAAATTTAAATGAGTTTATTTATCTAACATCAAAAAATGAAAAATCATTTTAAAAGATGCGCAAACACTATTGTTGCCAAAAAGTTTAAATTACCAAACACCTTCCGGGGACACTTCTCTCTCTTCAGGTTCCTGAAATTACGAAACGTTTATAACCTTTGTGTAAATTCCTAAATGATTTAAGAGATGAAACAAGAACGAAATGACAAGCTAATATATAAAAAATTGATACCAAATGCAAACGCCAGTTTGATATCTTTGATGTGTATATTACAAAACACGTTACATGTGACTTGGTGTAACTAGACGTAGGTCAAATTGTACTGGTCTTTAATTCTATACATATGTACTGAAATATGTACTGAACCGACATACCTATCGATTAGCATTTTCTAATTTTACAATTACTGTTAAAACTAGTTCTGGATGGCATCAATATTTGAAATAGAGATTGTTTCTGATTTGAGATTTCATTCATAACATCTACCGGACACCTTAATCGCATAACACAAAACCATTCCCTTCGCACGCGGCATTTGAATTTTTCCGAGCGGCAATGAAATCCTGAGCGGAATGGTCACTCGCGAACGAAGCGAGCCGCATCCCTTACGATTACACCTTTCTCCTCCCACCTGGCCGCTTCCGGCGCGCGCGGCGGGCCAGAGTGGTCAGGGACGCATACCACACCGCTCCCCCCCCCCGCCCCCCGCTCCCCTTCCCCCCGCCACGCCACCGACCCCGCCTTCGTAGAGTCCCGGAGGCGGTAGCAGCCGTGCGGGGCCGCGGGAGGGGGCGGGGTGGGACGGGGAGCGGCGTGGGGGGCAGCAGGGGAGGCGCGGTCAGCGGGCCGAGGTGAGAAAACGGCCCGGTTTTCGCCGCGTCGTTGAAACGGCGGAAACTCCCTCCCGGGATTCGAGGCGGAGACGTTGCTCGTAGAAGTCGGAAACACTTCGCTCTCTTCTTCCTCGTCCGCCGTCTCCGCCTCCGCTCCGGCTCCGCTTCCTCCTCCGCGGAACGCGACTCCGCCCGGGCCCCTGGCCCCGCCCCCGCCCCCGCCTCCGGACGCCACTCGCCCTGTCTCGCTCGCAGGGCTTCGGTGGCAGGCAAGCAGGCAGGCGGGCGAGCAGGAGAACTGGAGTGCGAGGCGGGGCTGCGGACGGGCACGAGGACGGGGTCGGGGAGAGGAGAGAGGGGGGAGGACGGCGAGAAAAGTGCAGCGGGGGCGGCGGGGGCAGGGGCGGGGGTGGCCGTTGAAGCAATGGGCGTGAAGAGCAGCGGGGGAGACGATGGAGGTGGTTAGTTTCTGGAGTTGGGGCTGCAGGATGCGGGGCGGCGCCTCCTCCCGGAGACAGACTTATTAGGCAAGGGTCAGAGGCGGCGCCCGTGCAAATTGAATGAGTGTAGTTTGGGGAGGAAAAAAAGGAGTAATGGAAACTTCTTCAAATCATGCTTCTCGTCCATTTTCTCTGTCTATTTTAATCGCAAGTGTTGGAAAACAAAAATCATTTAATCGCCGTACCATTCTAAATGTTATTTCCTATCATGTCATTTAACCCGCCTGTACGTTTATCGCGCAACAAATGATTTCATGTTAACATATAATCATAAACCTTCACATATAACCTTAAACCTTATATGACAATTATGTAAGCGTTAAGTGTTGCTTAAAATTTTGATAAGGATATCTCATTTTTCAGCAGTGCTTATGAACAATGTCCACATTAAATAATGTAACATTTGTGTCAGAAATAGGACGTTCTAGGTATGAGTCCGACGTTACTAACTGTTTAACGGGCAGTCACAAGCGAAATTAAGCAGTTGTAAAATTCTACGACTCAAAAAAAAATTAACTTAGTGTCGGCTCGAAACCCATTCGTTAATAGGCGCAAAAAGAGGATAGTAGCGGGATTTAGTTTAGTAACTCCAGCTCAATTATTACAAGAAATATTCATTTCCCCTTGGTTTAGTGATACAAAAACACAGAAGGAAAGAAATGACCAATCCACTACATGGATTCCTGGAAACTAGACGTGAATCTTGATTGAAATGAAAATTATATCTAGAGAATGCAGTCAAGAAACATTTCAGATCTTATTCTCGGAAGAATTTTTTCCCGAATAAATAACACCATAAAATTGTTTAAGCTTTCTTTAAGTGGAGCTACACATTTAGAGGACCAGAAAAATTATCCATCGTTTTCCGCGACAACGTCCAAATAACACTTTACTAAGACAACCAAGGCAAAATAACGTTTGGTGCACATTATATAGAGAATCTCTCGCACAAACGCAATCACCCGTGATTTAGTAGCCCGCGTAAGCGCTACCACAACCATGAAGTGTGGTATGTTGTCGGTGGTAACGTAAGTGGGCGGAGGGTGGAAGCGTGTAGGGGGAGGCTGAGTGAGAGACGAAGACAGCGGTGGAGACGCCTGAACCGGCGTCGGCGGCGGTGGCGAGGGGAATGGCGGCGGCGGAGACGACGGCACTTTGGAAACTTTCGCGCCCTCCACGAGAACTTCCACAGCGGAAGTCGCGGCGGCGGCGGCGGCGGCGGCGGCGGCGGCGGCGGTGCGGGCGGGGCGTGCGCGTGGGCGCCAGTGTGTGCACGGCCGCGTGCGAACACGCCCACGCGCTGCTGGCTCGGCGCCGCCGGCAAAGCCCTCGCCGCCGGCGCGCCGCCGTGCAGGCCGAGGCGCCGCCGCCGCCGCCCCGGCTTATTTCGCAGCTCTCGACGTGCCAATGCCACCAACACTACCGACATCAGCACCATAGCCGCCACAGCCGCCATCATCACTGCCACCATCACTGCCACCACCACCGCTGCCACCACCGCCGCCACCGCCACCTCCAGTGCCACCACCACCACCAACAACAGCAACACTTCCTCTGGTATCATTACCGAACACTATCATCAACAGCTTCACAATCACCACAACCTCCACTACCACGATCTCCACCACTTTCACTATCTCCTCCAACTTCAGCAGCAGCAGCATCACCAACAGCACCACCTTTAACACTGTCTCTAATGCCTTCATCCAACACAAGACTGAGTGCGATGGCCTCATGAGCTCCGCTTGTCCAAATAATGGAGAAGGACTGTTTTGCATTCATATCGGCGCGATAGAAAGGAAGACCGTAATCAAAGAGGCTGCATTGGAATAATAAGTCTCATTCGAGAAGCGGTCGTCTGTAAGCACTGATAGGTGCAGAGACATAAAGGCAGAAATATACACTACTGACACCTCCACCACCGTCTTCGTACCAACCACAACAACCAACTCATCGGCACTAACACCACCGCTTCAGCTGCCGTCCCCAACATTATCACCACAATTACCACAATTGCGGTAATGCTAATGTCAGCGCTGCTATCAGCATGGAAGCAAATAAGCTGGTGGTGGTGCGGGTTCCGCCGTCTCTTCCGGCACGCGAGGAGCCTCGCCACAACAAGCGACATTAGCGGCGTCGCGTCGCCCTGCAGTCAACTCGATTCTCTACTCCAATTTAAACGTAGTGGCACTTCAAGGCCATGGGCTGGAAGGAGAGGGGATCATCGTCATCCAATAGGGAGCTTCAATAATAATTTAAGTCGTAACGAAGTTCCCGATTGGATAACAGTGTCCCCCTCTCCGTCCAGTTCGTGATCTTGAAATGCCCCTGTGTTAAAATCGGAGGATACCATCGAACCCCACTTTCTGCGCTACTTCCTCGATCCAATCCAACACCCGCTGCCATCAAAGGGTTCTGCACAGCCGCGATACGTTCCATACCACTTTCAAGTTACTGCGAATCAAACTGTGTCGCCACTACTACAGCCGCCCACATGCTACTAATGTCTCGTTCTTCATCGACCCTACCGCCAAGTCCGGATCGCTCTTATCATCTCTGCGTAATTTGTCCGACAATCACCGTCAATGCCATTTGAGTTGCTATCCTCACTGAACACCTCCCCTTAAACGACCTGACCAGCGCACCAAACACAATTTGCAGTAGCATCACTAAAGTGATCACGAACGCTGTTTCGTCGCCGTTGTTGAGTAATTGGACCTTGTAGACTTGAAACTTATTTTATTTTTCTGGAAGTTTTATTTCATGTGTTAATTCTATTAAATATCAAGAGTTCACTGAAACCGTATCACATAGTGTGTGTATGATATGTGTGTAGATCGGGAGCTATGATTTTGATTCACTATAATCGTAAGTTCATTGTATGCGATTTCACACTATCAAGAAACGACTGCACAAAAGGATGAAAATACAAAGAAAAATAGTTTTATCTTATATAATATGTGTCCTTTTCAATGACATAATTAGATAATTGTTATTTTAAATAGTGTAGGGAAAATGTACACAATGTATCACCCTAAAACGTCGATACGAAAAATGACAAAACTGGTTGAATTGCCGAAGTGCAAATTATACAAACGTTCTTCTAAAGGGTAAAGAAGCTCATAGGAAAAGCGAGGTAATTCAACGGGGGCGAACATCAAAGTGAAGTGACAGACTTGGGAGCTCAGGGACAAACGCGACCGACAGCCCTCGTCGGAAGAAGTAGCTCAATCGCTCGCAAGAAAAAGGAGGAAAACCAGAATTATTGAGAGCAGGGCGCACGGAACGGTTCCCGGTCTTCTCTTCAAACTCATCGGTCCTCACAATTACACGATGACAGCAGCAAATTAATGTGGTAATGGTGTCCGATCGATTGCACGGAATGATGTACTCGGAAATCCTTTCTTCACGATTTCATTGACATCGGTCTCTGAAACGTGTATTACATTACTCACTCTGTTATTAATGAATAAGGCTGTGTTTGGAATTTATCTTCTAGGCTCATTCTTCAGAAAAACTCGGTTCAGTAATTTAATTACAAATTTCTTTATAATTTTTTAACAAACGACAAGTTAAAAACGATTCCCCTTTGTGTTTCAAAACGAAATATAAATCAATATCAGGCAATTTCACGCAAAATGACGTTTCTCATTAAATATTTCGTGGGATGAGGTCTTGTTTGAGCTAAGAATTACATTACGTATCCCAACTTTCCGATATTTAATTTTCTAAGTAACATCGTTTTAAGAGGAATTTCCGCTTCTTCGCAATAAAAGAAGAAACTAGTGTATAGTTTCTTGAAATAATAAAAAAAGTTGTACTTCCTTTAAACTGTGTTTTATATCCCGAATCGTCAGATGAAAGCTACAAAGTATAGGAAGGTAAAACATTACATTCTTGCAAAGCAGTTCTTTAAAATTTCTCAATTAAAAATTTAAAATTGCTTATGCAATTTTAAAATTGCTCAAAATTGTTCTTTAAAATTGCTCATGCAGTCATTAAAATTGCATTTGGAACGGCGATTCCTTGAATATCTAGATATGTGAAGGTCGGTTTAATCTCAGGAATGTTATATTTGTTAAAACAGAACAATCTGCATTGAAATCATACTTTGGAAATTGAAGTAATTCCTAATTTCTGATATTTGATGTCGACACCTTACTATACAGCTAAATTATTCTGAACTGGAGTAGTAAAGCGTGATGATAATATACAATCTTATAGTAAACGAAAATCGTTGACTGCTGTAAAACAACTGTACACTTATAATTCTAGATAATTTTATATTTTAGGACAATTTTTTTATTAATTGTTTAAGTTTGTATAAGATTTCTAACGAGTGAAAGTTCGCAATAAAACACAGTTCAACAACTATAGTTAATTTCTTAGCTTAGCATAAGGTTATGAAAGCAAATCATTTTAAAAGTAATGTGAAAATTATTTGTAAACAATGTTCAAATGTAAATAATGTACAATAACAATAAGAAGCAATAACAAATGAACCATTAACAATATGAAGTCATGAAATACATTTACTGTACTTAATATGTGCTTAATAGAAAGTACTAACATGAGTAATAACTTGTTTTAAAAATATAGTATAATTTTTAAAACAATCTCATCTATGGAAGGGCTTTATATTATTTTTTCCTCATACTGATTTTCTGAAATACGCAATTCATACACCACCCTAAATATATCCTCCATCAATATTCATTGCAAGTATTATATTGATATTTTGTTTGTACTAACTTTAACAATTTTGGAATACATCAATTAATTAAATCACATTAATCTTATTCAATATTGATCTTGATCTTGAGTGAATCTGCAGTGATTTGGATATCTGACGTGAATCAGTGAAATCACTTGAAGGGTAACCAAAAATGCCGGAGAAAATCGATCGAAGCTGCACCGATGAGTGTCTCGGCTTCGAAACGAAATACAGCGTTCTAGTCAAATACGCTAACCGCTATTATATTGGGGACCCTTAAAACTGGGGACATTAAAATAGATTTAGGGCGGATATAAAATGTTAAATTATTCATGAGATATGAGAAGACAATTCGCTTTTGGTGAAACTGTTGTAAAACTTTCCAAAGTGCATTCGTGACAGATTGGGGTAAATATTTCACGGCATTCTTTAACAATAGCTGATCCCTTAAATTTTCTCGAGAACGACCAAATAGAAATTTATTCGCATTACACAACTGATAAATGTAAGTCAAAGACGTCTGTGAACAACCAATATCGCGATGCTAGAACCGGTTTAGAAAGTCAAATGCTACAGTAAAATTAGGGTAACTAGGTAAAAATATCACTTCAAAGTACCGCACAGCTATGCTCAGAGATATTCCTCTCCAGAAAGTGTTCTCATATCCGAAAAAGAAGTAAAACCGAGCCCCTGACAGAAGGAATAAAAGCCAATGTCTGACTACTAATGACGGTGACTGGCTAGATTAAAGGAGAATTACTCCACTACACGTTCGACGCCAGTACATGGCTACAATAGAACGTTGTTACGAATTTACGTTACAGAACTTTAAAAAAGAGATATAACTAATAAAATTAATTTTGAGTGTCAGACGATATAACAGAAAAGTTAAAATGCATGAATATTACTAGGTGTTTTTTTATTTAAAACTATTCCATACGTGCACAACTAAATATTTGGACTTATTTTTTGATGTATGGTTTTTTGATGAGCAAAAGTAGCGTTTAAAATTTTTGACATAGTACTCGTGATAGGAATTAATAATGCAACTTTGGTTTTACATAAAGGGGAAAGAAAATGAGTAAAAATATATGAGGCAATTGCAAATTCTCTTTAAATATAATCGACCAGTCAGATACTTCTCCTTCAATAGCGCGCAAATACTTTTAGAATTGGAGTCAAATTGGTTAATGGTTTAAAATGTCTAGCTTTGTATTTCAACGCGAACAGTCAGTAAGTGTAAATAATCTGGCAGAGAAAGAACTAACATAACAAGCTTTAGTTAATTTGTTTGGAAGTCAGGTCACAGTTAACTTAGTTCTCTCAAGCTGTCACCTAACGTTAGCACGACAGTTCCTAATCCTTTTTTCCAAAATGCTCTTTCCTTGTGCGTTTTAACCAATGCAGATACTCCCCAGATTCAACAAGCTCTTACAAGAGGAATTTCCCCTTTAAAGTGCTTTCCGTGAAATCTAACGTAATCTTAGCACTGCGCTATTTCTGCAATCGGCGAAGTACAACTTTTATTCATTAAAAAAATCCTCCAAAATTAACCTTAACACTTCTGTAATATTCCACTTAAACTTACCACTTTTAGATGTCCTTTTCATTTCTTATGTAAATGGCATGCAAATTTTATTTAATAGCATTATCAGCGTAGCACCTTGTACGTTCAAATCGGTTTTCGTTCTGTTTATTTAAAACCAAGCTAGACATTCGTTCCGTTTCTGACCACGTGGATATGAATTTTAATTTTTTGTGTGACAGAAAGCGCATGGGTGTTGTTATGGGAGCACAATTGTGTTATTGTAGGAACAGACAGCAATACGTGTGTTAATGTGGCAAAATCGTCCATGTAATTCACGTAGAACGTAAAAAATATGGCTTAACCCATTTGTACGTATTGCACAGAATCACACAGAATTAAAACTAAAATTCAAGCGAGAGTTTGACAGTTGATTTTTAATTAATATAAAATTAGAAAAATTGTTAGGACAGTATTTAAACTGTTCTTTTTGTTGAGATGAACCCTGATCATCCACTGTACCTGACATATTTCCGACGCTTGACGATCGAAATTCATCGCAAACTGACGCTTGAAATCCTCACACCGTCATTCAATTCATTCAATGACGTCTTAATTGTACACTTGCGGAATTAGAGAATCACACAAACACAGACGTGAATCTATTTCAAAGAGGTTATTAACTACTACCATGCCTTTCTCCACCATAACCCATGCGCGTTTTCACAGCCCAGGCGCACTTCCGATGGCAGGCGAGGGGGAACGCGACACCCGAGAGAGCGCCGCAGCGCTCCGCCCCGCCGCCTGGCGGCAGACTCCGGAGGCTCGCTCTAACTCCGCGTTTTCGCTTCTACTTTCAATTACGCAGTTCCTTGAAGTTCAGTTACACACTAGATTAGTAATTCGTTACTACAAAGGCCCCGGAATGAACTCACCTCCGTCGGTTGTCTTCAGGACATTCTCATTAGCCAAGATGTCAGGAATCGCCAGGTACAAAGACTGCGCCGAGAGCGTTCTGCACTGGGGAGCCCCGCTCCTCCCCGCTCCACGTCGACTACTGGTGTCGCGTCTGGCACCACGGCGAGCGAAACTAGAGCTGCAACACCCAGAGGAGTTAAAAGAAATAGGGTTAAAATATTGTTTATATATTATACGAATACAAGCTGTGAAAACTGAAAAAAAAAGTTTCGTGGATTTATTTACGAAGCTGTTTTTAACTTGAGAAAAATATGTATTATGCGTGATATTTAGTACGGGGATAGCACGATCAACAAATAAAAAAACCACACCACTTTTATATGTTTAATTTGATTAGTTTATTTACTACACTAATTTTATGTAATACATTTAAGAAAAAAAGTAAATTATTTAAGAAAATAAAATAATTTTTAAAAACAAATAATTGTTTTTTAAAATAAACTC
>JAHLJT010008446.1:274107460-274302669 GCA_031308135.1 Acheta domesticus | reverse complement strand
AACCTTTGCTATATGTCTTGCTGATGGTAGTTTGTTTCCTAGCTAGATGAAGACGTGCTTTATGCGAGATGTAAAAGCGCTTTACGCATTGACAACGAGATCTATAACAGGTTAAGCAACAGTACGTCACGAAATTTTAATATAATGCAAGGCTCCTTGGTTCCTCTGGGCAGCAGTTACATGATAAGTTGGTGACAGTGGAGTCTGAAAAATTTCATTACAGGACGCTATTATCAGCGTCCGTGTAATGAGCATTCTTTCCGCAAAACAGTGCAACAATGAGATACTTTCCAGACGATCTCAAATAAAACAATTTTACAGCATCTTGCCAAAGAATTTTTGAATATGCTATAAAAATTCATATATAAGGTCTGGAAGCTCCCGAGATTCATACATAACGTCTGGAAGCTACATAGGTTAATAGTAACGACTATTTTGTGTTTACTATTCAATCCATTAATGAAGTTGTGTTCAAAAGATCTACGAGAGTCCTTCATTGTGGGCTCCGCCAACGACCAGTCTCCTTATGACATTTAAATCTTAGAGATTTTTCGTTGACTACGCAAACGTTTGCCAAAGACGTTTGTTTTTCTTTTTATTACAGAAAAATCCTGGTCGTGACGAAACATTGAAATTACGCTTAATATCTTGAGTAATTGTTGTGTTTAGCGGTTTGGAGAGCCGAGTGCTTCAAATTCTGAAATGGAAAAATTTTCAGTTCAAATGCAAAAGCTCCAATTGGAAATCGGAAAAGACCCAAGATTGTGAAGATAATGACATGGATCTCGCGTTTTAAACTTCAAAAAGTATTTATATTTTTATCACTACTAAGGAATACCTGAATGAACTAAATATATAGGTGCTTAGAAGTAAGTTTTATTGCTTCCATTAAGCACATACTACGGCAATGCAATATTACTTTTTATAAAAAACGGGCAAACAGCGTCAATTGACGTAGAAGTTCGATGGAAAATAAATCAATACCGATCGATATCTTCAGATGCTACGTCACCGCCATTATGTGTTATTACTAATGCGATTTCGATGAGGACTAACTTAGGGCCCGGACGACTTTCTATTAGCTCGATATTTCCATAATGAAATTACCGATCATTTTGTATATTCACTTTTCATATACTCTACTTGAAAACTTTATAGACAGCGTGACAAAATGCTTACATTATTCCTGGTTCCGTTATAACGTTTGTCATTTCCATCTCCATGGTCTCATGGATTGTTTTACTCTTTTGGATACAATTTAGAGCATACCCGAAAAAATATGTTTTTTTTTTGTTGGAACATTATATTTTGCATGTATAAATTATATTTGATATGCACTTACTGTATTCTGTATAGCCCTAATGGCAATAATTCTGGACATGAAATGTAGGTTCACTGTTTATGCAAGTTTTCGTGAGCTCAGGGGGAATATATTTTCAAATGATCGTTTTCCATTTTCTTGCGGCAATATGTCGATTCCTTCACCTTGGGTACGAAAAGGGATAATAGTCAAAAACTGTAAAGCATTTGCCTCTGCAGTTTTATTACACGGGAAGTAATATTTTCTTACCAATTCTACCCGAAAACGGTCGTTGCTAGCTGTATTCATAATTCAACTTGATATGTGAGTGCATTAGGAAGAGATGTACAGAGCTCAAGAACCGTGCACAGTCTGCTCTTCTCCCCTTGTTAGTCACACATAGTCTTGAATGAAATGTTTTTGAGGTTAAATAAATAAAATTAACAAAATGATAATCAATATTCACCTTCAGAAACTATCAAATTAAACTGTAGTTTGTTTGCCGATGCATATACATTTTCTATTATCCAGGAGCAAACATTTTTGCTTTACAAATATTGCCAACCGTTTGTTAATAACTTTATTAATAACTTAACTATGCATAGTAAAACAATAGGCTCGGGATTCTGCTTCACAAAAAGTATGTGCATATTATACAGGATATCCTGGGAGCAAACCACGAAGCTTTGGAAATAAGCTCTTATGTCAATTTTAAGCATTTATGTCTAATAAACTCCTTCGAAATTTCGAATGGTTGAGCCGCAGTAAGCACTCAAAAGTTGGTTTGAAAAAATATTTGTTTACCAAATTTGCATTTCAGAAACATATAAACACTCCAGAAACTTGTTTATTATTTACAAAAGAAACAAACATATTTATTTAGAAAGAAAAATTAACACAGAAATAAAAAAGCATTTAAATTGGGTTAATTGGGTGCTTTTTGATCTGTGTTAATTTTTCTTTGTGAACAAATATATTAATTTCTTTTCTAATTAATAAACAATTTACATCCTTCTGAAGTGTTTGTTTCTGAAATGCAAATTTTGCATAGAAAATATTTTTTCAAACCAATTTTTGAATGCCTTTTGTGTCTCTGCCTTTCGAAATATCGAAGGAATTTATTCGACAAAATATGCTTAAAATTAACTTAAGAGCTTATTTTAGAAGTTTCGTTGTTTCCTCCTCGGACTCTCAGTATATCTCGTCCATACATCACAAGTAGTTTTTACTGTTTTTGACGGTCAATTAAATTAAACGACCATATATTTTAACATCATCTGTTAAAGTGGTACCGGTTCTATAAAATGCTTCACGAACGAAGCTCTGAAGACGCCTACGAGAGGTTCCCGAGAGTAGAGTGCATCTGAGCCGTGGTATTGGTGGCGGGGAGGAGATGGGGCGGGGGGGGTGGCGGCGAAGCGCGATTGGTGGCTGTTGCATCGGTTTCCGCGGAGCGCGAACCGCTAACCGCTGACCGCGAAGAGCCCTCTCTCTGGCGAAGGCACCCCCCCGGGGTTTCGTGTCCTATACGCGCCCCGCTCGCCGCTTCCCTTCTCGCTCTCCTCCTCCCCTCCCCGCCTCGCCTCGCTCCCTTCCCCGCCTCGCCTCGCTCCCTTCCCCGCCTCGCCTCGCTCCCTTCCCCGCCTCGCCTTGCTCCCTTCCCCGCCTCGCCTCGCTCCCTTCCCCGCCTCGCCTCGCTCCCTTCCCCGCCTCGCCTCGCTCCCTTCCCCGCCTCGCCTCGCTCCCTTCCCCGCCTCGCCTCGCTCCCTTTCCCGCCTCGCCTCGCTCCCTTCCCCGCCTCGCCTCGCTCCCTTCCCCGCCTCGCCTCGCTCCCTTCCCCGCCTCGCCTCGCTCCCTTCCCCGCCTCGCCTCGCTCCCTTCCCCGCCTCGCCTCGCTCCCTTCCCCGCCTCGCCTCGCTCCCTTTCCCGCCTCGCCTCGCTCCCTTCCCCGCCTCGCCTCGCTCCCTTCCCCGCCTCGCCTCGCTCCCTTCCCCCGCCTCGCCTCGCTCCCTTCCCCGCCTCGCCTCGCTCCCTTTCCCGCCTCGCCTCGCTCCCTTCCCCGTCTCGCCTCGCTCCCTTCCCCGCCTCGCCTCGCTCCCTTCCCCGCCTCGCCTCGCTCCCTTTCCCGCTACCCCTCATGTGCATCCCGCAGACCGCGCACCCGCTTCTGCGTTCACTGCAAACGCGCGAACGCTCCCCGGACTCCCCGCCACCTCCCACCTTGTCTCCCTCGAACACCTCCTCTACCTCCCCTGCGCGTTAACACTTCCCTTCACCTCTCCGTCTCTCTCAACATTCCCCACCATCTCTTCGGCTCCTCCAACATTTCTGCCAAGTACTCCTTTTGTTCAACTGCCTTCATTCGCTGCAACGCGCTGTTCCTTGAAAACTCCCCTCGCACTAACACCTAACCTAACCTAACCTTACCGCGTCCCTTCAACTCGCCAACTCACCTACCATTGCCACACAAACTCCCCCCACCACTTCACCTAATCCCCCCCACCTGATCCCACCCGGCCACCCGAGCCTCAAACAATTCGACATGCCACCCCGCCAATTTCCCACCGCTCGAAATCCCCGCAACCTCCTCTCTCTACACCAAATCCTTGCCACTAACACCAACTCCACTCACCCCTTGCGACTCACGCTTTCCGCATCAGCTGCTAGCCACGGAGCGGTACAGAATGGACGTCAGCCGCACCAACTGCACGCCATGCTGCCACCACCACCATCCCAATCACCACCACCATCACTACCATCGCCGCCGCTGTCACCACAACCGCTAGCAATACCACCACGACACACGAACATCACAGTGCGAATGCATTTTCTTTATGACCTTTGCACTCATGTAAAACAAAATTATTCCCGTCGGTTATAATTTGCCATAAAACTTCCGCATGTTATTTAGTCCAGGCCTTCCCAGCGAGCTGGATTCACGAGGAGACCAAGGCCGCCTCCTGCCCTCATCTCTCTCCCTTCCCATCAACCCGTCTCCTCGGCGGTTGGCCCGCCGCGCCACGTGGGCACCGCTGCGGCGTCTCTTCTGCTGCGAATCTAGGAGCGTTCAGTACGCGTCTCCGAGCAAATTCTGAGAATGATCTGTATTCCTTGCAAACGAAACCAGCAGAAAGAGAATGAAATCTAATTTGACGGCAAACATAGAACTCTCAGTAGATTTTCGGGTAATTATTAATAGGAAAACATGACACAAGTGCTTTTCGCCTGGAACATTGAGGGATCAGTTTGATGCAGGGCCGTTACTTTGAACGGACGGTGACTATCCCCCCTAACCAACCTAATCTTTCCAGAGCTGATCCAGTTCGGCGTGGCCCGGAGATCATCCGTGTGCCCGAGGCTGCTGTGAATGGTGGAGGTTGGGTCGCCTCACCTAGCCCCCTTGCCATCGTTGTCATGTGCATCTAACTGCGCTTTGACCGCGCGCCATCTTTCATTCCTCGAAATTGTTCGCTCCTTTCCCTTTACAAGCACAGACTTTCACTTTCAGGCACTATACTGTCTTACGTGGCGGGACATTTATTGATACAGTAGTATTATTTTAGCGTGGCCGCTCAAGGTCGTGGTCTCAGAACTACCGGAAGAGTTCATTCCTCAAACATAGCTGTTTTGGGGGAGCGCATCCTTTCCCAGCACGTCTTGACAGACCTACTCCAGTTGTGTAAACATTGACCCTGACGGTCCGTATCTGCGAGGTGCAAACTGCCAGTTACGTTTCCTACTAGAGTGGAGCATTTGCATGTGATTCGGATGTTGTGTTTTAAGTGATTAATTGTTCTGTTAGTGATTATTGCAATGCGTCCGGTTCAGAGCAAGTTGCATAAGAGAAGCTTCACAGTCAGAAACATAAAGTAGTTGCCTACTATACATGGGAAGGGATTTTTTGTATATTTCAAGCGCAAATTTCACAAAAACTACTTGTTTTTTCAAAAAATTGTACATGTATAGTGTTCACATTTTTCAAAAAATTGTACACAATTGTACATCATTAAAAAAAGGAGCTAGTTTTGTACAACACAGCTTGTCTGAGACAAAAATCTATCTTCAATTTTGTAGTTTAAATGGATTTTTTTTTGCAATTTTCCAAAAATCGGAGATTTCAACGAAAATTAGGACCAGCAGCATTCACTTAAACGTCTTTCGCAATATCAAACAACAAATTTCATCAAAAAATTTGGAGCTATCTTTTGAAAATTTTGAATATTTCCGAGGGGCTTCAAGTAAAGTATCCCCCAAAATTAAAATATCGGTTTCAAATTCCTGAAGTCGCGACATCAGCCGGAACAATTGGGGAATATCATTTCTGGAGAAAATTGGCTGAATGGTTTAGGCGCTAGCGTTATACTGCGATTTTTCTAAGAGCGACCCTCAAAGCCACTCAATCCCATCTTCGCGATGGAATATGTCACGGCATTTCGCGTCTTTCTCAGTCGTTCCGCTAGATTTCGCACGATCGCGACCGTATGAAGCAGTGCTTGCGATATTGCGACTTCTACCGGCAAGACCGAGAAAAAGACGCGAAATGCCGTGACATATTCCATTGCGAAGATGGGATTTGAGTGGCCTTGAGGGTCGCTCTTAGAAAAATCGCAGTATAACCACTAATGGACGGACAGACGGGCGTTATGCCGATAATCGATTTTTCTGTATCAAGAACCAACAAATAGCGGATGCTGAATGCACCACGTGTTAGAGGATTTTTTTTTTTATATTTAGGAACTAGGTTTATCCACTTTCTCGTTACTAGGGCCCGCCAATAGGAGTTATTCTGGCGAAAATGCGCTGTTTTCTAGCGCACGATTACTTAACTTTTTCTTCTTTAGTTCCTTTTTAAGGGCGAGAAAGCATAAAACTTGTCAGGCCCAAAGACTTGAAACATGTTTATCCTATGTATGTCGACGCGTTGAATCCGAAACTGAAGTCACAATTGTGTCATCACCCTCCAGTTTTTTTAAATCGCGAAAAACCACTGTGACATTGTATTTTTTGTTTTTCTTTCGGGGTTGTCAGGCCCAAAGACTTGACACATGTTTCTCTATATGTACGTCGACGTGCTAAATCCGAATGTGAAGCCAGAATTGCGCTGCCACACTCCAGTTTTTTTAATCGCGAAAAAAACGTAAAATTGTAAATTGTAAATTTCACTGTGGTTTTTCGCGAGTAAAAAGAACTGGAAGATGGTTCACCTTCAGATTTAGCGCATCGTCATACACAAAGAAACATGGGTCAAGTCTTGGGTCTGACAACTTTTGGCTTCTGTAGAGTGTAATGCTACAATACACCAAATTCTAATTTTTGCGTGTGTTTTTCGCGATATAAAAAAAACTGGAGGGCGGTGACGCAATTCTGGCTTCAGATTCGGATTCAGCGCGTCGACATCGCACATTTTGTTTCTGGCCCTCAAGAAAATGTGCACAGATAAATCTCTTTCCCCACACGTCATATACAGTTTTTTACTGTTTTTTGACCAATAAATAAATAAATGTATAAATATAGAAACTTGTGTCAAGTCTTTAGGTCAAACAACTTTCTTTATTTTTGTGCCTGTGTTATCAGCATCCCCATCACAGTATAGGAGAAAATGAAAAAAGGATACACAGTGGACGGCGCTTGTTGCATCCACGGATCATATTATAATTCCGTTAGTGTTATCATTCTTACGATGCTCCGTTCGGACTGATATTACAGCGTTAAAAAGTTTATGATCAGGATTGGTTTGTGTTAGCTGTTTGCGTGAATAAATCCTGTGCACTCGACCACAAAATACAACAGAAAAAGAATCTCGGCAATGTGTGGCTTTTGAAGAAAACATCATTATCTGCTGGACTGACACACGACGATATAATATGTAAAAATGTCCCAATCTCCAACAATGGTGGAAATCAGGAAGACGTGAGAAATATTGAAACATGGTGATCAGGACAAGTCAGTTGATTTCTAGTCACATTTGAATACGATATTAATGGAATTCTTAGAAAAAACAGAAGCAGTTGCCAGAATCGAGGATTTCTTCCCCTTTCATTTGATAATCGACCAATTAGAATTTTTGGTTTATTTCATATCGCTTTATTTTATTTTATCCGGGGCTCGGAGTGATAACAACAAACGGCATCTACTATATTAAAGTTGAAGAGCATGAAGATGGCTGTGATTCACTTTGGGTCAAAAAGAGCTTTTGAAAGACTTATTTTTTCAAGAGAAGTCAATAAAAACATTGCCAAACAAAATGCTTATATCTCAGAAACTTTTCCCTCAGAAAATTGTCACATTCTTCAATTGACGAGATATCACGAGGAGACAAATTTTACGAAGATAACCTCAGTGGTGTGTCCCCAAAAACAAATTCCCTTATATATTCTATAAATAATGAAAAAACTAAAAAGACAGCAACAGGAACAGAGGAAAGAGATAACATCGGGATAGGATGGCATAATTTTAAGAAAAATGAAACCTGCGACGTTATTACGCAATTATACGTGAGGCAAGCTCTTACAAATAATAATATTAACAGTTATAATAATAATAGTAATAATAATAGTAATAATAAACTATCGCTATGATTTTCCACATTTACGTTGTAAATTCTACGGTTCGCAGACGGTAAATATATTCGCATTATAATTGTTTTCAATAAACTGAATATTTATACGATTTACCTTTCAATACGTTTTTTGGGAACACAACCCTCTGGAATTCCTCAGAATCTATACCTGTTCCCCACTATTTCCCTCCAGCAGTACTCAAATGCTTCTATAAAGTTCGGAAATTGTATTCTCCCTGATTAACGTTCGTTTGAGGACCTAGATAACCCTTGGCACTGAACTCCAACCAGTAATTCTAGAGTACAGTCTGCAGAAACAATTGCGCTCAGCCACAAGCATTGTTCGTCTGCGTTATAAAATTGAAAACTGTCGCAGGGCTGTTGTGCGGTACATGCATATTATGATCTCACAATATTGATCGAATCTGACTAAACAAGGACATAAATTCGAAAGAATGGACGTGGAAAATATGACACAAAGCAGTGCATTGTAAAATGAATGCCGGCGCTGATACAGTTCGTAAATGTGCTTGAAATAGCAGTTATTTGGCTTCGGCGGGAACTTGTGACTTAGATCGTGTCACCGGAAATAAACATGCCAATTTAATTGACTCTCAAATGGGCTCGTCGTTCTATCTTTGAATATGCTATACAGTTGCGGATATCATGCGGTTCCGATAGCATTTCTGGTATATACATTACTAGATATCCTGCCGCCCTTTCTTATTGTGTATACAACGACGAAATTGTGAACCGCGTGGCCGTCAGTTTTCTATAGTTCTTTTAAAGAACTTTTGTAAATTATTCCGCCGAAAAGATTCTTTTGAATGCATTTCAGATCAAACGTTTTCTCAATAAAAAATAATTAATTGTAGTATCATACTACTATATATCCACTACTTGATTTACGACACTATTTGCAATACAAATCATCACAGTAAATCATGTAAACAATAAATCATTTATCTTTTATAAGAACACTTTGCGTTTATTAACGTTCATATTACGGGTTTTAAAGTATGTTGATTAGACTTTTTTGTATGCTCTGTTCATTTTGGCATTGAACGTACAGTTATGCTGGATGTACTCATGAATGCTATTCTGACCCCCACTAATAATAATAATAATAATAATAATAATAATAATAATAATAATAAATTCATTAAAATAAAATAATAAAAAATAAATGCGTCGTTTAAATGGAAGCATATGATTTCATTTGTGGAGTTGGGCGTGAACGCACTTAGCAGCTTCCAATTTCGCGTGGGCGTCCGCGCGCGCCAGCCGGGCAGCCGGCTGATAAAGTATTACCCAGCAATACCTCATAAGAGCGCGAAGCCGCGAACGTGAGATGTTTGGACAGGCGAGCGGTGTTTTGCGAAGCCGTCGACGTCCGCGGCGGCGAGGGGCCGGGGGGGGGGGCGCGCTGCAATCACGGTGTTGTTTTAAGTGGCGCCAGGGCCGTCCGAGGAATGTGAGGCGGCGGGGCGGAGGCGGGGGGCGGAGCGGGGTGGACGGGGAGGGGGCATCGGCTTCCCGGGGTTCAGCAGTGGGCGAGCGCCCGGAAAACAGCATACGGTCCGGTTCGGCAAGTTAAAGAAGATAGCTCAGGGCGCGTGCCCGGACGCGCGCGCGCCTGGCAGGGGGCTATAGGAGGAATGTAAAATATAGTCAGCTCAAGGTCGTTGTCGAGGGGGAGGAGGGCTCGAGCCGGAATGGCTAGCCCGTACAACTTCCACCACCGTGGCCTAGGTGCTATCAACGGCCAGTCCAAGTGGAATTTGTGGTGGATAAAGTGAGCTATATACATGCTTTCTCGGCTTTCTCCCGTTCCCTTCCTCTCATTTCACCGATTCGCCAATATCGTTCACTTCGCCATCATTATTGCTATAATATATTCGTTATATGATGAGATCAGGTCAAACGGGGCCCTATAACTTAGAATTTAAGATTGGACACTTTATTGGGCCTTAAAGAACTTTCGGCCAGGCCACACTGAACTACGCAAATGTTTAATCTTTGTAATGAAAAGTGTGCGGAATAACTGAAAATATAAATTACCTGCAATGTGCCCTAATGGAATTTGGCTCTGTATTTATTTGGTTGATTGATTGATTGATTGATTCGTGTTTCGGGCGCGTCAACTGCTCAGGCCATTAGTCCCGTAAGTGTAGTGCATGTTTTCCCCCCGGGAGGTGGCGATGATATTTTCCTCGCCGGATGGCGAGATCTGGCGCCGACCTACCGTTGACTAGCCGGGTTTTCCCCCCAACCAAGTACCTCCCACCAGCGGGGCACCGCCCCAGCCGGACAAGTTGTAAGCTTCCGACCGGTCTCCCGGCATGTGTTGTAGAGTAGTGCATGTTAGTGTAAGTGTGTGTGTAAGAGGGAGAGGATAGGACAAGGACAAGGAAGAGGAAGGAAAGATCGCGCGAGGTCCGTGGCCCGTTTGTTAGGGTACTGCTCCGGCATTCGCCTGGTGTTGATCGGAGAAACCACGGAAAACTACCGATCAGAGCAGCCGGCCGCTAGAATTCTCCTCTAGACAGCGACTGAATTCGACCTAGCTGTATTTATTTGGGCTTTGAACGAAGATCGGAAAGTGGACATGTTCCGGTCGTCATTTAAAGGGCGTAATTTTGATAGCAACCAGCAATGTAACAAGCTTGTATCTCTCTCTCTCTCTCTCTCTCTCTCTCTATATATTATATATATATATATATATATATATATATATACATACATACATACATACAGAGTGTCCGGGGAGGAAACATCGAAACTTCTAAAATAAGCCTTTAAGACAATTCTAAGCATATTTTATCTAATAAACCACGTGGATATTCCGAACGGTTGAGCCGCAATAAGCACTCAAAAGTTGGTTTGAAAAATTGATTTATAGGCAAAAATTTGCATTATAGAAATATAGAAACACTCCAGAAACTTATAATCGTTTATTATATACAAAATAAATTAATATATTTGTTCAGAAAGAAAAATTAAGCGAGAAATAAAATAGCACCCACTTTACACAATTCGACTGCTTTTTTATTCTCGCTTAATTTTTCAGACAGAGAAAGAGAGGGAGACAGAGAGGCACAAAGATAGACAAACAGTCGAAAGAGAAACAGAGACAGAGATAGAGAGACAGAGACAGAGAGACAGAGACAGAGAGACAGAGACGGAGAGACAGAGACGGAGAGACAGAGACGGAGAGACAGAGACGGAGAGACAGAGACGGAGAGACAGAGTCGGAGAGACAGAGTCGGAGAGACAGAGTCGGAGAGACAGAGTCGGAGAGACAGAGTCGGAGAGACAGAGACGGAGAGACAGAGACGGAGAGACAGAGACGGAGAGACAGAGACGGAGAGACAGAGACGGAGAGACAGAGACGGAGAGACAGAGACGGAGAGACAGAGACGGAGAGACAGAGACGGAGAGACAGAGACGGAGAGACAGAGACGGAGAGACAGAGACGGAGAGACAGAGACGGAGAGACAGAGACGGAGAGACAGAGAGACCCACAAAGTGAGACGCACAGAGAGAGACGCACAGAGAGAGAGACGCACAGAGAGAGAGACGCACAGAGAGAGAGACGCACAGAGAGAGAGACGCACAGAGAGAGAGAGGGACGCACAGAGAGAGAGGGACGCACAGAGAGAGAGGGACGCACAGAGAGAGAGGGACGCACAGAGAGAGAGACGCACAGAGAGAGAGAGAGACGCACAGAGAGAGAGAGAGACGCACAGAGAGAGAGAGACGCACAGAGAGAGAGAGACGCACAGAGAGAGAGAGAGACGCACAGAGAGAGAGAGACGCACAGAGAGAGAGAGACGCACAGAGAGAGAGAGAGACGCACAGAGAGAGAGAGAGACGCACAGAGAGAGAGAGACGCACAGAGAGAGAGAGACGCACAGAGAGAGAGAGAGACGCACAGAGAGAGAGAGAGAGACGCACAGAGAGAGAGAGAGACGCACAGAGAGAGAGAGAGACGCACAGAGAGAGAGACGCACAGAGAGAGAGACGCACAGAGAGAGAGACGCACAGAGAGAGAGACGCACAGAGAGAGAGAGACGCACAGAGAGAGAGACGCACAGAGAGAGAGAGACGCACAGAGAGAGAGAGAGACGCACAGAGAGAGAAACCGAGAGATAAGACTCAGAGTCAGAGAAAGGCAGAGAGAGACTGGGACAGAGACGCAGAGAGAGAAACAGGGAGGCAGAGAGAGAAAGAGAGACACAGAGACACGGAGAGACTCGGTGAGACACGAAGACGGAGAGAGAGAAGACGATGAGAGACGGTGATACAGACGGAGAGGGAAAGGGAGATGGATGGAGAAAGAGGGAGATGAAGGGAGAAACAAAGTCTGCCGTGTTCCGCTAGTATAATCTATTCCAAATTGTGCTTCTGAAATTACTGCAGAAACGAAGGTGGAGGTAGAGGACATTTCAGAAATAACTTTTTCTGGCAAACGGCGGTATACGAGACGTACTTACAATCCAAAATAGCGGAATGTAGGGTTAAAGGAATTTACAATTGCATTTCACGCAGATATATGAAAAACTGCCGCTTTGATTACACCCTTTGATTTTGTCGAGTTTATCCGTAGTTCATGAGATGGTGAAATGGTAATTTTTATCAACGCCGCCACCAAACGCTTTCTGCATTTTATCTGAGTATGAGCTGCCTAACCTCATCCACCAAACGTTCTTGTGCTTGTCATGTAGCTGACTTGTAGAACTCGAAGTTCGCTCACGTTGAAGTGTGGGATAGTCCACATTCCTTTGAAAAACTATTTCATATCTAGGCGCACTGTACACATAGTAGGAATACTATTACGAGTATTTCATGTCTGGAAATGAATCGTGAAAAATGTGAGATTTTAAAGATGACAACGAAGCTTATGATGCAAAATAGGCACCGAACATGAGAATATCATTTCATATTATTATTGATGATTTTAATAATAATAATAATAATAATAATAATAATAATAATAATTTGTAATTTCTATTATTCTTCTTTTCCACGCACTCGGCTTATGAATTCATGAATCCCATTACTTGTCAACTTCAAAGCAATAGAATAACATGCATCCCTTTAAGTAACGAAATTTAACTCTCTCTTCCTATCAAACTGATGTTGGGGAGTGTGCACGTGCCGATGAACTTTGAAGTCGTATTTCTGCCGGATCTGCCTTGAATGGGAAATGTACGCATAATTCACTATATACGACAGCAACAATAAGACTTATAATTCCTCTTCTCTTATTCCGGGACATTCCGGGTATTGGTAGTTTGTCATTATAACTCGTAGATTCGATTACGAGATTATTCATTCGGCCATGTTGCGCCCACGTGGGGGAGCAGAGAGCGGGGACCCTCCAGCGCGGCGACGGCGGCGGTGGCGGGGACGGCGGGGGCAGCGAGGGTGGCGAGGGCGGCGGGGTCCTGTGCGCATGCGTATGGCGTTATCTTTTCAATTTCATGAAGAATGGCCGCGTGTGCGGGGTGGGTCGGGGGGCGCAGCGTGGAGGGGCGGTGAAGGGGTCGGGTGGAGTGAGCGGGGGGGGGGACATACGCCCGGAGGGGAATGGCGCAGGGCAGAAGCTGTGGGAGCGCTCCTGCCTGGTATTCTGCTCCTTGTGCCTTATCGCTCTGGCGGATGGCACCTCGAGCTTTCACGGGGGTGTTTCGGGAGGGTGATACGTCGCGTTGAATACTCTGTTTGGGGCTCTTCGTTTAGAAGAGCAGCAGCGGATGCGGGGAAGAATGTGGCTTTGTAAACTGTTGGTACATTAAGGGGTAAGCGAATTTTTAATGTCTGGATGGTGCTGTTTGGAAACAGTTGTTTTTAATGCAGGAAATAACTGAGAGAATAGAAATTTAGAAATCCTATCAGTGAAGAAAGCAATGGAAATTGCAAAACCGGAATAACGAAATCTGCCAATCTGAAACTTCATTTGAAAAAATGAGTACTTTTACCAACGACTTATCCAGTTACTTTCATACTTGCTTGGAAAGGTCATAATGAGGACTAATTTTAATATACTCATTTCTCAATCGGTGTGACAGTGTACCAATTAAATGTGTGTCAAGAAACCCATAGGGCTACTGGAGATACTTGACTCATAAGGATATTTCACCCACGGTAATTTCTTCAGATTTGGACTTGTTGGGTAAATTGTTAGCAACCATAATTGCCTTCCTTATGAATTGAGAGGAAGAAGCTTCTCCTGTAACCGCTTCGAGTGCACATGGTGAGTGCAAGTAATGTTAATTTCAGACCCAGAAAGTAAATTCTTGGCAAATCAGATATTATATGTGATATTTGTTACTAACGATATGCCTAAACTGTTTAATCACCTTAATTTGCCTTAACTGTTTAATCATGTTAAATTTAATTGCAAATTTTTAGATTAAGTAATTCAAGAAATTACTCATTATTACAAGAAACTAAGACATAAAATAATATATGTTTTAGAACATTGCATTACAATATATAACATTCATAACCCTAACATTTTCTGGAAGATAGTGTAGAACACTGTGATATCTTTTAATCTAGATGGAGTACACAAAATTAAAATATGAATATCCCTTACACATTTCCTATTTTTCTTCCACAGACTTTAATTCATGAAACGAAAGGTAAAAATTTCAAAATTGTGTCAACACTGGGGTGAATAAACAAACGAACAGAAGGGGATATGCAATATTGACAAGAAGACTAGCGATGGAAGGATAAATATCGAAAATGGGCATGTGATAATGGTACAAGAAGGCAACAAGGGTACATACAATTAAATTTCAGCAGTGCTACATTGTAGGAGGCGGTACTGACGATTATTTGCTTTTGTAAAAATCTCCTTTCTCTGAAAATATGTACTCATTTGTAAAACAGGAACGTTTGTGTCGGAAAGCTCGTTGCCCTCTTGAAGACCAGGTTTCACGCGGAGAACCGGAATAATGCCCGGAATCGCGACCTCACTCGCTACATCGGATGCGTGGTTAGATCGACTCACCGCAGATTCGACCGAACTCTGTGCTTGGCGTTCCAGCTCTGAACCTCTAGGGCATGTGGTTTGTGGTTTCCTCGGTCCACATTCACCCTCGATAGCTCTGCGAGCAAATATTTCCATGTCGGAAACAGTATAGATGATAATTTAACCGGATCTACAGGTACTACGCTGAATGTTTCATGATTGCCTCACTTTCCAGAGTGATTTGGCGAGGGACTTCGCATTGAAGTTTGTATATGAGTAATGTTTATGAAATACACTTTATATAAAAAATATATCAATCAATTAACTACTAATAAGTATCTACATAGTCATAAAATCTATACTAATAAAATACTACTGTTTATACTGATTTACTGGGGGTACTAACATGTATAACATTTGACTTCACTAAGAAATATATTCAAACAAGTCATTCATTAGTCCCAGGACTAGGCTCAGGGTTGCTTGTGTGGATGGTACTCCACTTTGATTGTTGCTATTATTGGTCTAGGTTGAATAGATTCCGTTTGGAGAAACATGTATATTAATTATTAATTGAATATTGCTAGATTTATGGATTTCATGTTTTGTATCACCGGTACCAGTTAAAATGCTTCATGAAATTAAGCACTATGTCATTAATAATTTTGGTCATTTCAATTACCTTCCTCGAAATAATGTATTTCCTCGCCACAATAGCACAAACGCTTGTGAGGAATGATTCCTAACTGAGTTTTTGGCCATGTTACTGAAGTTGCAGTGTATTCTACCGGAATAATTGACAAAAAAGAGAACTAGAATAGTCTTACCCAAAAATGCACTTTTGAACAAAGCATTTTCACTAGATCATGAGTTGGTGTGTTTACGTAATGAATTTTGAACATTTCACCTTCAAAGAATATGCTGCTACATTCGCTATCATTAAATGTGTTATTATAACGAAAACGATTAAAGTGAACGCAGTCATGGCGTGCATCAAAGGTTGAAATTAATGATGTGTTGTATCGGATTTTATTTATGAGAACAGTAAGTGCTCTTCGACCCTTGGCTCTCATCCCAAGCGTGGTGTTTGTCTGGTTTCCAGGGGCACTAGCAACAAATGTCCTTGTTGGGCGTAGCCTTGCATGTGAGCAGTAAAGTAGTTTATCCCTCCCACCGACATCGCGTCGCACGTTGCGCGAAAATAAAACGAATAAAGTACTGGTAGGAAACCGCAGCGCTGGAGCCCGCCCGCTGCACGAGCATCGTGGACACCTAAAATCTGGGAGCTAGGTCCGGCGGAGAGGGGGAGGGCAAGCGGCGGGAGCGAAGGGGCGCGGTGGCGTTGTTGGCGGCAGCATGGGGAGGGGGTGGCTGCGGAGGGGGAGGGGCGAGGACAGCGGGGGGGGAGCAACCGCGGGGGTGACGGGGCTTGTGGTGTGGTCACTGCTTGTGGCGGCTTCAGGCAACGGAACGTAGCAGAGTGGCTACGGTGGCGGCTGGGGGGGGGGGACGAGATAGAAGGAACAGCAGCGACAAGGAGCGGTGAACTGAGATGGAAATGATCCGGGTAAGAAAAGAAAGGTAGAAACGGTGAATATTGGAATACATAGACTTTAAAAATTCTTTGGGATTGGTTTTTTAGTGGATAGTAATTAGATGACAATTATAGTAATTAGATATAAATGATTCACTGGGGAGAAAAATGTACTCTGGGATATAATTGACATTGTTGTTCGATATTTGGCTACTGAGGAGATTTTTTCTTTACTTCCATTTTCTTTTGCATCCGATGTCTGTGTGTTTACACAAGAGGTTTAGAGAGCCATAATTGCGTTTAAAAGTAAGAAACTTCATAACAACTGAACACAAAACTCACAAGAAAATTGTATGAGATAAATGGAATCGCTGAAATTATATACAAGTACTCTCTGGAAGTAGAGTAGATACTACCTCAGTACATGCTTGAAAGATTGTTGGGAAACTTAATGTGAACAGTTTTTTTCATTAATAAATAAACTAGACAAAAACTTACGATAGATGTGGCTGATATAATTAATCAAATACAGCTCTATCTAATTAATCAATTATACTCCTCTATTTATATTGTATAACCTAACATGTTTGTGAGAGGGTTTTTGAGTAAAATTCTTAATTGAAACTGCAACAGTAGTACAGGACGTACACGATTAATTGATAGTATACAGCTTCGTGAGTAATTAATGATGTTTTCCTGTGCTATGGAAATAATTACTCCGGTTGGCGGCAGAGACTTTGATCTGAAGCAGGGGACTGGGGAGAGAACCTAGTCTCAATATCGTCGGAAAGATCTGGCAAAACCAGTAGCATAAATCTATGTCGACAGGTGTATATGCTACGTTAAATGGATTTCGCAAATGTATCAAGAAGCTAAGAGTCAAGTATCATTTTCTGACCATTTACAATAGATTTATGTATAATTTATTGTTTTGATAATTTCTAATTGAACACATACTGGCCGACATAGCAATGTAACAAAGAAATGTATTATATGCCGTAAATGTCTTATTTTTCAGTTACATGATCCTCTCCCATTTATTAATTTACTTTATAGATTCTGCACCACACCTACCTACTGGATTTCCGTGCAACGTCGTGAAACACTCACATATGATACAATGAATTGCAACTGGCGCTGGCCAGACGGCAATAGCGACGCTATTGCCGTGATGAAGGAGGGGCGATGAGGATAGTGTGCTGAAAACGGGGTGGCGAAAACGGGCTGACGAGGACGGGACGACGAGGACGGGGCAGCAAGGACGGGGAATGTCAAAGAGGCGGCAGCGAGGACGGGTGAGGATGGCGAGGATGCTGCGGTGAGGACGGGGCGGCGAAGACGGGGCGGCTAGGACGGGTTGTCGAGCGCGGGGCGGCGATGACGGGGTGGCGTTGACGGTTTGGCGATGACGGGTTGGTGAGGACGGGGAGGTGAGGAAGGGGTGGCGAGGGCAAAGTGCGAGGGCAACGACAGGGTCTGACAGCGACCGCGGCGAGCGAGGCGGCTGGGCACAGGGGACGGAGCCCTGGAAGAAGCAGCGTGGACAGGGAGCGGCGCCGCGTCCTGAGATGACAGCCAGGGCCGGGAGACTGCCCGGTAACGAGGGCGACGGCGCTGGGGGCTCGGCCGGTGTCAGAGGCCAAGGCGGCAATGAGCGGGCGCGAGGGGGCCGCGGAGCCGCTGGAGGCCGGGCGACAGCGGCGCGCGTGGGCGCGGCAGGCGGGCCAAGGGGAAGATTGACGAGGCGGGGGCGGGGGCAACCGCGGGGGCGGCGCAGCGCGTGCTCGCAGCGTGGCCTGTCTGCGGCGCAGCGGCGGCGGCTCGGGCGAGGAAGGGCACGGCGAGCCGCGGCGGGCGGGGAGGAGCGGAGAAGGGCGCGCGGGCCCGCTTCGTGCGCCGTCCGAATACGGCGTACGTTATTGGCAAACTTTCTTCCAGCGCTGGCACGGGCGCCAGGCAGGTCTCCGGCCGCCGCTCCCGCTCCCGCCCGCGGCCCGCCCGCGGCCCGCCCGCGCTGTCACACTCCAATTCTACAAAATTCATACTTGCTGGCGCCGGCGCGCGGGCCCAGCGCTCCGTCCCCTTCCCCCCGTCCTCAACCACCCGTCTCCATCCCCGTCACCCGTCCCATCCGCCCCCTCACCCACCCCGCCGCCTATCTTCCCCGCGCGGGCTCCGCCAGTTCCCTTGTGTTCGACTACGTTTTTATTATGGCGCTGGCGCCCGCTCCACCCTCCTGCCCGAGCGCCGCGCCCCGTCCCCTCGCCTTTTCCCCGCTCCCCGTGCCCCGCCTCGCCCCGCCCCGCGAGCGAGCGGGCCGCGTTCCTGCGCGCACGAGGGGAGCGGCGCGCGAGACATTCAATTTTCATGCACTTTGAAATGTTGAGGTGCCGGCGGGGCGTCGCGGGGCGTCGCGGGAAGGTGGAGGAGGGAGTGTGGGGCTGGACGGCTCGTGCGGCGTGCGCGGTCGCCCCGTCGCAGGTGCCTCGGCGACTGACGGAAGGAAGAGGCGCGCTATGGATGGTCGCCAACCCGGGAATTGGAAGCCGCTGATAATATCCAAAATTAAGATATCCAAAACGACCCGCGTTCGCTAGACCTGAGTCTCGGGAATAGATGATGTTTTTTTCACGCCTCAGTGATTAGGCTGATTTTCGGTTTTATATCTCCTAGTAACAATTATAAATTGACGAACGTCTAGTTGAACCTATGCGAACATTGCGCGGTTTCTCAACCCTTATTTTAAACTTGAAGAAAACTATCTACTCTATTCTAACGTTGCTCAGCCCCAGCTCCAGAAGATGCGTTATTGCATTGTAAACTTGTGGCTGAACAGACTAATATTGCTAAGCGTTGAGACAAAATTGCAAAAAAATGAAATAGTCAAGTGGATACTATAAAAATTTCGAGATGCCCATCCAAGCGATGGAGTGGGGTTATGCCCCAAACATGTAGCAGCGAGCTCACTGAATCCCTATGATTGAGCTTGATTAGCAGCTGCTGGTAAAGCGTAACATGTAGTAATTTGGTGACACCATGAACTTGATAGTTGTCAAATGTCAGTTTTGACACTACATTCGTATTAAGGTGTCTCGAAAATATACATATCAAGAGGAAATTCTCTTTTATTTTCAAAACAAAAACATTGGAAAAGTGGTGGGTTTTGTTTGTTCCAACTCCCAAGAAAGGTTAAAAATATTTCGTGTACTAGTTTGCGTACAAATACAGGAAATGAATATTTTTTCTGAGCTTGTACGTCTCCAGTTTGAGGATATGGAAAAGCAATTGTGAGTTTTTGCACCTGAGCCATTTAAAAGTTTAAAACGGCCATCAAAATCAAAGTATTTTTTTCTTTTTTATTATTGAGTTTATTAAAGTCATTTTCATCCATTTCTGTTGTCACAAAAATGAAGTAAAACACGCTTTTATGTGAAGTAGTGGAGGAGAAGGAATGGGTAACTAAAAATGTGGAAATCCTCGGTTATCTTAGTCCCAAACATTATTTATGGAGTTGGTTCTGAACGTTTTAGAGCATTGCTTACCTCCTTATTCCGTTACACTTTGTTGGCGTTTCCAAACCCTTTCCGTCACCAACCTCCCATTCTTTCTCCCTGCTCATCGAATTCCTCCGTATATTTAAGCGTGGTCCACCTGTTAAATCTTCGCAATGGCCGCTCGCTTCCGCGGCACACTCGGCGCGCGCGTCAGGGGGACCAATTACAGCGGCCAGGTGCTCGCGGTGTTTAGTGTTCCTCGACTCAGCGCTGCGTCCTAAGAGCTTTAAATTCTCTCGTCAGCGGGATCCTTGTCCCTTTAATCGCGTGTTGCGCACCGCCGGACGTTTATCGCTCCGCGCTCTCACGACCGGCCCTCAGGAATTAGCGGTTAGGGGCGGTGAGGCACTTGCAAGGCGGGTTGAAGCGTCCTGCGGCTTCGATATGGTGATATGTAACGAAGTTTTTCCTTTGTTTTGTTTCAACAACTTCAATTTTAGGCACTTTTCAATTTTGGGCACATTTTAAAAGTTATTGCACAAAATTAACAAGCATGAATTACTTTATTTCGCCGTACTTTTTAGATGATTACATGCATTGTAAAACTTCAAAATTTCAATCACCTACTGAGAACGGTTTTGAGGGATATAATCTCCATTTTTTTGAAGCAACATGCATCATCGGCAACTAATTTTGTTAGTTATGGAAGGAGAGGAGCAGAGGAGACAGGTTACTATTTTATTACAAATACTAAAAAATCAAATGTGTTGTTGGTTTCCTGATACGAATTCGTTTTCTATCACTCGGGAGCGTCTGATTTTCAAATGTTGCTAATTTTGTTAGTACTTTTATTCACCATTCAACTATTTATGGGGGAAGGGTGGGGGAGAGATTTTGGAGCTCAAGAAAACCTGCGCAGGTTTTATTTCTCCCTAATACGTTACATAGAGGTTTTACTGTACATGACCAAATAAATCACATCAAACTAACCAATGGCCAGAAATTATTGAAATTATTAATGTGATAATGGTTTTAAAAAGTTCAATTGCATAATAATGATTTTTTAAATAAAATCGGGTACAAAAAAAGCTTCATTTTTCCTACGGATTTCATTGCGTTCACGTGTATTGCGGCCGACCTGGCCGGTTGGATAAATGTTCCTTAATTGTTGATTCCCAATAAGATTTTGATGATTATAATTCCCACTGAATACTCTGTAAGACTAAGTTTATAATCAATTCTGACATTATAACTTGTGTAATTACTGAGCTAATAATATAGTAAACCGTATTACTATATCACTAATTCTTTATTGTAGAACAATAAAGTAGTTTTACCAAAGTAACATTTCTAGTGTCATTAATTTTCTAATTACAAACATTAAGAGATTTTTTACACGAACTAGGTTGAGAAAACAATCTTTGCTAGAATTTCTGGTTTTAAAGTACTGAGTAATATCAAGAACTTCCCGTTTGTAAAGACGTATGCATTACGCTGTTTCACACATTCTTGTCAATCTCCTAACACTTCCTAGTAAATGCACTGTGAGTTCTGCACAAACTTTCCTTCCACAACCTTTTCTCTTTGTTGCAACACTGAGGTGATCGCGATTTTCCTTTTGGAAAACTTTTAAATTCTGTTGTCTGAAACGAATCGTCAAATTTCGTTTCGCGCGAGACTTTGCAGACACTGTTTTCTGCAGTAAGGGAAGGAGATAGGACCGCGAAATAGAACTCACTTTCTTGTGCCCGGTGGGAGAGACGAGCAAAGGAGGACGGTTTACTCTCGTCACCAGGGATTCACTCGATAGTGGCAAGAAGAAGTTTACAGAGTCTGCAGCTCTACCTGAAGGAAAGCTGTCAAAACGCAGAAGCGTGAATGAGGACATTTAAGCAGAAAGTTAAAAGTGTCTAACATTTTGAGTGATGTGAATGCTCTAATACAACTAAAAGTAACGAAGACTTCATCTAAAGAACTTCTGATTTTGGAACTTATTTAATAGCACTATCAGTGGACAACTAGATTTACAATCTACTTTTTGTATGTTTTCACTTTGTATTGTATTCTCATGTTTTGAAATAGTTGCTGCTCAAAATGTTAATCACTGTATTTATTCAAAGTATGATACTTATGCAGTTGGAATATCTATATTAAAATTACAGAGATAAACTAACTACTGATTAAATGATTATTAAGGACGTTACTGTAACATTAAAATGCGTACGAAATGCATAAATACATATTCAATATATACCATATGTATGAGGTAAAATATTTTTAAATATCCCTCATGAGCAATTTTCCTAAAAGCATGTTAACTGGAAATAAAAGATAAAATATTCGATGATTATATTAAATGTTGGTATTTACAATATTAGTTTCTTCGAACCGATGAAAGACATCACATGAATATACATCAACTAAAACTAATTAAAATTTAATATTATTCAAAATGCAATATTGGTAATAACGAGTCATTCTAATAACATGTGCATAGTACACGGTGAGTGATACATGTGTGAATAGTATATATAATTATATGATCAATGAGTCGAGAGTATTTGCGATGATGTCTTGCTTTGCTTCTGATCAGTAAATGAAGTTGTCCTCCCCTCTGATGTCACTGTTAAACCGTTTTTGATGGTAATACATTAAATAAATACGAAACAAAACGTTAACGAAATATGTATGATAAATGTTCTGCATATCGACTCATTAATTTATTTATTTACGTAAAAACGGAGCCACGCAAAAATCTGAAAACACTTATTCAACAGCTTGCACTTTTTGGCTAAATTGTCTGATCATCCATTTTTATGCGTCAGTTTCAAGAATGAAGAAAAAATAAAATATTACACCACTAATTTTCTTGCTTTTTTTATAATGTGCTCTTATTTTCACCCCTCACATGTTCATAATTTCTCGAAGAAGATTTTAGAGAGTGGGAAGCTCAAACTTGGTTTCTAACCAATTCGTATGATAATGTGTAATACATTATTAACAAAAAAATCATTTCATTTCAACAATTTCAGTCTGTAAAACTTACACAATTAAAACTCAACAAACTTTATTTTGTACTTTGGGGAAATATCACTAAAAACAAGATACGTTATCACATAAATTATAACTCGCACGATATTCCATGCCACATTAACCGGGAGAGATTGCTCAGGACATCAACTGATAACATTGCGGTCCCTCTGACCAGGAGGTCCTAGGTTCGAGTCCCGACGGTGGTAGGATTTTCGACACTAGCTTGTCAGCTAGGTCGGATTCAGTCGTTCTCTGGAGAAGAATTCTAGCGGCCAGTTGCTCTGATCAGTGTCCGTGGTTTCTCCAATGAACACCAGGCGAATGCCGGAGCTGTACCCTAACAAACGGGCCACGGACCGCGCGCGATATTTGCTATCTCTTCCTTGTACTATCGCCTTCCCTTACACACACACACACACACACACACACACACACACACTGACTTGCACTACACTACCGCACATGCCAGGAACCCGGTCTGGGACTTAGAGATGCTGGGGCAGTGCCCCGTTGGTGGGAGATGCCTGGTTGGGGAAAACCACGATATCCGACGTTGGGTCGGTGCCGGATCTCGCCATCCAGCAGAGCGAGACCACCGCCACCTCCCAATGAAAAACCATGCACTACTTACGAGACTAATGACCCTAGTAGTTGACACGCCCGGAATCACTAACAATCAATCAAATCATGTCGCATTAAATATATTTCACGATTGTGACGCTTTCGCTTACACACAGTTATCGCTGAAGATTTCCTGCATGACGTGCAAATGTGCATATCTCGTGAAATCATTTGAAGTACACGGTAAATTGTATCCATTTCATTCCTTTTTTGGCTTTGGAGAAAAGGTTTTTAGCCAATAAAGCCGTCCACACACAAGCAATCGTATCCATTGCCAACTTGGCACTTGTGGTCTAGTGCTGCTCCGAGGTGTGCTGATGATGACTGGAATGAAGAAAAGCTGGCTTATGAAAATATGTTGACGAAAAGTAATCAAATCGTTTTGCCCCTACTAATTGAGATACATAATTTCTTGTCGGATTTCAGTGTTCTTAGTACTGTCCCGGGAAGGGAATTGGGGTCGCTTAATTGGGGTTCGTTTGGGGATAAAATTAGATAAACAGTAGTTTGGGCTAATAAGAACTTGGACAAAAAACAGCAACTTTAACAATGCATTCTTAAAGGAGACACTTTATCTATCGTTAGCACACTTGGCTGTTCTTTTATGCTGTACCAACTCTTTCAACTTTATTTTGTGTTGGAAAATATCAAAAAAAGATAACCTTGAATAACATTCGGCTTGTGTTAATACGTCAAAACAATTACTATCCGCATTTCAAATACGAAAAGTTCTCGTTTATTCCGACGTTTCCGTGCAAACGCGCAGTGGAAATTCGGCATAGTTGTTTTGCGATGAAGGTCTTCTTACGCAGTGGCGATCCCGCACTTGAACTCGGCGAAGCGCCGCAAGCAGAGACACCAACGGGGCGAGGGAACGCAGTAAGAAAACGGGAAGGGAAGACACATAGAGAAGCGGCATAACTAGTTCGAGAACTTCCTAGTTGGCAATTGCTCATCGGCCTTTCGCCTTTATGCCACAGTATGCTACTGGTATTATTTTCATTAGCATTGCAAAAGTTGCCGTTGCGTTGCAGGCTAAGATGTTCAAAGCTGGAATTACGCAGTTACGCCAATCACGCGTTTGCTTGTTCTCCTCATAGATCGCGCGCCTACCGTCTCCATCTCTCCCGCTTTCTCTCTCTCCTTTTGTGTTCTAAGAACATTCGAGGAGTTCTAGGCAAATGCACACGATGCGAAGGAAATTGCTCCTTTGGTGGAGAACAAGTCCTTGTATTGGGATAAAAGTTTGGGATATTGCAATATTATGGGGTTGTTCGTAATGGGACTCCCTACAGTCGACTACGTTATAGAATAAAATCGGCTAGAAATTTTTAAAGAAATAGTAACACGAAATGATACAAACTTTCGCATGGGTATTTTAATAATTATAGTGTAGATATATTTTCGGTTAGCATAGAAATAGCTAAGCAAGCATTTAGAAAGATGGAATGTAATAATTGAATATCAATATATTTCAACCATGGAATAAACCGATAAAGTTGTTAAGAAGACACGGAGAACGGGAGACATCTTTTACTGATTGAGTTTCTAAAATTTCTATTATGTTTCACTTATTAAAGGAAGCTTCTGTATTATTAGGATTCCACGTCATTACGTTGCGCCGCACGTAATGTTTGCGTAAAGGTAAGGTTACTCGTACGTAAACTTCTGGTAATACAAGCGGAGTAGTTTGGGAAGAGAAGCCCCTCAGCTTTGTATCTTACCAATAATTATACAGCACTTCGTCTTCAGTAGCCGAGCACGTTCTCTTAAAGTAGGTTTCTCGTTTTTGGCATTGCTTTTTTCCCCTTCAGAAATACAGCCCGTCAGTGTATTATCATTTCCTGATGTATAATTAACCGAGTGTTTGAGAATTTCTCTATGCCTTTGCCTTTTCATTACGGATATTCTTGATCATTATGGACTCACTGTCGTTTGTTGCTCTATCTTCCGTGCACTCCTTTACATCTGCTTCTAGCAGCCCCTCAACGTCACTTTACTGTTGCAATCTCGCCACAACTGAACCTGTAACCTGCATGGTCCACTTCCAAGATTGACTCTCAGGTTACCGTCATTGTTCCTAACGTTGCGTTATTACCACACCCTTCATCCACTTCTGTTCTTTTGCCAAGATTGTTCTCAAACCACTCATTCAAAAGTCCTTTGCAATAGATCCATTACCTAACTACTAAGTTATCTTATCAGACAATCGTCCAATTTCATAGCCAATCATCTACATAATGGTGAATTCAGGGGCAATAAGGGCCTTGTTCCCTCTTCTAAATCCAATACTTTTTGTAGTTTTCGTAAATTTATTCAGATCAGTTACCATATTGATCGCATCACATTCCAAACGAGTAGTGTATTCCAAAAGAAGGAGTATTGTTACGAATTTACGTTTTATAACTAAAATTAACAACTCTTTATTGGTTTCATGATTAAAAGTTGTGTGTGGGGGAACCTCTCGTAAATTGTCCCACCTCACCTGGAATAATTTCTGAAATCGCCTCTGCAACATGATCGCGTCACCAATACTATTCAGCTATTGTCTCCAACTCGCTCTGCAACCAAAGTCTCTTCCGAATGCACAGCCACGTATCCACTCAGATAACCGGCCCCAGGCCTCAAATATTCTACCATCCAGACACACAGATTCACACTTATCTTATCGCACTTATCAAATTCTTAATCACACAAAACCCTATCCCCATAGTCTTTAGCCCTATTATTTATCTTTTCTCCTCTACACCCGTTACGGATACGCAGTGAGCAGTTTTCCTTTCGAAATTGTTTCCTATTTTCACAATTCTCTCGGCCCTAATCGTCCGTTGTACTCTCCAACTGGCTCTTTCTAACCGTGTTTTCTCCGTCTTCCTGTTTTCCTTCCTTCCTTCCTTTCCGTCTTCTTCTACGTACTTCTAGCCCGCAGCTCCGTCGCCGCCGCCTCCGCCCTGCGATTGCGCCCCGGCTGTTCGTCTGCGTCAGTAGCGGTCGCCTGCGCGATCGACTCCGCGCTGGAGTAATATTTTAAAAGGATCAAATATTTAATGGCGTGCGGCGAGTTATGGACAACCGTCGCCGCCGCCGCCACCGCCGCCGCCATCGCCGCCGGCTGCCCTCTGACACTTGGAAGCGAGAGGCGAGCCGCGGCCTCGCCCACTTTGCCCCTCCAACTTCGCCCCGCCAAACTCACCCCGACATCCGCGCCCTCCGCCAACGTTATTCCGCCCCCACCCGCCTCCCCGCGGCAACACCACTTCCCACATCGCATACACTTCCCTCGCTACACTCCACCCCTTCACCTTCGCATTCGCCTTCGCATTCGCCTTCGCCATCTCGTCTTCGCTCCACCTTTCCCCCGTCTTCAGTCGCATCTTCTCTTTTGCCGACCTCCCTTCTGCGCCTCTACCTTGCCACTTTCCTCCTTGATTTCGTCCCCGCCTGCGCCCCGCCGGCGCCCCCGTCGTCGCCCCCGCCGTCGTCGCCCCCGCCTGCGCCCCCACCTGCGCCCCCGCCTGCGCCCCTGCCTGCGCCCCCGCCCGCGCCCCCGCCTGCGCCCCCGCCTGCGCCCCCGCCTGCGCCCCCGCCTGCGCCCCCGCCTGCGCCACTGCCTGCGCCCCCACCTGCGCCCCCGCCTGCGCCCCCGCCTGCGCCCCCGCCTGCGCCCCCGCCTGCGCCCCCACCTTCAGTCTTCAACCCGACCTTCACCACCGCCGCCTTCGCTCCCCGCCTTCACTCTCGCCCCGCCTTTTTACCGCCGTCGTTTCTCTTTCGCGTCGACGGCGTCCCGCTTTCGCCCCGCCTTCGCCTTGCCTTCACCTTGCCTTCGCCTCGTCTTCACCTCACGTACGCCATGCCTTCGCCTCCGCCTTCGCTCTCGCCCCCGCCCTCGCCCCCGCCTTCACCTTCGCCTCCTCCCTCCCCTCCGCCCTCGCCTCCGCCCCCGCCTTCACCCCGACCTTTGCCCCCGCTTTCACCCGCGCTTTCGTCCGCGCCTTCGCCCACGCCCTCGCCCACGCCTTCGTCCACGCCTTCGCCCACGCCTTCGCCCACGCCTTCGCCCACGCCTTCGCCCACGCCTTCGCCCACGCCTTCGCCCACGCCTTCGCCCACGCCTTCGCCCACGCCTTCGCCCACGCCTTCGCCCACGCCTTCGCCCACGCCTTCGCCCACGCCTTCGCCCTCGCCTTCGCCCCGCCTGTATCCCTATCTTCGCATCTGCCTGTACCCCCGCCCTCGCTCGGGTTTTCATCTCCACCCACCCACGCGCCGCTTTCCCACTCCGCTTTCTTAGCCCAAGCGCCGTCTTTGATATCGCCTCTGTGGCCCCCGCGCCCGCCCCTGCCCGCCGGCCACCCACGGCTTCCGCCTCCCGCGGGCTCCGAGGCGTTCCCCGCCGCCGCCGCCGACTTCGCAAACGACCTTCTGCGCGCAGCCCTTGTTAGCGATTTTTTTTTCGGAAATTGGTTTGTGTTTCTTCGCTTCTCATCCTTTCTGCGGTTATCAATCTCGAGCACTGCTCGTGTGATGTTGCAAAGTGAGTTGCGTGAGTAAATTAAATTATTTCGAGAAAATCGCGCAATAGTACTAGGAGTTGAAGGAAGTGAAACCAAGAATTGAAACATATTTCATTCGTTTAAATTAATTTTTCTTTGACTATATTTTATTTCATCTTTGACTGAAGAATGTGTATTCAAGAAAAATATAAGTTAAATACTCATTTGTATACTTACTTTCGTTCCATTTTTCCGGAATGATATTGACTTTCATTTGAATAAACGCAAAGAAAACAAGACAAGAATAGTAGACAAACTTTATCAGCTGATTGTAAATATCAGAAAACTCTATAAGTGAAAAAGTCTAAGCGAAAGCGCAAACTAAAAATCGAATTTGGTGGAGTTGGTACGTATTGTTTGAAAATGCACACCTGAGAGTTGAATAGCAAGCGAGTGGCCACTGAAACTTTTAAGTTTCGTTTTACCTGAACAAACTTGCTACGTTTTTCCTCCTCCGCCCTCAAGCAAACCGCGGTGCGTCCAACTGCCAATTAGCAGTTGACGTGAAGTTTTCAATTTCCTCTTCCGACTTAGTAATTACCTCGCTCTCTTTTCTGAATCTTCCGCTGGAAGAGGTCGAGTCTCGGGGTAGTAGAGCGTGGCTTAGGCGCGGAGGTGGCTGCGATGGTTGGGGTGGAGGGGGAAACGAGTGGGGTAGACACCGCGCACCTGCAGGCAGCCAGGTCCCCTCCCCTCCCCGCCACGCCTCGCCCTTCCCCTCCCGCCCACGCCCCACCGCCACCGAGTACAAAGCGGAGCTTGCTCGGCTGCCCGCGTTTCGCCTTCAACGTGCGAGGAATTTTTTTCTTCTTATTTCTTCAGGCAAACCTTCTTGGAGAAGTCGCGATGGTCGGTACATCTCTCGCGGGTTGGGAAGCTGGGAAACTGCTCGCTGACGACGACGCGGATTTCTCCATTTTGCTGCCTCCGAGTCCTCCGAATGAATCTGATTTGTTTCCGTAACATATTACGTAAATTTTATTCCAAACATACGGCGTTACCGGAAATGGGCGGACAAAGTCATTTGTAATGAGATCTCGTCCGTCACAAAAGGGAACCAAAATTGCAGATTTTTAAACCGGTTGACTTTTCGTGTATAGACTGACAGAACTTATGAACAAAAAAATTCACGCTTTTCAAATGCCACAAAAGTAAAATTATCTGAAAATAAGTTTTTATTACCATGCTGAAATTGATCAATAAAATAACTTGAGTTATATTAGCGAAAGATTTTTCCGAGAAGGATAAATAGAAGAATAAGCCCGATTTTTTCAAATAGAAGTGAAGATCCGATTTTCTCGGGAACGTGAATATAATATGCTATTCCTGCACAAAATAATTTTGTTGACTTTCTAATTGGTTTTAAAACATGACAAATGTTGATTTTTTCTCCCTTTATCACATATATAAAGCTCTATCTTTAACTACATGTTTAAACACTACCAAATAATAATAATAATAATAATATCGATCGGTTTAGAATATAAAACTTCTGAAGTTGTACAATGTATGAAACTTTCTTTCAACCCTTCCCAAAATGCCGAGGGAAAACATAGTCGATTTATTCAACATACTACGAAATTTGATTACATTTTCCTACACTGTTTATGCACCTTGTTTTTACTTTTTCACCTTACTTCGCCTGACGAGAATGTATTGGAATCATACGCTGGAAATCGCCGATTTTTCGAAATTAAATCTTCCGTGATCTACAATTCTTGAAGAATCTAATAGTTTTTGTGTAATTTCTACTTGAAGTTAATGCAATTCTTCAAAAAAAAACTTTTGTCAAAAGCTGCTCCAATTTTTTTATTTAATTTCTTTAGAGACAAAGGAAAGAACGTTTAAGAAATGGCGGAAGTCTCATTTTCGTTTAATTCTGAATTTTCGAAATTGAAAAAAGTTAGGAATAATGCGAGGAAGTGTGTGCTTTTGTAGCACCACCAGCTCCTGTTTATTCTGATGATATTCATTTTCTTTATTTTAACTTTCTAAGTATACATTTGTGTCAATTTTGGTATTTACTTGTGGCATAATGTTCCTGAAACAATCTCTTTTGAATATGCAACATGCATATGCATTACATTCAGAATAATGAAGACATTTTAGAACCTCTAGGGATTTAATATTCATTAATATCCTTGGGCTTGAACATCACATTTACGATCAGAGTTTTTCAGCGTAAAACAAAGTGTAGAAGAATGTAAATTCCTGGCCTCCAGTATAAATGCTCGTTGTACTCCTATAGCTTTAAGAGAAAAGTTGTTCTTCCTGGGAACATCGATCACCTAGATTCGCAGTTAGTGGACCGTAACATTCTTGCTTCGTGCCGCCTTGCTTGGTTTGAGGGCTGGAGGTCGAGAAATCGATGCCTCATTTCGATACAGAAACAACTCTAAATATCTTATTTGGAGGAAATTAAGTTTAGAACTTTGATTCTTGGCACAGTTCGTGTAGAGAATCCTCTTTCAGGCGCTCCTCTAATTTGAAGCGAGGCCCTACGTGGAAGCCCTTTCGTCGTCTTTCTCCAGCGTATCCCTTCCTCCCTCCCTCTTTCTCTTCCTCGCCCGCGACCTAGTATTAACGTCTACTCCGCTTTGAAAAAGTTGGCGCAACTTGACGGCGAAGCGAAGAGTTAGGCGAAAAGTTGTAGTTCGAGTCAAATTTTCTGCAAGAGCGGAACCTGACCCACAGTCGCTGCGAGTACACAGAAATTTAAATTAATTTCTTGATTTATTTTAGAACATTTATCTCCTCGGGAAGTCCGTGCTGACTTTGAGTTTTAAACAACTTTGAATAGAGATCATTGAATGGTGGTCACTGTACGTAAATAATAATTTGTAACATGTTAAGAGCTGTTAAACATAAAAAGACTTTCTTTAAAATGATGTAGAGCACACATTTTAAATATAAGCCGCGAAAAAAAAGACACAATGTTTATGTATGTAAAATTGGGTATTTTAACTCCATTTTTTCAATTTCTTTGCTCTTTTTGGAGGCATTGTGAGCCACCTCTAAAATACATTAATGACGAAGTTAGAGACAGTTAAAACATTACGTCCACTTTCATTCAAAGGATACAAACATCTTTGAACTGTTGTTCTGTAAAATTTGGTAAACGTGATAAAGTGCTCTTTAAATCCATTGTACAGGTATTATTATTATTTTGACTATCGAGCAAAATCCAACCACTTTTTTTGTATTAGAGGTACGTGGGTCAAGCGAAGCAATGAAATTATTTCCTGTTCATTGAAGTCATGTTTAAAAATATACTTAAAACAGATTATACTGAACGTTGGAGACAGTATAATATTTTAATATGTAGTATTTTTCTGCTAGAAATGGATTCTCAACATACTTATTTAACAATTTAAATTTTCTGAAAATGTACAGGTAAATGAGAAAACAACTCTTCTCACCCTTAAATACACATATTTTTCAGTCTTAATCTATTTATTAAAGCAGGTCATAAATAGAATATTTGAGTTTTGATCTTTATCCAATAACGTTTCATCGGATTTACTGAGCCTCAGGGTACTTTCACTTTTCAAAGGACATGCAGAGGTCACAATCACAGATATTTAATTTCTCCGTACGTTGTTTTTTCGCTAATAAAATAAGTTTTCCCATATCGGAGAATCCCACGTAGGAACGCTCAGAGAACTAACAACCAAGGCAGATCAGTTTTCATTTACTTCTTTTGAACAACCGGGAAAACAACGAAATCAAAATTCATAATCGTAATAAAAATGACTACAAAATTATGAATTGAAAACACAAGGGCGCATAATTAAAGTTAAAGCAATTGCAAAAAAGAAGCAACTCACAAATATATGCCGCGAACAAGAATCGATTAACAGTTAAGAATGTGACGAACATGCAATATAAAAATGTCAAATTATGGGATGCTATGAGGCAAAGGTAAACTATGGCCAGAAATCAGAAAATTCTAGACGTTTCAGTAATAGTGACTCACTCGTTATCGGTCTCTTGGGAAGAAAAAACGACAAAGCATAAAAAGTTTGATATTATTGTGCTAGGATATATTCCGATGTTTTGCACACAAACTGCTTATGTCTGTTGAAAGCTCGCGTCTTGTCCGCATTTCCATGTAGTGTTAGAAGCACACTCCCCAATAACCTCAGTGTCGCATAGATTTGGGAGTTTGACGATTGATATTTGGACTTCCCGAGAGGTTTCCAGAATTCCCCATTTCACTTTCCGTCGACATAACTGTATTTGCCAAAAAAGTTAAGTTTTATTTATGAGCAAAGTTCGGTAGGCCGATGTGATTTTCAAAAAGTGAAAGGCTAAGACAGAATTTTGTGAAACAACCTGTTTTGCTCGTATTTCATCGATCCTTTTTGCACCGTGCTTCCCCGCCGCGCTTTCGCGTCCCGGTTGTGCTCCATCGCCTTCGTCCAGTTCGCTCGTGCCACCCACTTTGTTGCATCCCTCCGCCCAGCCACCTCCGCCCCGCCACCCTCCGCCCCGCCACCTTCCGCCACCCTCCACCCCCGCCCCGCCACTTCACCCCATCCCCTTCCGCCCCGCCTCCCTCGCCCCGCCCCGCCCCCTCCGCCCCTCTCCGCCACTCCTCCTCCCTGCCCCCTGCCCCGTCCCTCTCCGCCACGCCCCCTACGCCCCACCCCATCTCCGCTCCCTGCCTACCCGGCTACATCGGTGTGCGCGTCCCAGCTCGGCGGACACAGTCACACGCCACCGATGAAGAGCGCTTGCGCCTCCACTGCCGCCCGTGCCCCCGCCGCCGCCTCTGGCCCCCCGCCCCCGCCGCCGGTGCGGCCACCGGCGCGAGGCAAAGGGCCCAAAGGTGGAAAGTTGCGGCGCGTGATCGATTTGATTTTCCGGCCCAGCGACTTCTGCTCAGAAAACAGAGGGAGGAAAAACAAATAGAATCGCGCCGTGATCAATTCGGCTGCTACGCGAATCGCGCGATAATGTTCTCCCGAGCGCGGGGCGGCCACCGCCGTAAGATGCTTGTGAACCTATGAATTATGGACAGCATGCATAATACAACGCGTGTGTTCTCGCCGGCGTGGCGTGGCGCGGCGTGGCGAGGCGTGGCGAGGCGTGACGCGGCGCGCGCCTCGCCCTCCCCTCACCCCCTTCCTCGGTGATCCTTCGTTCTCGTTGCGGCAGGGCGGGGTGATTGGTCAACAGTCCAACTCGGTCACCCCGTCAGGCAAAGAATGAGGATTTATGGCAGCGGCAACACGACTCAGAAGTCGTACGTCAACAATTTGTTCACCATATGGGAATTAAAATATACACTAATTCACAAACTGTCTGCCTCTGCGGACTGGAGCAGGCCCAGTCAATGTTCTGCGCAATAGACTGCCCTCCGGAACATCCTTTATACCGTGTTTGCAGAGCAATGAAACGATCCTGTGTATCTTTCATTTGATTTAATTTATTTATCGTCAAAAATGTAAAAACTGTACGTAACGTGTAGGTAAAGTACAATCTGCACACTTATTTGAGCTCCAAGGTCCCTATCCTTCTCTATTACAACACAGTTGAATTACGCGTAAAGGGATCAACAAATCGTTGTTTATAACATTTGAAAACTGGAAACTCCTGAGCATTAGAAAAGTTATTTGCATCGGCAAACCCACAATAGATATGATTTTGTTGTGATGACTAATCGGCGGAGACAGCGGCATTGAGACGACAAGGCGGGACCATTTCGTGTATGCTAACACTAGTGAATGACATTGATCGCAAAATGCATTAAAATTTGGGGCCAGGTGGCAGGCAAAAACGTTAGAAAGCGTTCCAACTTCCCGTGAATTTCGAAAGAAGTGAGATGCAAAGAAGTTGCCAATGTAATTCTTAGATTGATCGTGTCTGGGTCTTATCAGTTCTTCAGTCTTTCTACATCATAGTGAAGAATGCATTTTGATTGTAGAGAATGGCTTTGGAGAAGTAAAAGCACTTCCTGGCGATTCCTTTCAGATGAGAGCTGAGTGGACAATTTTCTATTTTCCTTCAATTCCTCTACTTACAAAATTTTAGTTGATTAGTTAGACGAAATATAGAACGACACGAACAGCGCGAATCTAGTGAGATGCAATTATTAAAATCCATAATCCGTGACAGAGTTTTAGTTACAATATCTGCGTTTCATCATGCCCGTCTTATACAGCATAAAGTTTGAATGGACAGTTCAACATCTGCTCTAATAAAATAAACCCAAACGAACAAAGTATTTATAGCATTGGTACTTTCAGCTAACGAATAAACTGTTACCGACTTTGACCGCAAATGTGCGTAAGAACTCCCAGCTGTTGAAATCCCTATTGACAAAAGTCTGGTCAACTAGTACGCCAGGAAATTGCTATTTTTGGCAAGAAGAAAAGACAAAGAAAGAAAGAAAGAAAAAAGAAAGAAAGAAAGAAAGAAAAAAGAAAGAAAGAAAGAAAGAAGTCGGTTCATTAAAGAAGCCAAAATTGAAACGAAAGCAGCTTTACGACATCAAAAGCGCAAAGCGAAATTTCTCACCAGCGCCACCATTTCCGCAACGTTTCGTGGCCGCACTTGAGTCTCCGCTGCCAAATGTAACGATCTTTACAGCGGTCATACACGTCTCTTCGCGGCGTGCCTTGCATTCTGTGCCAACCCAAGAAAGGTGGACGCTGCGATAACGAAAGGAGAACGATGGAGAAGTTATAATTACGGTACATGGAAGAGAGAAAAAAACCTTATACGAGAGATGACATCAAAAAGTTGTAAAGTTGTTCATAGCTGCTAGTTAAATCCCAACGTGATGACAACTCCAGATTGCCACTTATACGTGTTTGCCGCCGAGATACTGCCCCAACGCGTTGGCCACAGTACCAGAAATGAATACTGAGACGCGAAGAAAGCACGTGTAGGCTAATCGAAGCTCAGGCAACAAAAAAACACCTCTGTACTGAAACGTGTAATAATATGGTTCGAATGGAAATGATATTCCAATAAATTTCCATCCGCGTTTTCGAAACACATCCGGTGTCAAAAGTACTTGAAAGGTTCTGTAACCTCTGTTCGTTCAAATGGCCTTACACTTTCTAGTCGAAATGTAACGGGTACGGAAAGCGCGATAAAATATGAAAATAATTATTACGCAGTATGACAAGCGAACAACTTGAGTAATGGCGTTTGTAAACACGGGCTGTCCAACTCGAAGGTAGCACCGACAAATGTTCGTTTAAATTAAATAGAAAATAACAAAGCACAAAGTATGTACACGGCATACATTTCACAAGTTTGGTTATACATGTCTAGATCATTCAATTATTTTTTTTTAATTCTTGAAGTATTTACCAAAGTAAAAGAATATTATACAGATGTGCATCGTGTGAGACACACTGAGAGAAGTCAAATGAAATTGTAGTGGCAGTAACATGTTTTCATTTATTTGCTACAAATGATTTAGTTTGTGTTGACGAAGGAAATTAAAATGACACCTACGCTCGGAGAGAAAATAGTAAGATCAGAACCCTTGTTTATATGCGCCGCTGCAAGAATTCGCATTCTCTTTACAAACAATTTTATATATTTATAAAGTGAAGGGAATGATAAAAAATCATCCTCAGTTCCAAAGAAAGAATATCGACCATATTCAATTGTAAATATTTGAGTTTACTATTCAGAGAAAAGAAGATAGAAAATTCGTTTAAATTAAGATTTTTCACGAATACATTTGACATCTCTAATCATTAAAAGCGAAAGGAATATATTTTTTAAGTACTATTTAATGCATGCGGTTATTTTTAAAACCCCGCAAGGTAGGAATTGTAAAATTGTGGAAAAACATGAAAAACTGATTACGTACATAGAGAAATTTTCTGTTTTTTTTTAAATTTCTGATGCATAAATCTTGATTGAGAATGCCATGGAGACATTTTGTTTACTTGTATCAATAGTACAATTGTCGCTGGACTTATTTAAAAGTTTATGACTTACTTGATTCCAAAAACTAATCAGAAATTGTTTACTAAATTTGTGTAAAAATGCACAGTCCAGGTTTAATTTACATTATTTACACATTTATTATACTAGTATGTGAAAGAGCGGTGTGCAAACATATCAAACATGATTCTTATCACAGAAACAGCTGCTTGAAATATGTGTTTCTATTATACTCGTATTACATAGGAATATTTCTGTATTGAACATTCCTTTTAACCAATCTGTCAGTTATATCGAAGTCACACACGCTGTATACATACATACGCAGTCATCCATACTCCGCAAGTCAATGATTTACAGAGCTTCAAAACGAAACAGATACTTTGATATGTCCTCACGGCCATTCTATTCATCTGATGTACGGTATTTACACATAGAACGATGCATCTATCTTGTAGTTTTCATTGTCTCACAAAAAGCATAAATACAAAAGAGAGTGACATACGGGGTTTTAAAAATAATCGATTCAATAGTGCTCAGATTTGTTGAGATTCTGATAGACGAATACTTCATTTACATTATAACTTCCTTTATATAATTACTGAAAAATAAAAGCAATTATTTTACAACGCAAAAGATCGGCAGGAAAAAGGGCACATTCATAATAATAAATAGGATGCTTCCGACTACTGATTACATCAGTTCTGAAAATTTTATAGCAAAAATGCAAAACATTTATTGATACAGATTTTTTGGAAAATACAATACTGGAATACGTCAAATGAAAAAACCCACAGTAAGTTCTGTGTTCACGTAATTTTTTCGCGTACTTTGATATACATTTTCATTAGGAGAATCGGTAACAATTTTTAGATACCGATAACATAGTGTTGTATTCAGAAGTAAAAATTTGCAACATGGACGTAGCATGACACTAATTGGTTGAAATGAAATGAAGGACGTTGAGGGAAGGCTGGCTTAACGGCTCCAGCAATTCCCTCCCCTCCGCTTCTTCACCTCTCCCTCTCCCTCTTCCCTCTCTCCCTCTTCCCTCTCTCCCTCTTCCCTCTCTCCCTCTCCATACTCACCGCTCTCTTCCCTCTCCTCCATCTCCACTCACCTTCCTCTAATTTCCCCCTCTCCTTCCCTTCCCCTCAATCTCTCCCACCCCACTCCCTTCTCCGTCCTCCCCTCCGCCACCGTCCCGCCCCCCGGGCTACCTCCACTCCATCAATTCTCACTTTCGGAGACGCAAGTAGAGCAGTCTCACTCAGATCCAGGGGATGCCCTTTCCCCGCCCTCCCCTCCCCTCTCCGCCCCACCCCCTCTTCGTTTCCGCTTCGCTCCTCCCCGTATCCCCCTCTCTTTCGCATCGCCCCCGCCCCTGCCTCTGCCTTTTGTAAAAAGCTATTTGTGGGTGAAGCGTTCGATTACTCCCCTCCTTCCGACTGAACGCCGTGGAAATGGAGTTTCCGCAAAAACCACATTTTTTCTCCCTCATCTGATATTTCGCGTATTCCCAATGATTTTCACGCACACATGGCCACCTCCATCGGCCCCGGCACTTCGTGACACTTCGCACTTCAAAGCCCCAGTCTCGTGCACCCGCAAATGCCAATTCGGTTTCCAGCGGGGCTGGATTTGTGACACCGGCTAATTAGCTGAATCGATCGCGAAGCGAATTCTGAATGTCGGCTGATCGGATAGGGGTTTCGTGATTTACTCGACCTCATCAGGATACTTTAAGACCGCTGTCAAGGAAACGCTCTTACTCAGCCTGCAGTTCAGTGTCCTCCCAATCTTCCTGCGGTTTAAATCGTTTTAAAAGTTATGCCGTCATAATAATCTACAGACAAGTAAAAATGTAATTTGTGTTCAAATGAAGACAACTCGTTAAATCGGAAATCAACAGACTGAAATATATGTATACACACCGACACACACACACACACACACACACCAGTCAATTTATAGCCACATCAGACAATATGACGATATTTTAAACATATTAAACATTTTGAAGAAAAATTTCTTCAGAAATATCTTTCAACTCTGTACATAATTTAAACCTTAAAACTAACGTGAGTTGCAATATTTCCCTTGTTCTAACTATTCTTTCTGTAGAAGATAAATTTATTTAAAACGAAATATTTCCTTCTAGAGCATTCAATCATTTGACATATGCACCAAAGAAAAGCCGTACGTGAATTTGCAGGGAGAATTGTAATATGCATCTGTATCGATAGTCCGCGCCTCTTCAAGGTGATGATAATAATTATGTTATTTAAAAATTTTTCCAAGACTGATTTACAATTTAAAAATTGGTTTTCTTTTTTATTTATGAAGTTATACCGTACCACACGCAGATTACAGCTTCCAATTCATGTCACCACCAAATAATTGTTGAGGTTACCTTCAACAGTAAGTAATCGTAGGATGAATCTAACTCTTCTACTTCTCCTTTAAGCCGTAACGAATTTCCGGCAAGGCAATGGCCAGTCAATCTTTATTAAAGTACCTCTATTTGAGATATTTCAGACCCATCCTTTGAATTTTTATCTGCCGTTACTTGTTTCATGCATTATTTATATTGAAGCAGGAAAAAAACTATGCCACGGACTAGATGAGAAAACCTCTACTCTTTCCAATAACAAATAAGAAAATATCAATGGGTCATTGAATAAAAAGTAGCAAAAAATAGAAAAGCATTCATCTAACAGCAGTATTAATTAAACACGAATGCTGAAATTGAAAATTTTGTAAAGGTAAACTTTCATACAGTTAAAAGCTGGTGAAATACGGATATATCTACAAAAGCATTTTTGCCGATGTACGTTGATCGTGATTGGTGGTAGTGAATCTGCAATTAGTCGTGTCGAGTTTGACCCGATTATGGGGTGAAATACGGAGGTATATGTATTTCCGCGTTTAGTATTATTATTTTAGTGTTGATTATACGCATTTATATACACAAATAAAAATTTAAAAATAATATATTTTAGGCAAATAACTAATACGTAGTGCATGCATTGTTCGATGTGAGTTGGAGGGTAGTATAGTCCTAAAGGAATCTTAATATCTTTATAAAATGAAATATTTAGTAACGTGCATCCGCAAAATGCTGCTGCCGAGTTTGTGGAAAATGGGATTCTGGAGCAGCAAACATTAGCTGCCTATCACGGCATCTGTGAATACTGAAGCTTCTTTCTTCCTCGTCGTATTACCTCAGCTGGGTCGTAAGCAGTGACGCACTAAGAATGAGAATATAATCGTCACATCAGGAATGAGACATTGCGGATGAACGTAATCAAATATTTCCATTTTCAGTCATCTAAATTGTTTAATTGTTTTTATATTTCTCCCTCTTCTTGATTATCTAACGAAACTATTGACACCTCTCAAATGGCAAGAGGTTGCTTAGTTTCCGTCAATTTGAGTATATTTGAAAATAATAATATAGATGTGGAAGCACTGTTACTTTATGAATATAATTATGATCTCCACCTTAGTGCAGCAGATAATCAGCTAAAAACATCAGTTAACATATTTTGTGCTTTAGTTTTCATAAAATTGTTTTTCTTGAAATTTTGTTCCAATTTTCGTAAATCATCACGTTTTTTACTATCAAATTGCTGAAAAAACAAACTTATTCTGGCGCATGTGTAACTTTGTCACCCAGATATTATACTACTAAAATCGAGCGCTCTAAGAATGCATCCATGACTCAGTACGCCTTTAATTCTCGTTGATTGAGAACTCCCTTCCGAAACATTTTTTAATATTTGGGGCATTCAAAAAATGGCACAACAATTATTTTAAGTTGACAGGAACCGTTTACTGAACAAACGAATACAGATATTCAGGTTCAGATATACAGGTATTCCTTGCCAATATTTCTGCACTGTCGTCATTCTGACAGCTTCCTTATTTGCGTAGCAATCCATTCTTTGGGTGTATTGCGGCACCACTGTTCGACAACTGTATGAAGTTCGTGATTGGAGGTGAACTTCTTCGCCGCGCTTCTTCAATTGCGTCGAATTAGCCAGAAGCCAGATCCGTCGAATACGAAGAACTGGAGTCTCATCGAATAATCATGACTCGTCGATTGTACCAGAAGTCGAAATAAATCCGCTGAGTCTGCACTGTACTGTTTAACCTACTGTTCGCACATATCCACGAGCTTCTGTTTCCACGCAATGTTAAGGGTATGGGGAACTCATTGTGCACACACTTTCATCTTCAAATTTTCATGAATGATTGTGTCGAGGGTTCCCATGATATACCTATAATCTTCTCTAATTCATTAAATATGATTTGCCTATTCGTTGATATCAAATCATTGACGCGATGCGTATTGTTTGGTTGGTGTGCAGTTGCTGGACGCTCCGTTTTTTATGCTTTTCAGCACAGTCCCTGCTCAGTGGGTGCTCTATACCCAACGAAACACGGATCTACGACTTGGTGGTGTCACCCCACTCATGGCTACTAACCTCTGGTGGATATCTGAATCATTCATTCCTTCCCTCCTCCAAATAAACCACACTGTTCGCTGTTGTCCATACTTGTCTCCTTCCATGTTGCCTTATCGATATCCACTAGCTTACTAGCAGGCCTACTAGGAACAAATGTTGCTGCAATAAGCTACCTATGGGAAGCAGCAATGCCAACTGGTGGCACTACACAGTACTTTAGCATATATTCACAGCATATATCGACACACGTTGTAAAATGCTACTTTACCAAAGTTTTAGGGCAGACCTGCACAACGCCTGCTCCCGTGGGCATTCTGCACTTGCGAGCCGGTCGTCTTCCCGTGGCAGCGCCGAAAGTGCAAATAGTGGGGAGAAGGAAGCTTTGCGGGGAGGAGCGAAGTCTGACGTAGCACGACGCGGCGCGTAGATTGAATGCCTGGGCGTCTAAAAATGATCCATGCTTCAAAATTAAATGCCCATTTGTTTAAATGGATTATGTCTAGTATTTCAAGTTACCAGGGTCATAATTCACTGTTTACGTTCTGTGCACTACTGCATATCCACCTTTGTATCCGACACTGTATGTATTTTCATTTTCTAATATTTTTAAAGAAAATAACATGCTCATTGTGACTCTTAAGCAATATATTAAAGCAATAGCTTTAAAATATATGCTTATATATAAGAAAAAATATTATTTAATTCTATCTAACACAAAATTGCAATTTAATAATTGATTGTTCACCAGGTATGTTATAATCTCCAAATCATAGAAAAATGAACAAAATCATGAGAGCAATCTCTCACATCAAGATTGACATAAAATAAAATATGTGGCAGTTCCAAGAAGGGTAATGTTTAATAGCACATTTGTGACCATTTTTCCCCATTATGAAACTGAATACAAGAGATGAACGAGCAAACGATTGAGACGATATGTTACGGACAATCATAAGATAATCATGGCTGTTGGTTAAATAGAATGCAAAGGGCTGTATATTTTTATTAGATCTCGTACACGACTCTACTCTCGTCAGAAATTAGAACAGAAAATAATCAGGATTTTTTAAGAACAATATGTTTTTGATTTGGGAGAACCGTATTATTCAATTAAACATAGTTAATAAAAAATAGTTTATTGCTGTCATCATCAAACAAAAACAATTCAGTATCAAAATTTTGTGTTTACATCGTAAATTTTAAAATTACGATGTAATTTTACTAAACTAAATTTGTGATTACATCGTAGCAAAGTGAATTACATTATAAGCCCTACAAGCAATTATAATACTTGGTGTCGAAATCTAATATGTATAATTCGTTGTAGTTTCATATTTCGCCCTGTCATATACCGAGAACAAACGTTTGCAATATAATACAAAAGACAGTATTACTTGAACTGTATATGACCGTCATATTCTTGCAGATTGCTCATTAAATTTACGCGCGATCTTTCGAATTGCGCATTCTGATTGGTGGTCCCCACTCCTACATTGGGTCTCATCCCGACCCTCCATCGATTTTCTCATTTGCACCCGAGTTGCCCGCACGCAGCTCCTGAGGTCAGTGAAAGTGCAAAATGCTGTGCAGGTCTGTTTTAGGGGGAGTGCTAATCAATATTGAACGAACTAGGTAATTCATCATTTTGTTTTTTTGTGTTTATTGGGTGCGATTGCTATATAAAGTTTCGAATGCCAACCCATTCATAAAAGAGGCGAGAAATACATATTTCAAGAAAGAATTAGCAACGTATGAATGTGGTGAGTAAAACACTTTTTTTTTTATTTTTGTGTTTGAAATGGATAAATTGAACCTACATTATTTCTTATTGGAAATACTGCTTCGCATTTCGTACATTCTGCTTTCGTCAGAATTTCAACAAGTTCCCCTAAACTAGATTTAGAACTCGAAATATGAATGCAACTTTGTAAGATGATGTATAAAAATGTTGTATGTCTCGTGGCTATTTGTCTATATTCCTCTCAAAAGTCAGTGAAACAAACTTACGGAAATGACACTTTGCATTCAGAGTTTGTCCACTGGCTATTGCCATTGCGTCTGTAGTAGATCGAATGCAAGTGAGGGGAAATGTGTAAATGGTAAACTCGTGGTTACTACCCTTCTTGAATGAATTACACAGTAGAATGTAAATCTTGGAGAGAACGACCCAAACCTGTGAAACAAGCTTTCGAATACTCCCAGAAATTCGCCTTAGTATTTTAACGGTTGTTTAGGAATTAGTTAATAATCCGTAGCGTGAATGAATGATGCAAGGGGCTGTTCACTCGAACTGGTCGAATTTTCTGCTCCACATATTAAATCTGTGCCTATATTTCATGCTACCTATCGAGCTCTACCTTTGTGCTGAGATAATCAATCAATCTTACCAAATCGTAATACACTGCTGTTACCTTTGTGCTGAGATAATCAATCAATCTTACCAAATCGTAATACACTGCAGTTTATGAAAATTGCAACACCCAGAAGGAATAGTCGAAATCACTTAAAAAGTGAATCCATAACAAGTGTATCCATAAGAAGAACCGTGTATCCATAAGAATGATTAAATTTGCTCAGAGATGGCGTGCACAATGGTCTAGCAGCGCGCTCTTTTTTGTGACAGTTTAGATCAGTGTTACGCCACACCTAGTCGGTAAAAACCCCTCAAACAGCGTGGAAACGTGCAAGCATGTGCGAGTATGCGTCGTCGATGCCTAAGGGCGCAATATTAGAATCTGAATGAGTTCGAACAGGACAGAATGATCGGTCTCCGGGAAGCGGGTTTGTCATACCATGTCATTGCAGCACAAACTGCTACGACAGTGATGCGTGTGGATAGCGGAGGATCGTACACAGCGAGGAGAGGGTACGAGCAATGTGACCACAGCGCGAGATGACCGCCATCTTGTCCGCATGGCCGTAACCGACTGAACGGCGTCGTCCATAGTGTTGGCTCGACTTTGGGGCACTGCAACGGATGTGGTCACGTCTGAGTCGACGGTTCGACGCCGTCTGTTGTGAGTTGGATTAGCACGCATACCATTGCGTCGGATTCCTTTGTCCAGAAACCACCAACACCCCAGACAGCAATGGGCACGTGAACGTGTTCGCTGGTGTGCTGAGTGGCAAAAATGTTGTGTTTTCGGACGAGTCCCGCTTCTATTTGTGCTACAGCGATGGCCGCGTGCGTGTTAGACGCTACCATGGTGATTGCAGTCTGCCAGCCTGTATTGTTCCGCGCCTTAGCGGACAAACGCCCTGTGTGGTGGTTTAGAGCGGCATTGGCTACAATGTGCGATCTCGCCTCATACATATTGCGAGCAATCTGAACAGCAACCGCTACATTTGAGAGGTTTTAGAGCCCGAGTTCCCTCCTGCAAGCAGCTCCACATGTCATATTTCCATATTTCAGCAGGACAATGCCCGACATCATGTGACGAGGAATGTGTAACCTTTTTGCGAATAACGACGGGTACCACTGCTTACCTGGCCCTCACGTTCACATGACTTGTTTCTCATCGAACATGTCTGGGATATGATCGGTCGACTTGTTCGTTCTGGTTCTTCTGCAGCCACTGTCGATACTTTATAGTTACGCATAGAAACCGTGTGGCAGTGTGTTCCCCAACAGAATATCCAGGCTCGCTTTCAATTCATGCCAAGACGTCTAGAGGCTCTGATAGCAGCGCGTGGCTGCTTCACTCCGTACTAAATTGTCAAGAATTCTTCTCATTGCGGATAAGAAGCAACAAATGTTAAAAAAAGATCATAATGCAGGTGCAGTTCTGTAATTTTAATTATTTGTAAGTTGTGGTATTCGTAATCTGCGGAGTAAATTTCATTGTAATAGTATGCCTCCGTGGTGTTGCAATTTTCACAAACATCAGTGTACATATGAATTCTCCTCAATGGAGAGGTATGACCCATTCGCTATTTTCGTCGTGAGGTAGCACTATTACAACAAAAAACGCAGGACATACGATACGAATAAGAGTTATGAAGCGGAATAGTTAATGTTACAGCAATTTATCGTTGGCAGGTATTACGTGCTACGGGACCAAAATTAATAAATGTACATTAGAAATACTAGTTACCCTGTGTATGTATATGTCGTACATGCTCGCGTGCGAATTTGTCCAAAGAGTGGCTTTGACATATTCCAGGACAAGCCAGCAGTCACACATTTGTGAGAAGATATACGACTACCTACACATTTCGTGTTTTGTCAGCTACGTCCACATTAATGCCTTTTGTTTGCACGTAGCGGATTAAATATAAATGGAATCGAAAGCTATTTGTGAAATTATGAGTTAACGCTATTAAGCTTTGAACTGTCGCAGTCCGGAAATAAATAAACTGCATACACTGAGGTATGGTATTGTGTGTTTGGATTTGTAATGTTTCTGAAACATGTTAATTATTCTGTGTCTGTCACAATCCTGTATTAAGCTGACAAGTACTTCCAAGATTTTTTTGCAATTTTTAATCAGTTAATTGCTGTAACAAGGCTAAGTCTTATATGTTCTATTATACAAAGTGGAATACTTGGTGATTTTTTTAGTTGGATCATATCATACGGAATTCCATTGAGGTGACTCATTTGCTAGAAAAATAATCCTGGTTTGCAAACGTCTAGCAAAAGTCAGAATCCTAATCATTACAAAATGGAATTATTTACGTACATTTATTGGTACAGGAATAAATAGCTGGAATAGATACTTTTCTAGACGTTTTTTTTAGTCGTCTCTAAATAGAATCACACTGATTCACTGATATTCCAACAATAACAACAATTTTTAAAGCGTAATAAACCTGGCAGTTAAAGTTTTTGCAGAATCCATTTTGTACACATTCATTCACATATTAGATTGTGTATAATAAAGAAATTCCAATATTTAAACTTATGTCATACTTAAAAATATTCAATTATAATTTCCATCTCTAGTTGCAGTGCTGTAACTAAATGGCATTTATCGATATCTAATATGTGTCGATGAAATCATGACCGATATAAAACGGCTCAGTTTAATGTCAAATTGATGAAACGCCCTTCCCGTTTTAGACGAAGAAACCTCTTTTGATCGAAATATTGCCGAGCAAGACCACAATCTCGCTTTATGCGTGGGTTGGTCGACGAACCCTAGAGAGCGCCTCTTCCTTCCACCCCACCCTCTTTTTTCTCCTCCAACCCTCTTCCTCGGTGTCTTTAAAGCTTATCTCGCACCCTAACTTCCCCTGCACTGCAGACACAGAGTGCTTGCAAAAAAAGAAAAAGGCTGCTCCTGTGGCCTCTTTTGTGAGAATGGAATATTTCTTTTCGTATTTGGAGTAGAAGAAACCCTTTAAAAAAGAATATAGCGTCTGTTTTGCGAATGATACACGAAATAAATGTAGTTGAATTATGTTTCAATGTGGAGGGTGCGTTTATCCAAATTACACCCTTATGTGAATAGTATAAAAGTTAAAATGAAGGACTTTCTGGATGATCAATTTGTGTTTCTCAACTAATTCGGAAATGAATATTTATTGTTTAGTTTACTGTAATGTTCCTGTAACTAAGTGAAGCGTAGTTGTAATATACACGGTTTTCATTTAATTTCGGTTTTAGTTCTCAAACCCATAACTTTAAGAAAAGTGTATAATCTTATTTGTTCTGATTTAGTTATGACTACCATCTTAGCACTTGAAGATGCAGGTCTGATTCTCGTTAAAAACTCTGATTTTTTGAAAATTGCAAACTTCAATTTTATTCCGGCGTGTTTCTACCACTAAAATATTTTAATATTTTAATAAGCTAGCGACTTTTTTCGTAATGAAATTGTTTGTTAAAAATAAATTTTGAAATAAGGTCGTGTACAATTTTTCGAAAATTTGAGTACGTTTCGCTCAATTTTGCGTGAAATTACAGGCGAAAGTACGTGCTGTTTTAGCACCGCTAGTTAATATTTTTGATTCATGGTTCAATAAATATTGTACCATGAAACAGGAATAAAATTTCATTTGATTTTAAAAGTTCTAATCTGAAACAGAATGAAAGAGAGAATTTGCAAGGAGTATTATAGAAGAGTGAGACTTCTCCTGCAGTCCTCTCTGAACTCAAGGAATAAAATATCAGCAATAGGTACTAGTTTGGCGGTGCCTGTAGCGGAATACAGTTTCGGACTAGTAGACTGGACTGAACAGTAAATTCGCATCATGGATCGAAAAACCAGAAAACTGCTTACAATGCATCATGTTGCCCACCCCCGAGCTGATGTACATCGACTTTATGTTTCACGTAAGGAAGGAGGAAGAGGCCTGAGACAAATTGAAGCCTCCTGGCACAATGCAATAACCGGGATGGGCAAGTATGTAGTGAGCCATCAAGATGAACCACTAATGAGGCAGGTCATGAAATCTGACCGAAGAATGGGAAACAGAAGCATTTTAAGTGTAGAAAGAAGCATTGCGAACAAGACACCCAGAATGACAGAGACACTGAACTTCTGATGCTGCTAAACATGAAGTGTGAGACACAAAAAAATGTTAAAGAAATCGTGGAGAGACAAACCACTTCACGGACAATACCTAAAAAGAATGGACAAGGTGAAGATCAATAAAGATTAATCATTTATATTGCTTAAAAGGGGAAGAATGAAGCGAGAATCGGAAGCACTTGTAATAGCTGCCCAAGATCAGGCATTGAGAATACGACATTATGATAAAGCGGTTCCCAAAATTTCCCAAGATGATAAATGCCGCATTTGTCAGGAAAACGTAGAAACCATTGATCATATTGTCTCAGCTTGTCCAAACCTAGCAAAGACCGAATACCTGAAAAGACATGATAGGGTGTGTAGCTACCTCCACTGGCAGATCTGTACCGCCCTGGAAGTTCCAAACACATGCCCCGAGTGGTACAAACACTCACCAAAACCGGTGACGTCTGTTGGATTGTGTACGATATTGTACGATCAACAAATTCAAACTGATCGCACGATAGCGGCAAACAAACCGGATATTGTCATCCGGGATTTAGAGAACAAATCGTGTTTACTTGTCGATGTTGCTGTACCTTGCGATCAAAACGTCGTTACCAAGGAGGCAGAGAAACGTCTTAAATAGAAGAGTTTGGAAATCGAGATCAGCCGAATGTGGGGCGTAAAAGCTCAGGTCGTCCCGATAGTTATCGGAGCTCTGGGATTTGTTCCGCAAAATTTGTGTAAGAATTTATCTAAACTCCCAGGTAATTCAAAAGACTGGGAAGTGCAAGAAATCGCTTTACTTGCAACAGCCCACTTTTTGCGCAAAGTATTGTAGAGGCATCGACAGAACCTAGATCTACTCCTTAGGTAGCTGGTTGCAACCTGGAATAGATTTTATTTTCAGCCGCACATAACATCTTTAGTCGTGATTTAGAGGAATAATAAAATTAATAATAATAATAATAATAGCAACAAAAACTTGAATTTACTTCCAGTAAATACATTAATACAGTGTACATCCATAAAACCATCACCACAAAGGCAATCACAAATATAAGAAAGAAAACATAAAATAAAATTAGAAAATGATTACGATATAATTTTAAAAAATTAAAATTAATCGATGAAATTTACATACTGAAAATACAAGAAGTCCTTTTAGCGTACTCTCTGGAACCTCTCTAAGCGCTTTTTGCACTTCCCAGAGTGGGATGAGATACCTTTCATTATTGTAGCGATATCATCTGTTGAGGGAACCATTGCAATTGAAGTAAATTTTTAATTAGAATTTATTTTTTAGATTATGAATGCAAGCTTATTAACCAATTGGCAGCTTTAAATAACATAATAATAATAATAATAATAATAATAATTATTATTATTATTATTATTATTATTATTATTATTATGCCGATCCAATGGGCGAGATCGCGGGTTCGAGTCCCGCCTCGGGTATCGTTGTGTTGTGTTTGTGTCTCTGTATGTGTGTCTATTTCATCATTCATCATTATCATCATACTTTCACCCCATCCCCCAGGGTTAACAACCCTGGGGTATAAAAATTGAATCAGCATTAAATTGCTGATTCCCCTATAGAAATGTAACGTGCAGCTACCCTGATTATTATGTCTGAGCCCCGGTGGGATGCACGTATCGCGTGGCCGCATGATGGCCGAGACGCGAAACAAATAATAAGAACTTATTATTATTATTTGTTTCGCGAAGAAAATAAAAAAGAAGAAAAGAAAAAGAAGAAAAGAAAAAGAGGAAAAGAAAAAGAGGAAAATAAAAAAGAAGGAAAGAGAAAAGAAGAAAAGAGGAAAGGATAAAAAGAAAAAAGGAAGAAAAGAAAAAGAAGATGACTAAGTATTTATTTTCTCTCCAGAATCAAACGAAGGGTGGTTCAGTATTCTCTCTCAGGATCGTAAGAAAACTGGGTGAGTAACGGTGGTTGAAATACAACCAGTTACTACATTGTCAAATCACAATTTTTAAAAATGAATAACTTCGTTCAAAATAAATAATTACAAAATTTATAAATTTAACAATTATCAAGAATTAAAGGCATGAACCTGTAAGTTCCAATTGTTACATGCGTGTTGAATCACTTTAGAAACAGCCGGTTTAGATTGCATTAGTCAACATAGACGCTAACGCTATAAAAACAATTATGCAGCAGGACGATTAACTTACTGCGTTGAATGTTCGTTCCTGTCGTTAACCATTAATAATTTCCCACCTTATCAACAAAAAGTGACGCATTTGAAGTGCATTTGAAGCTGACAGACTTTACTTTTTCGATAGGCACGCCTTTTTGTTCGTTTTGATCTACTGAGCGCACCTCGTTGGCGCGAAAGCGAGCGCGCGCGCCAAACCCCGAGCCAACTCTCATGCGCCGCGCCGCCCTGCGCGTCACTTGCCTTGATTACCAATCACTTCGCTCGTGGAATTAGCACTGGTTTTTCGCTGGCTTATCTTTTCGACAACAATCGAGAGCTGGATCTCTGAAAAATACTCGTACATTGCGCAATGAATGGAAATAAAGATGCTCGTTTGAGAAATTGATATTACTTGCAGTACTCTATGACGTTCTGACGCAGGTACTGCATACGGATGAGATACGGATGAGGTACTGCATACGGAGCAACTGCACACGAGAGCGAAGGCTCATCCCCGCTCGTATACGATGTGACTGTGAGCTTGATAGATGGGAAACTCATTAAGGGTATCTTTATAAACACGTTTCTAATTTTTTTCAAGACATGTACACAGACCAAGCGAATGGGATTGTGTACACTGTCAACAAATGACATAAAAATATTCCGATTACAAACATCGTAAATGGAGCGGCGAAATTTAATAATTTCGGAATAAAGTTTCGCTGCTAAATGTTTCATGCCCAAAACATCCGATAAATAGGAATGGGGCTTTCCTCAATTCCGCAATAATTGGCTCGTCTCCTCAAACATTGAGAGGATCCTTCTTCATTTGCACTCTCAGTTCTAGTTGTCCCTCTTTGAACGGGGTAAACGTGATTTTTTCATTTATGTTATCATAAAGGTTTTTACCATAAAGTGATTTTTCCATTTATTGCGGTGCCCACAATCGACGACCTATGCTTTTGTGACTTTTGTCTGTGTTGCAACTAAAGCGACAAATGTAAGCATATTACAATACACGAAATTAAAATTTGGGAATTTATCAGACTGAGCTTCTCATAATCACATATTCAGGCGCGTGCAACAATGCATTTGAGTACAACGAAGCTCATTTTACCTGTCTTCTTTTTTATACATTACAATGCCCAAGTCAAGCAATTAAAACCACTGCATCTCCTTCTTTGTAGTATTTGTTTTTGACTGCTTGTGGCAGGCTGGTTTTTCATGAGCCATCCGTATATTCATAAATCATAACATGCCCTATCAGCAAGTTGTGAATTTTTGGAATGATAGATGATAATATCGAATTATCACTAGGTCAGTTTCCTATATCTCATTTAGGTACTATTATCAATTTTTTTTAGGAAGAAGGAATAATAATTTATTTCTAGCTTTAGAACGTAGACATAGATTCTCTTCTAAATGAAACTGGATATTGAGAAGAATAAAAAAGGCGATCTTCTCTTCTTCCTTGTCCTATCTTTCCTCTTATACACACGCACTTAACTTACATGCACTACCCTACCACACATGCCTGGAGACCTGTCGGGATCTGAGAGCTTGACACAGCTGGTGCGGTGCCCCGTAGTGGGAGATTCTTGGAGGGGGAATTCTCCTCGCAAACCGACACAGCTCTGCGCCGGATCTCAGCATCTAGTGGGAGATGAACACCGCCGCCTCCCGAGATAAAACATTCACTACACTAACGGGACTAACAACCATAGCAGTTGACATGCCCGGAAATATCAGTCACTTCATCAACCGGAGTGAGGGACGGTTCCTTTGTCACGCGACAAGCAAAACCCTGCCCACAAAATCGTTTCCAACTCGGTATATCAACAGCTCGAGAACTTGGACGCATCGCAACCCTCTCTGGTATCGCCCACATCGTGAAGTTTTTGCAGGTTCTTCGAGCCTCTAAGTGAATGAAATCGGATCGGGCGAAAGCAGGAGACCCGGGAGTTCCGTGGCAGCCTGACTCCGTCCGCGGCGCGGCGGGGGAGGCAGGGGCGCGCGGCAGGTGGAGCCGGGCCGCCCGCGCCGACGCCCGCGCCGACGCCTTCGCCCGCAGGAAGCCCGGGCCCGCGCTCACCTAATTTCGTGAAGGCTCCGCGCGCGTGGAGGAGCGAGGAAGCTGGCGGCGGCGGAGGCGGCGGCGGAGCGGAACCCCTGTTCGCTCGTAAAGGCACAATCGACTAGGAGCGTCCGTCCCGGTTATGGAGGTTACAGTCAATAAAGCTTTTATGCCTCCGGGCCGGAGGCTCGCCCGGGTCTCTCGGATACGAGGGTATTAAAACTAACCAAAAAACAGGAATTCTGAAAATTAGACAAAGCGAGGCGCCGCATTGCGCCTGCTGGCGGTGGCGATGTGGGCGGGGGGGGAGGGCAGGCGGAGGCGGTGGCAGCGCCTCGTGGCCATCGATTGGGCAGGTCGCGCGTTCCTGCCACCGCTTCGTATGCCGCCGCCGCCGCGTGACCCCGCCCGTCACAGCGCGCAAGCACTCGTTAGGCCGCTTTTTTGCCTGGGGGCGGCGGCGGCGGCGTCAGATGCGCCGCAGGAGGCGAAGACGGAGGCGCGGAAGGGGGCGGGGCGAGGGCGGCGCCGTCATCGGAGGCCGCGGCGGCGGCGGCGACAGCAGTGCCGGAGGTGTCGGGGTGGGCGGCGGGAGAGCGGGGGGCGTCAAAGTCGTCGTGGGCTGCGGCGGAGGCTGCGGGGGCGGGCGAGGGTGGGCGGGGACGGGGCGGGGCGCGCGGGGCGACAGCGGCGGAGCGTAGCTCTGCACTGCGCGTGGCAGCCCGCGGGCGGCGCTGAGTTGTGGCCGCCTCCCGCGGTAAAGCTTCCCCCATTAGCAAGTTGGACACTTGGCAGAAAAATAACAGCGGGGCCGCGGCGGCAGCGGCGGCGGCGGCGGCGGCGGCGGCGGCGGCGGTGGCGGCGGTTGTGTGGCGGCGACTGTGCGCAGGCGCGTCCGTCGGCGGCGCAGAGGGCGGCGGAGGCGGCGTTCCCTGCCGTCGTCGCCCCGCCTCTCCTCCCGCGCTTTCTCGCGTTTCTCTCCGTCTGACGCGAGCGCTCCCTCGGTCTCCCCGCGCGCCCGTCTTCTCCCTTTGTCGAACAGCCGAGCCGCGCTCCCCATGAATATGACGACCAGCAGGTGAATGCCGCGCGGCGTGGGCGGCAGCGGAGGGGTCGCCGGGGGAGAGGAGGGGCGGGGGCGGGGGGCGTGGCACGGCGGCGGCTCGCCGCGCGAAAACAAATCGCCGACAGGCCTTCGAGGCAGAAAGAATATTTTTGCCTGATAAATATCGCGCGCTCATAAACATCGGAAACGCGCGTGACGATGCAGCGACGGGACGCGCTCGTCGCCGACAGGAGACTGGCCGCCAGATGGCCCGGCTACCGCGGGAGCCGCCCCAGGAGCCGCATGCGCGGGAGATGCGGTGCCCCGCTAGAGGCGGTGGCGGAGGGACGATCTGTAGCCACGTTTTTCATTTCTAGGTTCTGCTCAAGCTGACGCGTAGGTCAGCGGCGGATCTCATTCTCCAGTGGGGGAAGAACACCCCCACCTCCCAGGATAACACATAGAACGCTAACGAGAGTAGTGACCAAAGCATTGCACATACCCGGAAGCATTAATTATTATTATTATTTGAGGGACCCTTACAAATTTATCGACTGGTAGAAGAGGTTTAAATTCAGCCGAATATGTTACTACCACAACGTCTGGAGATACCACTGACAGTAATACTGATCATGTTACTAAATACTAACAAGTCTGATTGGTAATAGTTTAGTTTTGTTGTAGGTGGAATTCGATGTGGCGAGCATGCAGATTGCTGTCACCGTCGGGGACTCGCGAAATGTCACGGTCCTTACAAAATAGCTTGCATTTCCATCGCTCTAGGGAAGAAGGTAATCATCGAGATAACTCGCATACGATTGCTTGACTCTAGGACGAAGATTTGTATCTGTTTTTAGCGATAGAGATTCGCTTTATTTGTCTGTATATTCACAGCAACATAATTATGGATGGTTGCTGCTCACAGCTACACCTGCGACCTGTCAGATGTGTTCTCCCATCAGTGCGATGGTAAACATCGACTTGCAGAGCCATTATTATCGTAAGCAGAAATGGATCTTTTCTGTGTATGAACTCGCAAAGTAACGAAGTAGAAAGTGCAGAAATAATGTTGTTGGTGAGAGTTTATGTTGGATTGGTTTGTTGTCGTTTCGAGTCCCCTCGCATTGTTTTCTTCTGAGTGAAAGAAAACCACAATGTATACAGGTCAGATTCTCCGCTAACATGTCAACGGTATGGCTTCTCTCGTCCAGTTGGGAATTTCATCTCTCTGAATGCGGAAGCCAGATTCAGGCGGAGATTCCACCTCTTTCTGTCAGAGTCGATTCTATCTTCAGTGCACAGGATACCTCTTCTGTCCGATGAGGACGAGCGTCTGTGGCATATAAACGGAAGTCCTGAACTGATGTCCCTTGTACGATTGAATTGAAATGAAATTGGACTTCGATTATTGGGACTCCGACCGGTTATTTTTGAATCAAACCGTTGATCATAAAAATGTGCTATCAATGAAAAACATGAAATTTTCCATCATGGTATGTCACTACGTTCGTGAAGGAATAGTAAGTTTCCGTAATTATTGCACCAAATTGTCCTCTCCCTCAATGATCCTTCGATGTGAAAAACCAGTGGCCTATGAGGAGGAATGGGAGCCTTTTCATGTGTGTTTATGTTAGTGAGGTTCAACTTTACTGAGAATATCTGGACGAATGCGCATAAAATGAAGAGACTTGCTTCTGATCATTAGAGAGATTTTCCAATGCCTCGCGTTTCATACGCAATGAGGAATAGTCTTGGTATCGCGTGATATTTAGAGGCCGCTATGTTCGTGTTCTTAATGATGTATTTACGCGTATCATTATTTTGTTCAATAAATAGTCTGCGTATCGAATCCCAATTTATTCTGAAAGTTTGTTTTCCTTCTCGAGTTTCAAATGAAGTCGGAAAATAGGGAGTTTTGCGAACCATGTTCAACAGTTACCAACTTGTGTTCTCGGTGCTGAATTTTCAACCTCATTTCGATTTCACACTTTCCAGACATTCCAGATGACTGTTATGGTATAAAACATTTTATTATTCATTTACAGCCTATATGTCACCAATATGAATGAAATGTCAACACTTGAATTCAGAAGACCATGTGAATGTTGAAAGACGTGATAGTGACAAGATCATCATGAACAACAGCGGCTCAACAACATCAACTTAGCAATTGCTAAGGTCAGTAGTCTCGTTAGTGTAGTGAATGTTTAATCGCGTTAAGTGGCGGTGTTCAAATACAATAATAATGAAACAGTTTAGATTGATTGAAAATGGTAATATTTGTTATGTTATTCCGGGGTACTGAGCATTCCCACAGAAATCACATGCACAGCTGCGTCATTGCTTACGTCTGAGCTGGCGTCTTGTGCGTCATGCTAGTGCTGACGTCACGTGCATGTAGGACACTAATAAATAAATAAGTAAATAAATAAACGCGTTGTTATCAATCATTGCATTGTAAATTTTGTTAGCATTGTTGCTATCTAACTCGCAATTTCTTCTTCAAATCATGCATTGTGTATTGTCTGGGTTGTGTTTTGACATTCGCGCACAGGGAAGATTCACTCATTGATAATGAGAAAATGTATCTTGTGTCCAGTAAAATGAAGGGCGTCTCATTATAAACTGTAAGAGAAGACACATTGAATCATTTCAAAACACATTTATTTATGCAATGGTGTACAGCAAATTTAAAGTTTTGTTTTTAGTTACTTTACGCAGTATTTCCTATACCGACGGGTGACAATTTCTACATTGGATATCAGACCGTGCCCTCCCTTGACGGGTGAAGTATCGGCAAGGGAACGGTAACACTCGTGTCTAGTTCTTATGGAAAGTATTAAAGGTTTCACAATTCCATTTAGTTAGTTAAATCTTTAAAGAATGATTATTGGGTATTTTAAAAAAAACTGCGACCTTCACTTGGGCCTACAGATGCATGCAAATTTAGGTTACTGAAAGTGTCGAACTAAGGAATTCTATAGCGGGCATACATTTTGTGGAAATTTGTATCAGAAATGCATCAAAATAGATCGTAGGAATTTCTCAGAGCCTGGAACGTGTGTTGTATAAAATGCATGAAAGTATGAAATGTGTTCGCCTGGGTTTCAAGCTCTTTATTGCGTGGTGCGCGAGTGCTCTGGCGGCGAGTGGCCCCGGGCAGTCGGTCTGTGCAGCGCGTCGTTAGGCTGCCGCAATCCTCCATAACTGTAGGCCCCTCGCCCACTGCGACCGCCAGCCGCACGCTGCCCCCGCGGCCGCGCCGGCTCCCCTCTGTGCCAGACTCCGCGCGCGCTCCTGCTCCCCGCTTCACCCGCCGCCACGCCCCCCAACGCCCACGCTCTTGCTCCGTTTTCAATATTCTAAAGGGTTGTAAAAATGTTCATAATTATTCATTGAATGTCATGATTCCTAAACTAAAACGTATAGACAAAGTCTTGCCGAGGAGACTATTGCAGTCGCTGCCGCCAGCGGCTGATGTAATCAGTGGAACAATGAAATCAATTAATGTACGCTCCCTCCCAGCTCCTCCCATCATCTCTTCCTCGTCAGCTCCTCTCCCCGCCAGTTCTTTCCCGCTGGTTCCTTCCCGCCAGTTCATCCGCGCTATTTCCGCTCCGCCAGTTCCTCCCTGCTAGTTCATTGCCACGAAATCTTCCCCGCCAGGTCCCCACGCCAGTTTCATCCCCTCTAGTTCTTCCTTGTGAGCTCCTCCCGCCAGTACATCCACATTAGTTCCTCTCCATCAATTCCCTCGTCAGTTCATCCCCACCAGTTCACCTCGTCAACTCCTCTAGCCAGTTCATCCCCACCAATTCCTCCCTGTTAGTTCCTCCGCCAGTTCTTTCCCACGCGCCCGGTCTCCCTTTTACTCGCAGTTCTCTGAGCCTCGCTCCATCGCAAAGTCCACATCGACCTGCCAGGTTCACACTGCCCCACCCCTATAGTCCCGGTCCCTTTCCCTTGATTCTCGCCTCGATTCTCGGTCCGTTTCTGTGACTCCACTCAGGTCCACCATCTCCCCACGGTTATTTCACCGCATCACATCTCTCGCGCTCCTTTTCGTCTCATCCGCTCTTCCTTCCCACTTTGTCTCCCTTTCATCCTTTCTTTCTTTTTTGTACCTCTGCGCCTTCTCTTGTTCATCCTATGCAATTTTCAAACTACCCTCGTCCTGGTCGTATTCTCTCACATGCTTTGCGCCCCGCCTCCCACAACTCACCCCATTCATTCTCGCTCCGCCCCGCTCCACTCCGCTCACCCCTCTCCGCTCCGCTTTACCTCCCCACCGTGTCCCGTCTCGTGTCGCGCCGCGCCCTGCAGTGCCTCTCCTGGCGCCGCTTTAATTATTCCGAGTCTTGTCCGTGAATACACAGCCTTTGTTTGCGCTTCTTGTCTCGCCGCCCGCCCGCCCGCTCGCGCGGCGCGCCGTTCCGCGCCCGTTGCCTCGCCTCACCTCGTCCCGTCTCGTTTCGTCTCGTCTCGCTCGCCCTCGCGGAACCGGTCCTCGCGTCCACCCCCGCCCTCTCGCCCAGCGCCCGCTCCTCCCCGCCCCGCCTGCCGACATCCGTCCCCACCGCGCGCGCACTCGTCCCGCCAGGCCGTTCGTCTTCCCTGCTCACCTGGCCCCGCCCCCTTTCCATGCACGCCCGTTCCTCGTCCACGCACTCCCAGCCTACGAGCTCTTTTGCAGGCTTCCTCTTTTTCCGGCGTCTCCTCTTTCCTCAGAGTCCTAAGTCTCCATCATCGCACCATTGTGCTTTGGAAACCTGTTTTTTAATCATATTTGTTATTTCGTCTCACCTCTCATTTCATTTTCGAACCTTTCTAGATACTTCCTTTCATCTCATTTTACAACTCATGCTGTCAGTACTCCACAGTAATTTATTGCATCCATGTTGTTCGTTGTTTTCTCTCCATTGCATTTGTTCTCTTCTCAAAATTTTTTCTTTTCCCGTTGTTTCTCTGATTTCTTATTCTCCTACTCACGAAAACGTGATTTTCTCTTATTTGCTTTAGGTTCTTTGTTCTCGCTTTTATATACTTGCGCTTAATTGCCGTTCATTGTTAGATTACTATTACCTTCTGTCGTCTCATCTTGCAGATTTCCCCTTCTTTAATGTTCCCCTCGTTCTTCATTTATCGTGTCTACATTTCCATCCATTGTGCTTTTTCATTATTTCTTGTTTAATATCATTTCTCATGTTCTTATATACCACTTTTGTGATCACCGCGTCTTCCAACCAAGGCTCACTACTGCACCAGATATTTTTGCACAATTGCGCGTCCTATTTATCCACTTTACTCCTCGCTAATTCTTGTCTTTCCTTCTCATTTCTCAAAATACCTCACCAGCTCCCTTATTTGTTTAGTTCCCATGGATTCTGGCAATGATCCCTTGTTTGTTTTTGCTTCTTCTCGCTTTCGCTTGCCTACTCATATATCATTACGTTATTTAACGCTGTATTAAGTTTCTGCATTACCGTTTCCTGAAAAAATACACTTAAAAAAAATTAGAAACCATGTTGATGGTGTCGCTACACTGACGCTTGGATACACACATCTGGTCTCTACATTTGTTTGTATCCGTTTCTATGTATTTTTTAAAATAATATTTATTGATAGTTCAAAAACAGTAAAATATGTATGTGGCGTATGGGGGAGTATATCTGCGCAGATTTTCTTTAGCTCGGGAATTTCTTATCTATTTTGCCATAGATTTTGGAATTATGAATAAATGGTATTCAACGCAGTACGTTGCCCCGCACACGATTGATGGGGCCACCTGCATAGTTTTACAGTTATTCCCTTATTTATTATTGTTGTTCAATTATTTAAAATAGAAACGAAAAATGTAACGTTAGGTGGGTAATGGAAAACTACAATTCCTGTCCGGGAGGAAGTAAAAAGATAAATTTCTTTAATGAACCAAGATAAAAGTATGAATAATGATATCGAGATGAACACGTAACTACTAGAGGAGGTATATAAAATTTGAGTAATCAGCACAGAAGATTTTCATTTAAACAGCTTAATTTATTGTCAAATTTATTAATGCACTAATGTCTTTATGTAAATAAACACGGTATTTGTTTCTGACTGTCTTCATTTAACCAATGTTTGACAATGCTTTACGAAACATCGTTTTTAAAAAAACAGAACTCGATGTTAGTGAACATCACTAAAAGAAATATTCGAAAATCGTTATTTTTGGTAGTGTTGTTTCTCTAAGTCCCATCTGACCACCCAATATTCCTGAGTAGGCCCTTCCTCTATTTCCCTATAACCTTATTTTTTGCCTCCATCCCCCATTACTAGAATTACCGGAATTAGCAATAACAGAAATGCTGTTGGAAATGCATGTTATTGCGTTAAAAGCATTGTGAATTGGTCGACATTTTTAGAGCATCGCACGGGTAAATAATATACAAGTTGTTTATTTATTGTTTACAATTTTATGATATAGTATTTTGCAACGTTCTTTACGCGTAGAATTGCACCAGCTTCTATTTAACGCATCAATAAGACGTTATAAAAACTCAAATCAAGTATACGAATTCATTTTGGCTAATAAAAAGATTCTCTCTGATACCATTTTTCATTGTAACCATTGATGCAATTCTCCACTAGATTACTTCATTATTGATAACATCGTCACCGTTACCTCTCTCATTCACAATGCCCACGACAGGATGGTCTCCTCCACCGCCACTTGAGCTTCTACGTTGTCAACTCGCGCCTTCGCTTTTCCATCTCTTCTTTCCTACATGTTTCCTCTATTCTGTCTCCAGTCTCCATTTATTTTCCTCTCTTTCCCCCCCCTCTCTCTCTCTCTCCCTTGCTGTTACACATACACATACATACACTAACGTAGCACTATCGCAGTCTCCGACACCAGCAACGCCTCGCTGTGCCCCTCCAGAGTTTAAGCTTCCGCCGCAACCGCCGTCATGTTGCTGTCGTCCTTGCCTCAGCTGCCACCGCTCCGCCCCGCTCCACCCCGCTCCACCCCGCTCCACCCCGCTCCACCCCGCTCCACCCCGCTCCACCCATCTCCGCCCCCGCTCTGCCCATCTCCGCCTATCTCCGCCCCGCTCCGCCCCGCCCTCCACCCTCCTCCCCGCCCCACTCCAGTTCTCCCCGCCGCGCCCCACCCACCCTCCGCCCCACTTCATCCGCCACGCCTCACCTCACTTCACCCGCCACGCCCCGCCACTTCCATCACTGTCTCGCCTGGCCGCGCCCCGCCGCTGCCGCACCCCTCGCTTGCATGATGCCTCCCGTGCGCACGCCCTCCCCCGCCGTGTTACGTCCCAGCGCTGCACTCGTCACACCGCTCCCCCCCCGCCGCGGGCGGCGCAGATGTTTATCGCGAAGCCGAAGCGGGGGAGGAACCTTTTTGCGGGAGCCGCCTCCCGCGCTCCGCCCCGCCACGGCCCCTCTCCGCCACGCCAGGCCCTGCTGCTCGTTTCCTCGCTCCGCCCTCCACGCCCGCTCGCGTCGCTGCCTTTTCTCGACTGAAGGCGGCTGCTGCTGCTGCGGCGGCGGCTGATCCTTATCGCTCGCCCGGCCGACACTGAGACGCCGGCTCAAGTGCGTTGCCACAACAGGTTGCGCAGGAGTTTTCGTGATGTGGGGCGCGTCAGCCGAAAAGACCCTGGGACGCGGGGAGTATGCTCCAGGAGACCTGTTGGGAAGGTGAATAAAGCGTCGAGGGTGCGTGGAGCGTGCTTGAGAACTTGACAGAATGAGTAAAATCCGCGTAGAAATTGCTGGCGTAATCATCTACAATAACGGGCGGATGGGGCCAACGCAGTTTCTGTGCATAGTGCTCGCGATTCGCGGTGCATCGCGAAAGCCTTCGCGTTGTGTTTACTCTTCAACCAATTCAAAGAATTGTTTAAGTCAGAAATGCCATCTGTCAGAATATACTTGTAAAAACGGTTAAAGCTAGAAAATGCTCCCACAAAAAAACCTGGCGTGGAAAAAGCTAATAAACCTTCAAGAGGGTAACACGGTAAAGAACACAGAATAAATAAATGCAGGGGGAAGTTGCCGACACAACCATCTGGAGGTGTACCAGTACTTAGTATCAGCTGTTTCTGGAGTCGACGAGGCCCAGGACTTCGGTAGTACGTTATCCTATTTGAAGGCGCCTTTATGTCCATACGGGCAATTACTCACGCTCCCTCGTTTTTGCCCTCTCTTTTTCACCCACCACGTCCCCCTGCCATCCGCAGTCACTCACTCTTAATGCTGCACTTAATTACATGACCTCCCTTACTATTATTTCTCTTTCTGACACGGCCATTAGAGCCCCTTCCAAAATACTCGCAACACTTCCAGAGGTCGTAAAATCGATATGAGGTGCGTGACATGCACTGCCTCGACCCCACACCCCGTCGCGCCTCACCCCGCTCCTCCTCCTCCTCCTCGCCCTCCTCCTCTTCCTCCTCCTCCTCCTCCCCGCCTGGCCCACCCCGCGTCGCTCCGCTCCCTCCTTTCCTCGCCCGCCCAGCGCTCTCGACACGGAATGTACCATTAAATGGTCACTCGGCTTCGCCAAGCGCTTCCACAGAATCAACTGCGCGCCGAACGAGGTCTCTCCAATATAGGCAACCAAACAGCGAGTGTGTGCTCGTATTTACGAATTCATGCGTCAAAACCGTTTACGTGTGTCCCAATATTGGTTTGTGTCATATTTTGCAGAAGCGTTTACTTTGAACGTCATCGCGACCACAGCAAAGCCTCTTTAGAATGGACACGTAACTTGATTTCCGTTCGTATACACGGTTATATGTCGTTCCGCGTTTAAACAGTATTCTTTGAGAATGTTTTGGACTACATTACCGTTTGAAAGTAACTGGAAGAAACCAAGTATATACTAGTGGCAAAATGTCAGGTGTATATTACATTTCTCCAACTGCAAACAGAATTGCTTCAAAATTTTTAAGAAATTTACATCTTAACGCTAATAATTGCGTAATGAAGTTGCCAAATACATTAAATATACTTCTTTTTATTCATCTACGAAGTGTTTATATTGAGTTCGCATCCTTGAGATGTAGTTAAATCTCCTATAATTATTTTGTGAGAATAAAAGAAAAACTTCTTTTGTACTTTATTCTTTACACGACTGTAAAAAATTGTTAAATAGAGTACGGACATATTATTCCTCATTTATCTAAACGCCTTTGGTGTAAGGGGGATGATTCATTTATTGCCTCTCACAAGGACATTGGAGTTTCCAGGAATAAGATTAAAAACGTGTGATAACGGGATATAATTATGAACTGTTGAATAAAGGGTGGTGAAAAAAATGAAATGTTACAAATGCTTCGTAACATTGACATAAATCATGGTGAATATTTAAAGAGATCCCTTTGAATGTTGAATCCATATGCATACAAAATGTTTTCTTTAATCGCACGTCTTTTTCTGGTATTAATGTAGAAAGGAAAGACAGGGACCCTTATTTTTTGCTATAATTTTCTATTTGTCGTCGAAAATTATTTGATCCTTAGGGAAAGAAAAGTAATTCTGGCTTTGAAAAGGTAGAACAAATTCATTTGGAAACCAATGTAGAAAATTCTCTTATAATTTGCGCCAAGTTGAAGGAATTTCAGACAAAAGCAAAGTGAATTATTTAGATCCAACGCCCAGAACACATTTAGAAACAGAAGTTATGATCGTCGATCATAAAGAAATCATCACCACGAACATTTGTGTCCTTGAAACCAAAATAATGCTAATAATTTTTCGCTGTGACTTTTAAATTGATTGTAATGATGTAAAGTCCATGAACTTGACTCAAAATTAAATGTTGTGCCTTTGCTCAATTTGTTCTAAGAGATTAACGTTTTATGTAGTTTTCATGATTCCTCATGAGTACGAATAATGCAATATTAGATTTTTGATAATTTTCATTGTTGTTTTATTTTTTGAGTTTCCAAAAGAATACTTCAACGATTTTCGTGCACACATAGCATATCACAGGCGCCTTTCAAGATAAAATACTACTCGGAAAGTTACTCCAAAATATGCTCAGAGACTTTTGGAAATTTCTCAGAATTTTATAAGTAGACCCGTATACCTGTGACCCGCTTAATGGAATTGCGAGTTTGAATGCGTGTTGTTTTTTGTAAGTAATAATTGGGTTAATCGCTCATTTTAATGGGAAAAGTAACCCTTATGACCTTGGAAATAATGTTCAATGCAGTTTTCGCATTGACATTTGCTCTGAGATCACTGGGCCCGATGTTGCACTACGTCGATTATGTGACGGTAACGAGTGTTTTCAATGTGACCGGCGAGTCGGTTATGATCACATAGTCACGCATAAATTTACGTCAGTAACAAAATATGGCTATTATAAACCATGAGTGCTGGGATGAACACGTAAAACACACTTTGTGTATTCTAAATTGTATTGCCGTTCGCACAATCAGTGACCGAAGTAATTAAATTGAGTACACAACATAAACTACAAAGATGTAATCATTCGCATATTCTACACCACTCTGCCATCATATCGGTTTCTATTCTCGACGAGAGCTATGTAGAAAATTGTTTAATACCAAAGTTGAAATTTGCAAAATTCCTTTGTTAGGTCATGCGAATAAACTGAAATTAAACAGTAAAAACGTACTTCCTACGTTTTGGTATCTTTAAATGACAGGCTTTTTTTTCATTTGCCTCAATCTACAATGATATGCCTCAATCTACATGATATCTTTTGGGACAATCTGTTACATTTTTGAGGGGAACACACCCTGCAGAACATGTCAGAAACGTTATTGGTTTGATTATGAAGCTATTTTTTGCACTTAAAAAGTTGTTACTTAAAAAGTACGAAAGACTTGTTACTTAAAAAGTACGAAATTTTGACGGTAGGTATTTGTTTGAAAAAAACGAGGAATTTGGATTCTTCTAAACATGATATTTTTGGAGATTTATCTCCCAAGGGTTCCCACACTCCAAGGCACGGATGAACCGAAATTTATATAATCTCCAAATTCAGGTAAAATTACAATGACAATTTGATACTACCTCCAATTTAAATGCATCACAGGGCGAGATCTCTCTGTTAGCTTATAAAAAGCCTATCAATATTAGAATGTTTACATACGCACAGTATAACGTATACGCACAGTCTATAACGTTGTAACCCATAGTTCAGTCTAGCCGTTCGAAGTTGACTTCCTCTATGTAGTTATTCACGTTTAATACGAAGTACTGAATCTTCACACGTGTCCGACTGGTATTTATTAAAAAGACGTTTAAAATATAAAACATTCTAAAAGATGATGCATGAATGTGTAAACCAGTGGTGTAGCAATATCATCGTTAATTACATGCTTTCACCATACTACTTTTCATTCTTCCTTCTATAACGAAAAATCCAAACTTTTTCTCGCCTTTGCTTGGCAATTAATCAATTGATAATTGGATTATTTAAATACGAGTAGCAGTGGAAATCAGCGCGTCAGTTCGATAACAGGCTCATCCATTCGGCTTGAAAGCGCAGAGCAGGATAAGGAAGATGGGGTCTCGCTGATGCAAAGTGCGCGGTGCAGGTCCACCGGCCCCGGGAGGGCGCCGGAGGAAGGCCGGGGACAGGGCGGGGCGGGGAGGGGTGGGAGGGGCGGGGCGGAGGACGGGGACGGTGCGGGTCGGGCGGGGTGAGAGTGTGACGCCGGGGTTAACGAACGCGCGCAGATCGCGGCTCCCTCGGGGGTGCTACATCCCGCGCGGCGTCTGCCTGGCCTCGCTCGCGCTGCGCCCCGCCCCGCTCCGCTCCCCGCCCCGCACCGCCCGGCCGCTCCCTTCCCCGCTCCGCGAATCCCTTTCCTCCCGCCGTAAGCCCGCACTCTCCGTTCCTTCTCCCACTCTTACCCCGTCCCGCCGCCTGCATCCTCTCTGCCCCATCCTGTCCGCGCTGCCCCCATCCCAGCACCGCCCCTCTCCGCCACGCCTTACACCGTGTCCTGCCCCGTCGGATTCCCTCAATCCCTCCTTTCCTCCCCACTTCACCCATTGGCTAGCCGCTTGTCACCCCATCCCGCCCCCGTCTCGTCACGTCCCACTCCGCTCCGCTTGCAATCGCGGGTGCCGTTTCACTCCTAATCTACTCACGTGAGTCGTCATGCGTTATTTTCATTTGATTGTGAAGTGGGTGCTCCGTCTGCTGTGGTCAACGGCGCTTGGGAATGGAAAGATAAGATCACACGCAGTCTATGGCACGTTTGTAAAGAGTGCTTCTCCGGTTTACACCTGGAAGGAATTAGGAAACCACCAGAAACTACTCATCGAAAAGGTCTGCTTACGATTTTGATTCCGGTGAGCTACACAACTCACTAATGTGGAATATACCAAGCATATTTCTGGCTACCGTTTCGACCATGCGTCTTATTAGACTGTTGCAAGGAATTCCATTTAAAGGCTCGAGTTCGCTCAAGCTTTTCATCATCGAGGGCTGAATGCGTGAGCGTTGTATGCTTCCTCGCGATGGGCTGATTCACATATCAGAGCAATGGCCCTGACGCTTCGCTTCGCCTCTTGAGAAAAGAATAGGTGACATGCTCTAGTCGATGGAGTTACAGAACTAAGTAAGCAATAAATATGATAAATTCTCCAGCCTAATATTCCACTTTTATATCTCCGATTACTACATAGATCTTAATGTTTGTGGAAATATAAATAACTAATAAATGTTTTCAAATTTATTTTTGAAACTATAAATTAGAGAAATGACATTAATTTTTCCGAATCAATATTTCTACTTTTTTTAATAAAATTCTTGAGTGTTCTTTCGGTTGCTGAATTTTCAGCAGGAATACATAATATTCTCGCTATTTCCGTCAACCCAAGATAACTGTTTCATTCCTGGTTTTTTACGTAATTTGTACTACTTGATCAACCATCATTTACGTTTCAAATTCGGAACATCTTTAATCTTGCGTTTTATACTTGAAATCGTGACTCCTCTGGAGTCACAAGAACTAACCGTCAGAACCTCGGTTCGATTTTTGCGCTCGTGATGCGCGAAGCGAGCGAAAACCGGACGTACTTGACTGCCACCTAGCGGGTTTGTGTCCCCTAGCTCGGCGCTCGAGCGCCGTCCGTTCCGTGCAGGGCTCTAGTCGCTGCGCGAGGCCGCGAGGGGCTGCCTGGGCGCGCACCACGACCGGTGCTGCTGCAATGCGTCGAAGGGGCGCGGCCGCTCCCTCTCGAAAAAGCCGATCGGAGGAGCATAGAGAGCAGCTGCGCTCCGACTACTTCGTACCCTCCCCGCTCCGGCTCCCTCTCCCGCCCCGGCTCGCTCTCCCCCTCCCACCCGCTCCCACCCCACTCTCACCCTGCTCCCACCCCGCTCTCACCCCTCTCTCACCCCACTCACACCCCGCTCACACCCCACTCACACCCCGCTCACACCCCCCTCACACACTCCGCTCACACCCCGCTCCCACCCCGCTCACACCTCGCTCCCATCCCGTCTCTACCCCGCTCCCACCCCGCTCACACCCCGCTCCCACCCCGCCCCTACCCCGCCCCTACCCCGCCCCTACCCCGCCCCTTCCCCGCTCCTACCCCGCTCCTACCCCGCTCCTACCCTGCTCCCACCCCGCTCACACCCCGCTCACACCCCGCTCACACCCCGCTCACACCCCGCTCCCTCCCCGCTCACACCCCGCTCACACCACGCTCCCTCCCCGCTCTCGCCCATCCCTCCGCCTGTGGCTGCGCCCGCGCTCAACGCCCTTTTGCCAACAAACATTCGGTCGGTCGGTCCGTCAGTTCTGTGTGTGTGTGTGCGAGCAAGACAAAATTTTCCCGATTTTTTTTGTTGTCCTCTATATGAGCTAATAATATGATCCATATATTCTAATTTTTAAAAGCCTTACAAAAATTGAAACGTGGAATGTATAAAAATGATGTACAAATTATCTTTAAGACTATCACTTTGGCATGGTGGTATTAAGGTTTTTTGTAATTTTCAATCAGGAAATCATGTAGATATTATAGTTATATTTATGATTACAGTGTTTTAGAAACGTGTGGAAATTTGCACACATTCAATCCATATGTTACCAATGAATCATATCTTGGCCGTATGCTCTTATTTGAAAGTCCTAATATTTGATTGTATTTATAATACAATTGCAGTTTAAGTGACAGTTTAACATTCTGTGACTAATCTTAATTAGAAAAACTTTATATTCATAATTATATAGTATCAGCAAAAATATTTTTTCTAATTATTCTATAAATATTTACTTTTCGATAATATTGAAGTGATTTCCTTTATATTTTGTATTTCTACATTAGAGTCGTATTTTGAAATGCTCTGCGTGAGATGATGAATACAGTAATATTGATGTTTTCGATCCCCCTATGTTAGAAAAAATATGGTGAAATGCATTCGATCGTTTAATTCTGTGACAGTTCCTTGTTCATCATGATCGAGAATAATTTCTCGTTCACTGCTTTAGTTTTGTGTAAGAACTTTGTACTGTATCGCTTTTAATTTGACTTTAACTCAATATTTAATGAGAACAATATTTATATGTATTCGTGAATCTTCAGTGCAAAATGTGTTTTTCATATACGTAGGAGAGCCAGGCTTTATAAATTTATAATTAAAGTTCAGTTTATTAGTATAATGCATTTAATAACTACTTACATACATTCATATTCAGCATTTTAGCATAAATTATATGAAAATAAATAAACGTAATGACAATAGAAAGTATAAAAACAACATGAACGTACCGTACGCATGTACTTTGCCTCAAATTTAGACCGCGCTGTTAACAAAAATAACAAGCGCAGATGCAATTTAAAATTTCATAAAAAACAGAAACTCCTGATGGTTTTTTTCACGGCGGAATGGTGTGTTTTTTTAGACCTGAACATTCTAGTATTTCGAGTGCAAATTATAAACGTGGGAAAAGTTAGTACGTTTGCATTAAATTTTACGCAGCGTTTGAGAAATGTATCATTAAAATATAAATAACGCTCTTTGATAGGTCAAAAATAGATATTCTCTGTACATGAAAATTTATTAATATTCATTTACCAGGAGAGGAATAATTTCTGGAAGCCTTAGGCACCGACCAACTTTAAATTCAGGCTTTGCCGCAAGCATAAATCATGTGTACCTATTTCTTTCGCGCGGCATATGCGCGTAAGAAAGTACGTAAGCGAGCGAGAATACTCCAGACGAAAAGCGAATATTCGCCTCCGCAACGCCATCTCCCCCCCTTCGTCCTCGCGTAGCTCTCTCAAAGAGCGGAGGCCGCGGAATAAGCGAAGAGACTTCTCCTGTAGCGCGCCGCCGCTAATACAAATAAGAGAATGTTTTATCTCGTGACAGAACATGTTTCGAGTGTCTCGGGACAAAAATCGGATAACGGAATTCTAAAGGATTGCGCGTAAATACTTTTGCGCCGGGGGAGGCTACGCGTGAAATCTGGAAATACGTGGACGTAACGTGATTGAGGGCGCGTTCCATTCCACCGAAGGGAGCAGAGTGAGAAGGAAAGAGAGCGAAAGAGAGCGAACCAGAGGGAGTGAGAGCGGGCGAGAGCGAAGGCGGGTGAGGAAGGCGCAAGGCTAGGGGTCGGGTCAGGGGCTGCTCGCAGAGGCGGCGACGGTGGGGGAGAATGAGGCGGCGGGAGAGGAGGAGTGGGGCGGAGCGGGGGCGGAGCGGGGCGGAGAGGCAGCGAGCGGCGCGTGGAGCCCGCTGCACATCGAGCTGCCGTGCCTCGCGCCGCGCGCCGCCTGATGTACAATTTTCCATTCCCCGCTCCGCTAAATAGTCAACGCGTCCTCTTTTTCCGAGTTTTCTGCGGGAACGATGCGAATTTCCGGAGGGGAGGGCAGACCGCGGCGCCGGGGGGAAGCTGTATTTCGTGCTACCCTCCCGCCCGCCTTTCCCTCTCCGCCGCAGCCGCTCCCCCCCTAGCGCATCCCCGCTCCCGCCCCCGCTTCCGCCGCGGACCCGGCTCTGCTCCAGCCACTGGAATTTTTGGATCGCGCCGCGAACGCGGAGGAGGCTGTGGAACGCCGGGGCGCGGGGAGGGGGCGAGGCGAGGCGGGGCGGGGAGGAGCGTGCCGGGAGCCGGAGCGCGGGCGGGGGCGGGGCTATAAGGGAGAGCACGCCCCGGGGCGGCGGCGGCGGCAGCGGCTCGCGTCGCGCCAGGCGACGGAAGACAAAGGGTCGAAGCGCTGCCGTCATTACCTTCCATTAATACCGGCGTAATGAACTATTAACGCAGCATGCTGTGGCCGCCACGCGACGCCGCCGGTGGGGGCGTAGCCAGGCGAGAGGCGGGGAGGGGGCGGGGGGCGGGCCGAAGAGGTCACGGACGCCGAGGAAACAAATCGAAAAAATCGCCTCCCTCCTGCCTACCGGCATGAGAGAGAGAGAGAGAAAGAGAGAGAGAGGCCAGGAGGAGATTTGGGGATGGGAAAGGAGAGGTTGAAGTGAGGAAAAGAGTTGCAAAGGCTATGTGAAGAAGGATGTAGGAGACCGCAAAGCACCACTGTTTAGTAGATCCGCGAAGTTCACAGAATGGTCCGAAGAAATGACGATTATAATGGAGAGACGAAATGTCGCTGGGTAGGGGGCTCGGACAAAATGAGATGAAAGTGCTGTTAGAAAGTAGGGTGCAAGCGAGTGATTATAGCATAGTGGAGATAGAAACGAGAAATAGGCAGTGCTATTTATTTTTAAATATCAGTCGCTTGTATGTTCATGTCATATTGAAATGTGTATAATTTCTGGTCAATTTTAATCTTTTGCCTCTTTCTATAATATTTCATGTCCCCCTTTTCGCTTTTATACGTCTGTGGATTTTCTATATCTTCTCTGTTTTTTAACCTTAAACAGTCGTTTTAATTGAGGTTTTCCTGGCTTTGCTAAATCGGTTAAGTCGTATGCTAGAACGGTCTCTGAATTTGCACTCCCAGAGGTAATCACCATTTTCTCTTTAATTAATGTGAGAAAGTAGTAATGTAATTTCATTTAATCACTTAGATGCAGGATCAGAGATTATACTCAGAAAAGATCCCAACTTCCAAAGGCAGAAAAATAGAAAATATCGACAGAATGCGAGAAAATAATGCAAGTAGATAACACTGAATATTTTTTACATTTGAAAACATATTCCACGTATCATTTTTGAACCACAGAATGATAAAGGGAAAGTCCAAACTGTGATGAGCATGTCACAGAATTGTGCAAGAGACTGGGAAACATTAAAGGATGTACCCGCAAGCCCTCTGAGGCAGAACAGAGCAAGTGTACAGTAGTGATGAGAGTGCAGCGCGGAGACGAGGACAGAAAAGGATGGCCGAAAGAGTGATGAGCTTTCGGGCGGGGAGCGAAGGGAGGATGGGGCGGGGAGCGGGAAAAAGGCGAAGCGCAGAAGAGGAACGTGACAAAGCGAAGGGCAACGCGAGTCGGGGCAGCGGAGAGGGGCTGAGGAAACAGCGGCGGGGGCGGGGCCGGCGGCGGAGAGGCGACCACTGCCCGTGGGAGGAGGACTGAGGACGGGGCAGCTGAGCCTGCGGGTGCCGGCTCGTGCTCGTCCTCGTTCTCGTCCTCGCCCTCGGCTGCCCCCGTCGCTGCCCCCTTTCCGCCACCGCCCCCTCCCTGACCCCCCCCTTAACGTCCACCCTCCTCGTCCGGCAGCCACCGCCGACCAACGCTTCAAACGCACGCGATTTTCCAAGACAAACACGGCCAGCGCAGCGGCACTAACACTAGGCAAACGCGCCAATTAGATGGGTCCTCGCGGACGCGTTTAGCTCCGGCCCTCTGTCGCCCCCGCTCCGCTCAACTCCGCCCGCCCCCGACCCGCCCCCCCTTCCCCCACCCCCCGCACTCCACCCGACCGCGCGGGCGCGCCGCCCGCACTCGCGCGCTACGCGTCAAAAGGTTGCCCTCTGCTTCCCCACCCTGCCCCGGCCCCCGCCCCCGCGCCCGCCCCCGCGCCGCCCCCGCGTTCGACTTTGTCGGCGAGTGCTACTATTTAGTGCTGTTTTGTGGCTGCGCGGCGGCAGCGACGGTGGCGGCGGAGGGGCCGCTTTTGTTAAATGGCGCTTCGCTTAACCAGATTCTGCTGAAGCGTTTATAATAACACAGTAGGTTTTGGCGTCGGCATTGGTTTAATTGGGTGCACTCGGAATAAAATATGTCTCGTTAAGTGCCCTTACAAATCGCGAGGGGTGCGAGGAACCGCCGCGGCGGACAGCGGGGGCTGCCGGGACAACGGTCGGACGGAGTGGAGGGGGGCGGCGACACATTACTGTTCGACTTCGCGCGAGAGGTGGCACCTGGTTTATGCGTCCGAATTTTCGCCGTTCGATGCCTGCCTCACCCCTCGCGGGCCGGCGCGTCGCGTCGTGTCGTGCGCGGCGGCGCGCGGCTAAGCCCCCGCTATTATTTGATGTACGTGCGACGCCCGCGTTCGCACCGGCGCCGGACGCCCTTGTTTTTGTTGGTTGGTTGACTTTTTTTTTGTCGGACGCGCGGGCGTCCGGCGGTGCGCCGCCGCGCGCGCGGCCCCACTGACGCTCTGACGGACGCACGGACGCGGTCAGAAAGCCGTCTGCGCGCAGGTTCGACCGCTTTTGGACACTGTTGTTCAGTTGTCTGTCTTCCTATTGGGCCGTGATTGGGCGCGCCGAGCTTGAAGGATCTATCGAGGGGAAAATGAACAGGAGTAGACCCAAGCTCAGTTGCATATATTATAAAAACAAGGAAAAGTGTGTGTGCTTAGCCGCTAAGGCAATGGGCCGCATACGTTGACATTCTTGTTGTAATGGTTTCAAACGTACATTGACCACGGAAGCCTGTGTATTTATATAGATGTACCCTGTCACAAAGAATGTCAGTTTAGCTTAACGTAAATACGAAGTCGAATTGTTGTAGTGAATTGAATTGTCGTAGTTGAATTGAACCCTATTAAATTTTAAGAATTTAACTCATTATAAATTATGCTTGAACAGTAGGCGATGTGCTGACAATTTGCAAGATGTGCATGTGGCGTAATCCACAAGGAAAAGGCATCCATATTATACCCATATCTAAGTGTTGTGGTTGAAAATGAATGTACAGACGCTCGAGTAATCAATGTAAGATGCAGACTTTATTTAAAACAGTGGTGTCAAGGTCTTCGACTGGTGGCTGTGGCACGCGTCGTAGCACCGTAGCATGCCACGAGCTTCTCTGCGCCACAAGCGTCGGAAAGGGAGCTATTAGTAATCCCGCCGTTTTACAATAGGAACGGCGTTGTCTGGTGGCGGGGGATGAACTGCGTGGATGGGCGATTTCGTCGTGTCACGCGTGCCGGACTCCCCGCTCGTGACATCGACATTGACAACACTTATTTAAAATATCTTGGTGGGAAGGCGGATTGGCAGGCAGTCACACAGGCTAATGTCTTCTGCTGCAACATAATCCTAGAGCAGCATTGAATAAAAGTTGTTGAGTTGTCTTCATAAAGAGATTTAGCTAGTTATCAGTGTTTCCCCTCGAACTTATTTTCATTGCGTCGTATTAGTAAAAATATCATTAATTTTAAATAAAACAACATCATGATTATTTTTACAATTCACACGGAAAGTGAAAGGACAGTCTTTGGAATTTTAACGCTTTGGAACACATCAGTAAAATCTTTGCATGCAATTTTTGTTCTTCCTACAGGTTTGCTATGAACGTAGGAAGCGTACGTAATATAACGGGAAACCGCTACTTAAAACAGTTTAATGTTTCGTTTGTCTCCTGCGCAAAGAAAGTTCCGAAGAATTTTTAGTTGAATCATTTGTATTTTGCCCTTCAATGTGCGTTGAAGTAATTCAACTGACCTCGTTCCACTGCTTCGGAAGAAAATCTATCTTAAGTTTAGCGGGCGCGACCTAAAAGCGAATATTGCGAGTTAAATAAAAGAAAACGCATTATTCCTACAGAAAACTTCCCTATCTGTTAAGTCGCAGACACTTAATAAAACATGCATACAGCAACGTTCCGCAAAAAGCGACTCTCCCCGTCCCTCCGTTTCTGCCCCCTTCCCTTCTCGCCCCCCCCCTTCACGCCAGAAAAGCTTATCTTGCTTCTGCCGAAAATTCACATTAGTTATCGTTAAAATACGTCGAATGCTCCAAGAAGACACCCAGGCTCTCCCTATACTCGCGGATATTGCTTACACTTTCCATTATTCATTATTCATCCCTCTCCCCCGTCCCCCCTTCTAGCACACTCCGGCTTCCCCTCGGGGCGCCGGTGCAGCGGGGCCGCGAGCGGGGGGGGGATGGAGGGGGCGGCGAGATGTCTGGGGAGGGAAAGGGGAAGGGGCGGTGCAGCCTAAAGAGAAGTTCCCGGCAGATCTGAAGCTCCAAGAGAGCAACTTGGAACTTTCCAAAACACGAGGCCCTCGCGAACCGCCAAACCACTCCGGCTCTCGATAAACTTCTCATATTCCTTCCGCAAAATCGTCATAACTGCGGAGGAACATTGTTACGCGAGTGCAGCTAGAAATCTGAACCGGGAGGGAAGAAGCCGTCCAGGAACTGCAGGCCCGCATTTTCCTTCCTGTTCTGTGTGTGTGTATGTATCACCGTTATTTACGCAAAAAATATATTTTATCCCAGGCCTTAGACCCCAAGTTTCTGAAGTCCTTATCTTTCCTTCCAATTTTAAGAACCTGCGCCCTCCCCCGTAGCTCATGTAAGAGGGTTTAAGTCAAATCCCGCTGTTCGAAGGGAGGGGAGAAATCAGAGATGATCTCCATTCCTCTTTGTTAGAAGCCTACTCTTTTTGTTCGCAACTTCGAAACTCTTATATCCACTTGAGGATAACTAATTTTATAATTATCGCAAATTATGACGTAATACTCGCGGACTTTCATAGAAATAATTGCCGATAGGGAGAAGTTGGTGGGGGACGTTCCTTATTTTCAGCGTCGAGATTCTCCTCAGCGATAAAGCGAGCAGCAGACGAAAATCAGCTTGGGAAAGAGTGAAGGTTTTGAGTTCGAGAAAAACTTTACTTGCACACTGGGCGTATTTGCATACTGATAAATGTTTGCTTATTTAATATATATAATAAACTAAAAAATCTACGTAACGTGCGTGGGAGTAGCACAATTTACGGCGGAGTAGTACGCATCAACTTGTATATCAAAAACTTAAAGATTTGTCAGACCTTACTGGCAGAAAGTTAACCCTGTATTTTTAGCAAATTTATTAGATTCATTTAAAAAATAATTGAAATTGTTTTGATTTGAAAGTAAACATTTACATATTATCATATTGAACAACTGAGAATATACTTTGCAAAATACGTAACTTGAACGGTAACATGAATTGAATGGATGCATGAATAGATACGTGAATTATTGTCTGGTGATTGAACTTTATACTTGTCTTTGTTCCTCTCTTAATATTGCAACACGATCCGTGTTATAATATAAAAAAGATTGCATTGAAATGTGAGCAAACCGTTGCAAATAGATTCTTATCCAACATGAATACATAGAAACAGTGTTTGGTTTAATTTTCAAATATTACGTAAAAGTTATAAATGTTGAACTAATTGAAAGTCTTCTTTGACCACATCGTTTGTTTCTAAGAATGTGGTTATTTTGCTAGTGCACTCCAAATTTTTTTTACCAAACCATTTAAATTAATATAATTGCATCTTGAATCATCATTTTTACAAGGAAAAAGCGTGCGAGTGGTAATGCAGTATGTTTGACACCTTCCCAAGAAGGTGGACTGCTTTGCATAAATTTTACATTAGTTGAACTTTTCCTGAGTATCTATAGTATACAAATATGTAAAAAGAATATATAGCTTACTTTTACAACCACGTAGAAAATACGAGGGCTTAATTTTTTAGCAATAACTCTATATTAAGTATTCAATTTACCTTTTCCCAATCATGTTTTTGGGGCTTTATGTTACATTATGTGCTTTAAAATTATCTTCCAGTTGGCATTTTTAAGATGTGCGCAGGCTTAAAATCGATGTACATATTTATTGTATCTTTCTGTTACTAAATGTTGCATTCATATGAATGAGTTGGTTATTTATTCAATTGACAATTTGTTATTCCTAATATTTATTCCGGAAATTAATCAACTTATTAAAATAATCAAGTTCTATTGAATTTTATTTAAATTTCTGAATTAAAAAGCAAGTTTAATTCGAGTTAATACGTTATGAACTTTGGTTCAGGGTGACTGAAATATATAAAAAAACTTTAAATTCTTAAATAAAAAAGTGTTATAAAATAATAGTAACTACAAAATTTTATAGTTCATTATGAATGTAATGTCCACTAGACATTAAATTACTATGACTTTTAAAACTACGGAATAACTATAGAAATCGATATTCAGGAATACTTTTTTATCATGTAGAAGCAACTCAACATCTTCTATACCATTATTTTACGACATAGGACACCAATAATAGTAAGGTGAAAAGTAATTCCATGGAATTAATTGACGGTAATATAAAATATTCGCGTTGAAAGAGTTGTAAAATGCAAGCAATGAGATTTGGTTTGCTGCTTTCTATCCTCTTTCTGATGTTATCTTATCTGACTGAATCCGCAAATTCAAAACGAGATAGGAAGCAATAAGATTTCAAAAGTTGTGAAAGGAAATGTCAACGGTATACTAATTTACCATGTTCTTCATCATGTCATACTATTTATCATGTCTTTTATCTTAAATGATTTTGTCACTTTGGTTCCATAGCAATTGTATTCAGTTTTACATTGATTTTTAACCCACACAGCTTCCTGAACAGCTACTTGAATGGGTGGGCATACAGAACATTTCAATATGCCCAAAAGAAACTTATTTTTGTACTACTCTCTTCTGCGTTCGGTAATTTCTCGTCGTTTTAAGAAAATAATTATAATAAAGCCTTTAATTTTTATGATAGTAAGGACATATTCAGTACTATACAATATTAGGCAGTTTCTACTTTCAACTGTGTGAAATGCATTATGGCAAGTGAGCCGTGATTGAGTTGAACTCCTCTTTAATATTCATGTCATTGTTATCTGAAAATCAACTTAGTATCAGTAACAATAATAATGCTGTAACTTTTTCTTTCTATCTAGCTAATTTTGTACAAGACGTTCCGTCAGGTTAAACCCAACTTTTTACTATTTAAAATTCAGGCATCAACTCCTATGTAAGTGCATGAAGATTAAATGAAAAAGTATTTTTGATCATAAGAATTTCATCTCATCCCTAATTAAACGCACATACAAAACCGCCTAGCATACCTCTTCAACTTACATTCTTGCTACCTACCTGGAATCTCACCAAAATCTAGTCGTTGTAGTCATTAAATTAGAGGATTTTTGTTCTCCTATTCCCTTCTATACTCTGCAGTCTATTAGTGGTGTCGATAAACATTCTGAGCAGCTTCCGTTATCAGGCAGTTGGAGATCGTTTCACTAATACTTCTATAATACCGGGGCATGAATAATTATCTAAAGCTCTCTTTTCCTGAAATTCCACACATCCACGGCGTGACGGTGGCGTTGTATTAATTCCCGACCCCCATAACCATCGTTTCTCATTGACGGGCGTTTCCGCGTTCATCGACGCTCGCAGCCACCCACCGCCGCCAGCGCTGCCGCACATGACTCTTCGCGTGCGTTCACAACGACCTGTCACGAGGGGTGTATTGTGAGGGCGGACACGCGGGAGGGCGCGGGCGGGGGCGGGCTAATCTGGTGAACAGGGGGGAGAGGCACGTGCGCGATGGGATGAGTGGGCCTAATGGGCGAGAGTCAGAGGGAAGTGGATTCGGCAGCGTGAACTAGGAGGGAGAGGTGGAGAGGGAAAGAGGGGGAGAGAGGGAGAAGAGTGAGAGAGCTCTCAGAAGGGGCTAGGTGCGAAATTAGCAGAACATTCGATTGATTTATTGATTTATTTGGCGTCAGCCAACTGTTATGGTCATTAGTCCCGTATGTGTAGTAATTAGTAATTTTTTTATCCCAGGAGGTGGTGGTGTTCCTTCCTGCTGTATGTTACGATACGGCGCAGACTTACCCGTCGGCTTGCTGCGGACTTCCGTCCTCCAGGTATCTCCCCAGTGGAGCACCGCTTCAGCCGGAATAAGCCCTCAGCTCAAATCTGGTCTCCCAGCATGTGTGGTAGTGTCGTGCATGTAATTGTGCAAGGAGAGAGGAAGACACAAATGTGAAGAAGAAAATATCGCGCTCGGTCTGTAGCCTGAGTGTTAGTGTACTACTCCCGCATTTGCAGAGTATTGATTGGAAAAAACACGGAATACTACCAATCAGAGCAACAGACTGCCAGAAGTTCCCTTCAGATGGCGGCTGTATTCGATCTAATCTTACTATGGAAAATCCACCAACGTTGAGACTCGAAACCAGGACCTTCCAGAGTCGCTGCAGTCAGGAAATGCTTATTCTGAGCCCGCTCAGGCGGTGCGGTGCAGCACTTCGGGATGATAGCTATGGGCGTGATGGAAAGGTGCAAGGCGGATAGGCGAGTACATAAGAGACGTGGAGAAGCCAGTTAGGTTGGGAGCCGAGAGCTGTGAACACAGTCAGAAATGTGTGCACGGACAAGAGAAGGGAAGTAGGCACGGGTTGCAGGATGGGCGAGATGCTATAATCGCTGGAGAGTATGGAAGAGTAGAGTCCGTACATAAAGTAGCGCATACATAAAGTACATTCCTTCGCGCCGCCAATTTCGCCTCTTTTACATCCACTTGTCTTAGGAGGTGGAACTACGTTGTATTGTATTTCGGAATAACCAGTTAGCCAAAATTAATATACTCCATACATTCCATAACGCCTTCATTTGTTGTCATTTCTCTCCAACTCGTCAAATGTTTTTTCATTAGTCCTGTAAGTGTAGTAAATGATTTTGCCTTGGGAAGTGGTGCAGTTCCTTTGCACTGGATGTTATGAGCTGACACCGAACTACCCGTCGGCGTTCGATCTCCCGGATGTGAAGGAGTGTAGTGAATACATGTATATAGTACGTGTGTGTGAGGGGTGAGAATAGAAATGGAAGAGGAAGGAAACGATCGCGCGCGGTCCGTGGCTGTTTTTTGACTGTACTGCTCCGGCATTCGCCTGGTGTTGATCGGAAAAGCCACGGAAAATTACCTGTCACAGCAGCCGGCCGCTAGAATTCACCTCCAGACAGCCGCTGAATTCGACCGTACTGTGTAAATCCTACCTCCGTCGCGACTCGAAGATTTGAATCTCTCGGTCAGGCACACTGCACTGACATCAATTCTGTGGACACAGGGTAAAAGTTCCTAACTCAATTTTTGGCGAAATTGGGTTAAGTACTGAAATTGCAAGTTAAGTATCTATATTTTCTTTTAGTAAAACGTCCGAATTCAAATGTTGCCTCCTTAACGAGAAAAAAGCGTTGAGAAACAGCGTTGAGCATAGGAAGAAGCGTTGACTCAGTAATCTAACCCTTGTTTTCTCCAAACTAAGATTTTTGACTTAAGAATTTTTACCCCGTAAACACAAAATTGCCTCAGTCAGTACTTTACGGACGGGGCGAATGAAGTTATAGTGCGATTTTTCTAACTCTTCCCCTCAAGCTCCTATGGCCACGATGGAATTTCACACGGCATTTCGCGTCTTTCTCCGTCGTATAAGTCGCATGATCGCAAGCAGTGCTTGATACGGTCGCGATCACGAGATACCTGGCAGCACGCATGAAAACGTCGCGAAATACTGTGACATGCTCCATCGTGAAGACGGCCCTTGAGGGGCAATGTTAGAATAATCGCATTGTAGCGGGACGAATAGAAGTTGCCAAGCGCCGGGGACTGCACGTGGGCCACGTGGCGCGCGGCGCGGGCGCCGGCGCCGATCGCCAGCCGGGCTTGCCCGTTGGGACGGCGCGGCGGGGCGCAGTGGCCCTGGGCCCGCATGATAAATAATAATAACCGGGCGCCTCCCCCGCGCGACCGCAGGGCGTTTAGCCGTGGGCCGGCAAATACCTACGTATTTTACATCGCCATCCGCTGCGGGGAGCTGCTGGCGCAGATAAAGCGCTGAGCTGTTGGGGGAGGGGAGCGGGGAAGGGCTTACGGGTGGGGAGGCGGTGGAGGGTGAACGCGTTGAGGTGATGAGCAAGGCAATTTGTTTCGTTTGGAATGGAGAGCGGGTTGTGTAGGGAGTGCATTGATTTCTGGAGTATCGTGTAACCCGATGGTGAACGGGGCCGTGAATACTCACTTCCGCGTAGGATAGAAGGAATTTAGTTGCACAGAAGTTCTTTTATTACAACGTCCAGCGCGCGGGTAGGTAGCTCGAATAGATACTCATTTCTCTAATAAGCCGTGAAATAATGTCGGGTTACCAAACATTCTTCTTGGCGAGGTGCATCGACCTGAGACATTGCTAAACAGAGCGTAAAACACTTCTCAGTTCGCTTGCTTCTATGTATGCGCCTGAAATTAAACCGGACCTCCGACCCTGCTGAATTAATAAAAAGCGCATGAATATTGTAGGAAGCTTAGTTTGTATAGCCAGGTTCCTGAATGTTGGTCAGGTTTGCAGGATCTTGCGACACTACTTTTTTGATTGATTGATTAGTGATTTCGTGCACGTCAACAGCTGCGGTCATAGTCCCGTAAGTGTGCGTTTTCCTCGAGGGGGGACGTCATCCTCGTGATCTTGCCCCGCTAGATGGTGAGATCCGGCGCCGACCTACCGTCAGCTAACGGAGTTTCCCCCTCTCAGGTATCTCCTCCAGCGCGGCACCCCCAGCCGGGACAACCTCTAAGCCTCCATTGGACTCCCGGTAGGTTTGGAAGTGTAATGCATGTAAGTGTGTGGGCAAGGAAGGGGTGAGGATATGACAAAATAGGGGATGGATTCCGGCATCCGCCTAGTATTGATCGGAGAAACCATGGAAAACTACCGATCAGAGCAGCCGGCCTCTAGAATTCTCCTCAGACAGCGACTGAACTCGACCCAGCTCTCAAGCTAGAGTCGAAAATCTTGCCACCGTCGGGACTCCAACCTAGGACCTCCCAGCCAGAGGCACTGCACTATCATCAGTTGATGCCCTGAGCCGCCTCTCCCGGTCCTGCAACACGAGTTGGCCGCCGCGATGCGCCGTGTGCCTCCGTGCTCGGCTCCGGGATGAAGGCGTATTACACCGCGGAGGGCTATCGCTTCGGGCCGCCGGCTGACAGGACAAGCTTCGATGACGCTGTCGGCGCGGGACGCGACAGGAAGTCGTATTAGCGTGAGAACGGGCGGAAGAACGAGCCCGCGTATCGTGTTCCACGTGTGTGACGAGCCGCGCGGATGCGTCAACGGCGGCGGTGGAGGCGGCGGCTGATGCTTCGCGGGGGTCGCGGCGGCACGGCGCCGCTGGGGCGGGGTGGGCGGGGAGATATGGGAGGGTGGGGCGGACGGGCGTGACATGGACTGTGGCGAAGCAGGGAGGGCGAGGCGGGTGAGGCGGGTGTGACGAACGGAGCAATCAGAAGAGTCGTAGCAGTGCTGGGGATGGCGGAGCGGAGTGGAACGGGATGGAGAGAAGGGCGGGGAGGGCGGAGCGGGAGTGACGAGCGGAGCAAGCAGGAAGATCGGAGCGGCGCTGGTGATGGCGGAGCGGAGCGGGTCGGTGAGAAGACGGGGTAGAGGGGGACGGGCGGCGTGGACGGGCCCAAGCGGGGCGGGTCTGGCGGCAAGGGCAGGAACGCTGGAAAAGGATTGTTGAGAGTGACAGAACGTGACAAAATTGAACGGCTAAACAGCAGCATCAAGGCAGGAGATTTTACCAAGTGGTGAGTTTTTAGTTTAGTTAAGTTTAGTTAATGCCTTATTTTACGTGGCTAGACTCGGGCCATCAGGCCCGCTCTCCCGCCTGACCACGCAAATTTCTACTACGCTCCTTTCACCACCTAGCGGAGAAAGAAGGTATTATCTCGGGCGACGAAACAGGTGATTTGAATTTAGCTCAGAGGCGTCATTTAGGCTTGAGGGTCTTTTACATGCAAGTTAATCTACTAACATGGGACATCCGGCTTTACTTCCCCTCCGAAGGAAGGCGTACGAAGTATTTTTCGCCCTTAAAAATCCACGGCTTCGATCGGGTTTGAGCCCGCGAACTTGGGGTACGACAGTCCGGAACGCTAACCGTTACACCATCGAATCCGCAAACACCACCGACTCCACTAGGTGAGTCCCAGATAGTTATTCCGTGCCATCGAAGCGTACCCGTTCTCTAAATGTATTATTTAATAAAAGTTGATGTGCAATACTTACTACGCTCTTACATCAAACTTTCTCTCTGAATACTGAAATACAGTGACGAATCATAATGACTTGAATTGAAGTGATGTGTAGCCCACCATTAGAAGACTAATCCCTTGAGCTTTGCTGCGATGCGCGAGCGGAATTACCTAGAATTACCGGAATATTTACCTAGAATTAAATCCGAGAAGACAGATCGGGATCTGTATGTTTAGAATCTTTTCGCAAGGTTTTTTCAATCTGAGCTGGCAGGGCACTTAGTGAACGTGGCAACTTCTAACAGGAGTCAGAATGAATGAACAATATATTAGAAAATATATCCCAGATTATAATTTTTTCTAGTATTTTTTTCAGTTGGTAGGCATTGTTTAATTTGCCTTCCTATATACCGCATCAGTAGTTGATGGACTTGGAGTCCATGGAGACACAAAGTGAACGAGTAAACGCAATTTGCGGGATGCGTCAAGCAGTGTTGACAGCGCTGGGATTCCCACAGAATAAAATGGTTTGAGGAGGCAGAGCGGTCATGGGAATGGAGTATATGAAGGATGGATGGGGCGAGATTCTGGCGACAGTCGGCGGGAAGGAGGTTGGCACAACTGGAGTCTGGTGACGTCAGAGTCTACGGAGTAGGCTGTGAGGATTGTGAGACAAAGTAAAACGCATGGGATAAAGCGGTGGATAAAGGTGACATAATGGAAAGTGGGTGACGGATATAGGGTGAATAACTGATTCGCATTCAGGATGCAATGTAGTGGCTACAGCCATTTGATGTAAACACGTTCACATACGAAGGTCTCATGACCCAGAAGACAAATGACATCGCAGTTCTCTCACTTCTCGGTGATGAGGTCAACTTCGATGCATATTTGACGAGATTATCTAGGGGTTCTTCGATTTCCCTTACCCCTGCGTAGTACTTATTTGCATAATAATGCAATATTATTGGGCGTGAAAATTACAATTTTACCGAGTTAAATGCATTAATACATTGAGCATGAGTGTTAGAGTGATGACGCGATTTTTTGTTAGTTCGCATGCGTTTTCTAAACACTATAAGTGCATCGGAAACTTCCATGTGTTCACTCGGAGTATTTGATATGTCGAAATGAAAATACCAAGTTTTTTTGGTGTATATATTATTTATTCTTGAAAGGATTTCTCCGTGAATGTATGACACCTAGTCGTTAGTAAACTAAGTAATAATTAATAAAGAAATGCAATTATATGCTTGTAATCATTAAATCAATTGAGGGGTCCAGTGAGAGAGGGAGCAAATCCACAAAATTCAAAATATCGATTTATGAACGTATTCCATTACGAACACATTGAATATGTCAATAAATCAATGTTTTGAGTTTTGTGGGTTAGTTTCATTTCTCGCAGGATGCCTCAATTATGTGAAGCAGATACACCAGTGACAAAATTGTTAACAATAAAAGCAATATAATAGTAGTTTAAAAACGATACGATATAGATAATCGAAATGTTTAATTACAATATTGTGCCATAAAATATTTTTACACTTTTATTTCACCTTTGTGAAAAAAAGTAGGTTTTCCGCCCTTGCCAGCAAATATCGCTCTAAAATTAACACGCATACCTCTCGCTACATGAGTATTTCAAAAAAAGCGCAACAATTAATTCAGTGACCGGTATTAAACCCCAAGAGAAAGACGTCTTAGGAAACGGTATCAGATTTCCCTCGCCTCCCTACAAGGAAACAATGTTTCCAAATGAATGTATTAGAGTAGATTGGTTCGTATTTCTCGTTCCTGGGTGCATGCAGCACAGCGCTGTAACGGCAATCTGCATGCGTGTTTCTTCTTTGTCCAACGTTCCCTGCAGGTACTATTTGCGACGCTAATAAATCTCGAAAAGCATGTGGAAAATCTCTCGGGCTCACAAACATTGTGGCGTGCGACGTAAATTTTCTAGTACGTGTTCCGAGAGCTGTTACTTGTGTACGTGTACACGACTTTAAACGCGGATTCCTCCTGGGACGGCGGGCGCGGGCCCGGGGAACGGTGGGCGAGGCGGGTACAAAGGCGTGGGGTGGAGCGGCGCGGGGCGGGGCGTGGTAAGCTAACACCCGGTGCGGGCGTGGAGGGCGTGGAGGCGCGATGATAGCGTGGAGGCACGTCCACACTGGCACGCCATGGAAGCTGGTGCTTCGTGTGACCGCTCGTGATGGGACATGGCGTGGTGATTTAGTGGTTGGAGATCATGCAATGGGGCGCGGTTGGAATCAGTGTGTATGCGCTCTTATGCAAGAATCGTGTTCTCCGGTCGTTGTGGAACTTTTACAGCCTGAGGTAATTTATATATTTGTTAGAACGGACGGCAAAACCTTCAGTACACATTTTTTGCAATACTAATAACACACTAACTATAAAAAAGTATTTAAATGCTGTATTGCTCGTTAAACGTCTCACAATACATGTACGTTTATCCAGCGCATTCATTGATCTAAACATAATACGTTTGTAGTTGTTGAATTCATAAATATTTCCAGTCCGCTGAAAGCGTGATTTTGGATTTGGAAAGTGACAATCATAAATAATCTTTAACTTATTGAATTAATTGTGAAAAGAGGACAATTTGAAGTGATGTAAATAAGCCAAACTAGAAATTAGATTCTATCCGCTATATTTTTAAATTTCAATAATTTTATTAACTAATTATTGCTGATTGTTGACAAAGTATCTCAGTTTTTCTTTTTTCTGTGTTATCTTCAAAGTTATATTTACTTTAAGCCCTTATAACAGAAATAACGGCTTTAATAATTTTACATGAAAATATTCGAATTTTTCACTTTCCGAATTACACTTATTAATAAATGATTATATCGCAATGAATTTAATAATGAAATTTTATGAGAGGTCAAAAATAGCACTTTCCGGTTTTTGAAATTTTAATTACCTAAAATAATTAATCAATATTGATTCCTGCATTCCCAAAAAATGTCTACGAGTTTCTTCAAATTTTAGTGCGTAATTATCTAAAATATTTTATAGTGTAAACGTTTTACAACAAAACTGAAGGAGCCAAGTACTTTCTTTAGAAATACATATTGTCGAGATGTCCAGTGACAAGCTGTTGTGACTCGGGTTTACCGACTTCTATAAAAACCTAGCGGAATGCAAATGTTGAAAGGAGATTGACCAGTGACCTCCCATACACACTATTTGGCAAACATTACTCCTTACAAACTTGTTTGCTATGTAACATGGAGTGTTTCAATGTACGGGATATAGCACGCCAACCACGTATGTTTCATTTAAGACTATATTGCCTATGTATGATTTGTTTCTGCCATTGGACAATTTGTTTGACCGTTTCTGTACCGTTGAACTTCGCTGAAGTCCTGAAGAATGTATTCTTCCGGCAGTCCGTTGAGCCGACCTTCGACACGTCAGTTCAATGCGTGTAGTTAAGAAGTTAGAAACAGTTTTCACGAGTAATTTAGTTCGTTCTGATATAATCATTAAAAGATTGTTGTAAGAAAAGTTAGAAATCATGTCAGAAAAGCAAATAAAAAATCATATACTATATGGCTGAAGTAAGCCATCAAACGGACAGATCATATACACTGAATTTCAAAGATACCGCTTTTTTTACTTTAACCATCTTTTAATGAAACATACATTAGGTTAAATTTAATCAGATGATTTTTATGTATAAATAACATTTCTTAAAAAGTATCTCTTGTATACTCAATCTATTTCGAGTGTACTTATGTCTTGAGGTTCCTTCTTTCTGGTCATTTTCGTTACATAAATAATTTGATTTCATACGAATGTTGTGCGTTTTGCGGAATGACAAGAAATGAGTACTACAGCCCCAACACAAGTTAGCCAACGTTTGTGAAAGAAGTACGAATTATGATTACTTTTTACATCATCGATTATTACTAATCGACCACGCCCCTATTGTATTGGGCTTGAACGAGTGTCAAAATAACCGGTGACGTCGCTGAAAAGCGTGTAATGATTCGCCGTCATCGTGTATAGAATCCGCGCTGCGGAGCGGAGGCGAGAAGCCGTGCGTGCGGGCGAGGCTCTCGCAGGTGGCGGCGGCCTGTGGCGGCCGCGGGGAGGGGACGAAGGAGGAGTGGTGAGGGGGCAGCGGCGACCGCCGGCCATTTGCGGGCTCCCGCGCGCGCTCGCGGCCGCCCGCCTGAAAAGAATCTTTCTGACGTTTCGCGCTGCGGCGGCGGGGCGAGGTAGTGGCCGGGGCGAGGGCAGGGGGGGTGGCAGGGGCGGGGCGGGGGGGTGGCAGGGGCGGGGCGGTGGCGGGGCGGGGAGGGGCGGTGGCGGGGCGGGGTGGAGGCGGGGCGGGGCGGAGGCGGGGCGGGGCGGGGCGGGGCGGTGGCGGGGCGGTGGCGGGGCGGGGTGGAGGCGGGGCGGGGCGGAGGCGGGGCGAGGGCGCGGGCGGGTGCGGGAGCGAGGGCGATGGCGGGGCGCGGGTGGGGGCGGGGCGGGGGCGGGGCGGGGCCGGGGCGGGGCCGGGGCGGACCCGGCGGCGGGGCTGAGGTGGGGCGCCGGCGGAAGGGAGAGCGGCAACACGCGAGTCTCGCACGCGTTTCGCGCGGCACGCCGTGCGGGTGAAAGCGAGCGTGACGAGGGGGTGAGTGGGGAGGGGGACGATCGTCGCCAGTCCCTGAAGGAAAGGGGGCACGGCCGTCGCGAGATGGGACAATGGTGGAGGCGGGCCAAAATTTAACCCTTAAGTAGGCACACTGGTGATCCAGACGTACAACTGTGATAAGAATTTGATGCTTTTACATGTTTGTATTAACGATTAAGCAAGTGAAGTTTAACAAAAAAGTCATCCGATGTTATTTCTAGTAATTTGCTACCCTAATTGGAGCTTTAATAGCACTCAATAAATATGCAAACACAAACAACCGAACTCTATCTCAAATATTTAATAAAATAATAAATCACTAAATATTGTATTTACAATAATTGCATTAAATATCAACTATATGAACTATATGCTTTTAGCATCGTAGTATCTAGTAGGTACCTGGATTACGAAGATAGTACTACCTACAAGCGCAGCTCAATGACTTTGTGTGTTGTGGTTGGCTATAAGCTCCTTACGGAAACTCGGAAGCGAAATCACGTGCTACACAATGATGTCCTTATGGGTAGAAATGTTGCTTCGAAAACGTCCACAACTGTGTTGCGTCATCTGTCGATTAATGAATGATTGGTATACAAAGAGACAAAAATCTGTAGCTCATTGTGTAACTTGTTATTGCAGCCCTAAATAACTGTACGACTTGCTTCTGCGCCATTCTTTTATCGTTTATGTATTTATTTTCAGTGTCAAGAAAACAGCTAAGAACTGTATATAGTGTATGGGGAAGAAATGCAATCTGCAAATAGTGTTTTAGCGATCTGTATTCACAATTCAACATAATATAGTACTAGAGCTAGGAAAGGAATTCTGGAGTTCAAGAAAACGTTTGCAGATTGCATTTCTTCCCCATACACCATACACAGTTCTTAGCTGTTTTCTTGACACTGAAAATAAATATATAAACGATAAAAGAATGGCGCAGAAGCAAGTTATGCAATTATTTAGGGCTGCAATAACAAATTGTACATTGAAAATTTTGCAGTGTTTCGGGCGTTGTGAGCCTTGTGAAGCTCGCATTGATCCGCCTGAGGCCCGGGGTTTGCGTAGTGCCGCTCGGCTTTTGAAGGTGGGCGCGGCGAGCAGGCCGGGTCGAGGGCGGCGCGGGGCGATGAAGTGTGGAGCAGGAAGCGAGAGCGGACGGGCGGGCGCGCGAGGGGTGGAACGGGACGAGGCGGAACAGGTGCCGGGAGGGAAGGACGATTCGGGAGGAGATGACGCGGTGGTGCTATGAATTGAGGAAGGGGAAGACGAGGCGATGGAGGATTTGGTGAAGATGGACGGGATGACGAGAGGTGGGACGGATAGCGTGAAATTGGAGTGGGTTTTGGGAAACGTTTTTGGGTGAAAAGAGCTTGCCTTTTGGCTCTCATATTAATAAAGAACATCCTTAATTATTTACTTCTTTTAAATCAGAAGGTAAGAAAGAGAGCGGAATAAAGTGGAAAGTAAATAAAGAGGAAGATGTTGCGGAACTGGACGATGCTGGGCTGGACGGGACGAGATGGGGCGAGTAAGGTTGGGCGTGGTTGAGTTGGGGCGGTCGGAGGGTGGTGAGCAGCGTGTGGTGTGTGCCAGCTTCGGAGCGCGGGCCGCGATGGACGCCGTGGGTCGGAGGGGCGAGAGGGGCGAGACAAGGTGGCCGGGAACGAAATACGGCTGAGGAGCGTGTGGGTGGCCCCTGTGGAGGGGATGAAGGGGTAGCGCCGTGGGCCCGCCCAGTGTAGTGGACGGCGTCAGCTCAACTTTGGCCTTTCTTGCTGTTCGCCCTCCCCCTGTGCCTACCCTTGCCCGTCCCCTCCGCGCCCCGCCCCGCCCTGACCCCTTGCGCGCGCCCGCCGCGGCCACCGGCGGAGCTGCTTGAGCCCGTTTGTTCTCGCATATTCCGCCTTCGCCTCCCTCTCACCCCGCGCCACCACCGTCCCAATGCGCGCTTCACCCCCAGCCTCGTTCTTCCCAGCTTCACGTCGCCCCACCCCCTCTACAGTTCCTCTCCCACCACCGACCAGCACCTCCCAGCTCCTTTGCGTCCCCGCGCCCCCCCGCCGCTCGCAGCTCCTTCCAAACCCACCCCCACCCCACCCCACCCCACCCCACCCCACTGCGCTCCCCGTCGCCCCATCTCGGGCCGTCCCGCGCAGTTCCGCCACGTCTCACCCTATTCCCGCGACGTCCCATACCTATCCCCATCCCTCTCCTCTCCCGTCCTCCTCCTCGCCCCGTCCCGCTCCGCCGCGCCCGCTACCTCTTGCCCCCGCACATCCTTTCCGCCCTCGCTTTTGAGCCCCATCCAGTGCTGCCAACGCGCTAAAGGCGAAGGGCGCGCAGCAAACATAAAATAATAAAGACCATGTGCTGCTCACTGTATAGAAAAATAGTGAGCGTACTCCCGAATTCGATACATGGTTTGTGTTCTTTATCAGTTTATAAGGACGTGTCACAATTAGGTGGGGACTGCGTAACAAGTCTATGGGCAAGCCCGAATTCCGATAGAGAGTTCATAATAAACGTAACAAAGACAACACAGCACAGGAGTAATTAGCGCTTTGTGTAGGAAGCCACGGGGTTGTAATGCGGAATTTTAAAGTAAATGAATGTTCCTGGAAGGGACGCCACAATAATGTTTGTGATGCGAGCACCCCTTTGTGGGTGGAGGCGTTGTAATCAAAGCTCGGAATCGACACTCGTGTGGTCGACCGAGCGTAGTATTTCGTTATTTTGCATTTCTGCTGCAAGCTCCTCTTTTTCAATGCAATGTAGTCGAGGAATGCCAAAGGTGATCTTTTGTCGTTTATGAAATAAGGAATTGCATGTGGATAGGATGAGCATTCTTGTACAACAACGGAATTAGTATTTTGAGAGACGAAACTAAAAAGAACTCAACTTCTACCGAATTCAAAATACATGAAATAGAGGGACGCCAGGTCAGAATTTAATTGTCACACAGTCATGCGCTGAGGCATAAAGCAGCAAGCGCAGCACTTCATATCCAATGCGCAACCGAAGGGATGGGGTCTCGTGGTCCTCTGCACGCCTCCATCGAGAAGCCTATTCATAATAGGCGTAGAACCAAATCTAGTTTTTATGTTTTTCAATGGTAATGAAAGTAATTGAATATCTCAGTTCAATATGCTCTTAATAACTATAAATGAACAAATAAAAATTTATTATTAATTAAGCAAAAATGAAATGTAATGCTAGAACTAGCAAGTCGTGCTAGAAAAGCACGGTATTTTCTCGCGAAATTAAGCGAAAAGTACTCACATTGTACATGGCCTTATTTTCGAAACATTGAATATGGCCTTATTTCAAAATATATCTTCAAAGAACAGATTTAATTAAGGCAAAAAATCTCTATCTTCCTAATAGTAGTTGTAGAAAGTCGCCGCAAAAATTTTGAATTTTTGCAATTTTCGAAATTTAGTATTCAACGAACGTGAGATCTGCACCATTTTTCTTAAACGTCCTTCACACTATCCATCAACAAAATTTAATAAAAAACGAATGGAGCCTTTCTTTGAAAATATCTAAGGGGTTTGATGTAAAGTCGATTTCAAATTCAAGGAGCTGCGATCATCGATTGAGGAATATCAATTTTGAAGAAAATCGACTTAAGGGGACACGACTGAATTTTGCAACTTTCAAACTAGCAGTTGAGTTATCATGAACTTTCTACCACATAACTATTCTATAGCTAATTAATACCGAACAAAATATTTTTATATTTGGTCCATTTGTTTTTGAGATATTAATAATTATTGATTTTTTTGACATTTGTTACAAAATGTCCGTTGCGGAACAATTATCATTTCTTGAAGTTGTTTTTTTTTAATTGGGTTTATCATAGGCTGTTTTATCAAAATCGTGCTGCTTTTTATTGTTATATATGTGATTATGTTGCTATTTTTTAAATTTGATCAAATTAAAAAATACATTCAGAAAAGTTTTCATGTTTTAAACCAAAAATGAAGGACTTGTTTTTTATCTACATCAAAAGCCAGCATGATTTTAGATTGTTACATATTTTTACACTTGTAAATCAAATTTCAATGCCGTATGATGAAACTTGTTACGCAAGGAACATTTTATATCTAGAAAAATGCAGAAGAAAAGAAATACGAGAAAACTTCTAGATGGTAATTTCTCCGTTATTCTTGATCTTCGTGGAGATGTGTCTCTTCGTTATCACAATTCACTAATTTGTAAGAAACGCGATGTTAGGATGTAACACACGATTAATCGCGGACATATATATCCAAAATAATCAGAAAACTACTATAAATGAACTTCTAATCGAAAAAATACTGCCACAAAATAGAAAACTTTGCATTTAAAAATGGCATCTGTGGCATTCCTCCCGTACTGTTCCTCCCATACGGCGGCGGCGATGGTGTATTGTGGTGGCGATGGTGTAACGGTTAGCCTATCGGATTGTTGTACCCAAGTTCGCGGGTTCAAACCCGTTTGAAGCCGCGAAAAAAATCCTTCGTACGCCTTCCTTCGAAGGGGAAGTAAAGCCGGCTGTCCCATGTTAGTAGATTTACTGCATGTAAAAGATCCTCGAATCTAAATGACGCCTCTAAGCTAAATTCAAAATCGCCTGTTGGTCGCCCAAGGAATACCTTCTTTCTCCGCTAGTTGGTGAAAGGAGCATAACGAAATTTGCGTGGTCATTCGGAAGACCAGGCCTCATGGCCTGAGCCTCGCCACGTAGAATAAGGCAATTCCATTCAATTCTGCCGCTGTTGACACTATCGTGAGAACGTCCCATGAAGGAGTTGCCCCCTACCTCTGCAGTCTTTCCTTCCCGTCCATGGGCTGGTGAGTTCCCACTCGAAGAACACGGTTCGGCGAGCGAGCGAGGGAAGAAGGCGTTCGGATTAAAAGCCACCTTTCCAGGGCCTTCCCGGCCGCACGCGCAGAGCGTGCAGGAGGCGCGGGTTTTGGAGGTGCGAGCGGGGGCGGAGAGGGGGCGGAGACGAAGGACGTGAGGGGAAGGAGAACGGAGGGGTGGCTCAGCGCCCCCCTCCAGCGATCGCCGGCGTTCGGGTGCTGAGTTCGCATTCGGCGCCGCGCCACTGACAATGCGCCCCTCGTATGAGCCGAGCCCAGCCCAGCGGGCGCGCGGCGGCGGGCCTGGCGATGGGGAAAACGCCCACCAACCCCTGCCACTGTTGGCTTTCGTCTACGTTAAACCCTTGCTGAGAGTGGATTGTTGCCAAGAGAGCTGCGTAAATATATTTTATTAATGTTCTTATTTATTAATTGTTTACTTATTTATTTAAAGTAGAAAACAGTAAAAACTGTGACGTGGCGACAGACATAAAATTAACTCGGATTTTTTAGTATTCCTAAGCAAATCAAGAGAGCATTGTAGCATTTTCTCAGTAGATAAGAAGAAACTGAACAAAAAACTATCAAATCGAGGACACTGGCCCAGAAGCTGATTGCAATACATTTCATGCACTAATTTCTATTCAAATTTTGGGAATGACGAGCAATCTAATTCATTAAAATTATTGTATAAATTAGTAATGTGTAGGTTTTTCATACACAGTGTAGTCTGTTATTGAAAAAATTCCTTGTTTTTCGCACAGCATTGCATAACTTTCTCTCTACTGCGTAAGCGGAAGCGAGAAAGTAAAAACATATACAAAAGGAAATATTTTCTTTATTAAGTACAGTATGAGTAGAAAATATCGTATTTACTAAGAACTATAAGTGTTATGTATATTGTTCATGTTCACTTGTTTCTTTGTCATACAAACTTACCCGGCAACCCGTGTGATTATATAATGTAATATTTTAAATTATGTTACAGTATCCTCATCCAGTGCCTAACCCATATAGCTTCACTCTGCGCTCATTTCGTTGAGCTCTTTGTTTGTTAGTTGTAGGAGTAGCGCCGATGGTGTGGATTGCTATTTTGTTAGCAATACTAAAAGAAAAACAATCTGTAGTCCTTTTATGGAACGTAAGTATTGTATAACTCGGGAGCAAAAATCTCTAGTTTTTTCAAATGCTGCTAACCTCGCTTTGTTCCTACTTTGACTCATCACGCAACAATGTATAGTAAGTCGATGGGGAAAATATTATGGATCTGAAGACAACGTGCGTAGATTACCTTTCTCCCTCACACGGTCGCATACAGTTTTAACAGTCCTCTGACGAAAAGAAATCAAATCAAATTACATCTAACCTCACAAATCAAATGTTCCTCCCTCGTAAATGGTGAATATTAAAATTATTCCTAGAAACAATAAGAAATAAAACTCCTGTATAAAAAGTACGTGACATTTTGTTAATATTTGGTCTGTTTGTTAGTGTGTATTTAGGTATGTAAAAACTGTAATAGTTCTTTATGCACCAAGAGCATTATTAGGGTTTTAATGATCGAACGGCGTCAAAGGTCCGAAGGCTTTTTGTCGCTCGAGATCACTAGGACCTCTTAACGCCCGTGGTACATACATAATTTTATTTTTTACCTAATTTTATTGATTCACTTATTTACTAATTAACTAGATGTTGGCGTGACTCGGTTTGTCTTTTCATATTTTCCTCCCATAATTCCCTTTCGTAATTTCCTTTGAGAATTCCCTCTCAGAATTCCCTCGCGGAATTCCCTCAACAAGAGAAAATGTAGTATCATTCAACTGTTTATATATTTCCCTCGTTACCACTATCCTTTCAAACCAGGTAACTTATGCAGTGAATATCGACCTCCATATCGAAAGCAATAACAAGCTATACCGAAGAAAGCTTAAACGCCAAAAACAAATTGGCCAGAAACTGCATGTCCAGAAAAGAAACATAAACACCAAATTATTTTTTAAAGGTGCCAACAAAGGATTTCAAATCAATTTCTCGTCGCTGAAGGTCGCGGAAAGCTTGCTCTGCGCTACAGTACTGCTAACAACGTCGAGGGTTGAGTAATTAATTAGTGATTCTAGGTGCATCATCTGCTAGGGTAAGTGCAGTGCATGGTGTTCCATCGGATAGTGGCTGTTATCTTCCCCCGTTGGATGGTGAAATCCGGCCACCGACCAACACGTCGGCTAGGGGGGTTTTAGCCTAACCAGGAGCCTTTCACCACCAGGGCACCGCCCCAGCCGGGTTATGTTCTAAGCTTCCGACCGATCTCCCGAGGCATATGTCGTAGTGTAGTGCGGGTAAGTGTAAATGTGTGAAAGTAAGGGGTGAGGATAGGACCAGGAAGAGGAAGGAAAGATCGTGCGCGGTCCGTGACTCGTTGCTTGGGTAATGATCGGGCACTCTTCTGGTATTGATCCGAGAAACCATGGAAAACTACCGATCAGAGTAGCCGGTCGATAGAATTCTTCTCTCCAGGCCGCGTCTGAACTCAACTTAGCTATCTAGCCAGTGTCGAAAATCCTGCCACCGTCGGGACTTGAACCTCCCGATCAGAGGAACTGCAGTGACATCAGTGGATGCCCTGAGCCACCTCTCCCGGTAACATCGAGCGCTTGCCGCACCTTCCAGCCACTCCGCCACCCTTTCTCGACACTCCCCCGCCCCCGTGGCCTCCGGGGAGCGAGCAGGTGGCAAATCGCGATCGTCGTCTTCCCACTCCCCGCGTCGCACCCCCGCTCTCCACCTTCGTCCCCGCAGCCGGGCCTCGCCTCCGTCCCCGCGCTCAGAAATAATAAAGGAGAGCGAAAATGGAAGAGGAAGATGGATTGCGCTGAGCGTGCTACCGCGCCACCAGTTGAAGCAACTTGTGATTGAAGGGAAGATAAATGGGGGGAAGGGGAGGTGTGAGATGATGAAGCTTGAGATTCTGTAATCGGATAATTAAGAAAAGATTAAGAAGATTTAGAAGAGAAAAGATGGAGAGGAATTGGGAGACAGCGTGTTGGCGAGTGGAAAGCTGTCGCGTGTTCGGCCACACGTCGGGCGTAATTGACTTTTATTAAAACGAGAGCTGACGCCCCGTTGCCCGCACCTCAAGGCTTTGCCTACCGTTGCGTCAGGTGATATGTTTGCATGTTGGCGGATTTGCGATCTCGTTTAATTATCGCAGGCAGTTAATTCGATTTCTAGACGAGAAGGAAAATTGAGATGTGGGTTTATTCGATCCACAGTTTTTAGTTTCTTGTATGCGTGCGGATACGGAGTTTATACGTAGTATAGAGAAAGTTATGTAATTCTTCAGAAAATCGATTTCGAGATTTCAACGTAAATACACGTTTTTGGATCCCTTGATACAAAAATGTGTTTTTTTGAAAACGTCCCCCGTCTGCCCGTCCCTTGTTTGTCTGTCTGTACGTCTGACTGCCCGTCTGTGAATACAAGGGCCTAAACCATACATACGATTTCATCCAAAATGGATATCCTCCCAAAAATATACCTTCTTTTCTTCAAAATTTGGAGGTACTATACATGAAGCCCAAGGGACATTTAAAATTTATTCAAAAACGGCTCCAAATTTTTTCTCTCAATTTCTGTAATAATAGAGTAAAATACGCTTATAAAAATGGCATAGGTCGGATTTTCACCGTTAACTTAGAATTTTCGACAATTGCAAAAGTATCAATTTTCCGGTCTCTTCCTATAACTACAAAATTTAAGTTTGAACTTTTTCCTTAAAATGAAATTGTTGTCCATAATTTGTTATATTATTAATATCATGTATATTTTTAAAAACCTTTAGTAGTTCTGTGCGATATTGCCAGAAATATGTGCAATTGGAAAAACCACAAAAACAAAATTTCGGCTCCAAATTTTTCTTTAAACGTTTGGTAGGGATAGTGCTAAATGTACTCTATTTAGATCTCATTAACGCCATTTTGCTCTATTCTTCTGTTTTTCCAAAAATTATAAAAATGTAATTTTCTTGACTAGTCTTTCACTGATAATATTTACATTCGCGGCTATTTGTTGACATTATTGCAGTTAAGAGGGTAAGTGCTTTAAGATATGCTCAAATAATGTCATAAAATGTCTCCAAAACTCTCACGTTTTCCGAGAAAACAAGCTCAAAATTCCTCATTTTCAGAAACACTCAAACGTCAATTTCTCAAAAACGGTTCGCCGTAAATGGTTACTCGCACGCTCGTGTAAACTTTCTACGTCAAGATTGTCGGTGTCGGAGATTTTCTATGTTCGCTAAATCGGCTTCATTTTTGTCGCATAATTCCCGCAACATCCCCGAAAGAAAACAATGAATATGAAAATAACTTACACTATGAAGCTACTCAGGGTTTTTGGTATGAGGGTAACTTATATATCGTTATTTTGCAACTAATCCTACAGTTCGTGAGCAGGATTGAGTAGATAAGGTGTTTACTGAAGTGATAATAGATAAATGTTGATCATTGAGCAAAGTAAGCATATTATGAACATACACTGAATATCTTTCGAAACAGATCTCGCATCGTTAATTCCTCACGAAATGATCCGTATTATAACCCGATTATTAGAAGTATAGAATCCGATCCACAGCATCTCGTGAAGTCAGTGGCGAAAGTTCACATCAAAACAGATATATTTCAGCCAATTAACTTGCGAGACTCGACCCCAAGATTCATTCATTAAAATATCAATACGAAATTATAACAATGAAAAATGTAGGTTAAGAAAAAGGATTCCTGTATTAAAAATGTCCATTCAAAAATGAAAATATCTTAACATGAAAACTATTCGTCGTATAGTTTATTTGTGATACGTGCAGTATCGATTTGGTTTATGGAACGAGACATATTATTCGGTTCTGTATTTAAAATTGCTCAGGGCTCAGTTTTTCCATTAGGCTTTTGTCCTCAACAATTCGATTGCGAATAAAGGGATTTAAATCGCGTCCTCTTCCAGCGCACCCTCCACTTAGTCACCCACCTGCCGCTTCCTTGCATCCTCACCCACCTACCACGTCATCGCGACCTCAACTACCCGCCCCACTCTCGCGTCCTTACCCACTCACAACGTTCTCTCGGGTTCACCCACTTGGCATGCCCTCGCGTTTTCAGCCACCAGCCATGGTCTCACGTTCTCACCTACCCACCACTACTGGCGCGTTACTCACCTGCCATGTTTCCCGTCCTCGACTATCCGCCGTGTTATCGCGTTCTTACCCGCCCAACAAGTCCTCGCAACCTTATTCACCGCATATTCACCCAGTTGTCACCACGTTGCATTCTTACCCATCCACCACGTTACCGCGTGTTCACATCACCCGCCACGTCCTCGCATATTCACCCACCTGGCACGTCCCGTCCTCACTCACCCTCCCCGTCCTCGCGTCCTCACCTCCACCACACAGCACGCGGTCCGGGCCGCCTTTTGAGGGCACCACTCCAGCGGACAGCCGGGTGGGCCGCAAAGTGGCCGGGTGGTGAAGAGGGGGGGGGACGCTGGAGGGGACTAATCCGTTAATGTACCTCGACGCACGCGCACTAAAACGAGCGCATGAAATAAACATGACGCGGCCCACCTCTTCCTTTTTGGCGCGGAATAAATCGCCGGCCGAAAAAAGAGGACCGGCTCTGCCGTGCCGTTATCAGTCGTCGCCAGGAGGTAATGCCGTAGGATCATAATTTCCCATCGCTCCCGCGTTGTTCGTCTGGATGGGATCTGGACCCCCTGAGCACAAAATTCGCCCCTGCCTAGGGCGCGCGCGTTCTCTTTGAAAGAAGGGGGGCGGAGGTAGGAAGAGGAGGAGGCAGAAGTGGAAGAAAGGTAGTGGAAAGGTTCCGATTCGGAGGATAAGCTGCTGTAAGCGGGAAATCCGCGGACAAAATCCGCGAATATTTAACGGTTTTTACAACGCCTGAATATTGCCTGCCTGCGACACGGATGCCACAGAGAACGTTGCGTTATTGCCTTCTGCGAAAGCTCGCCGGTCGGGAAAGAGCAGATTTTTTAATGGTGTTGAAATTTCTAAATTTGTTAAAAATGGATTATCCCCTTCTTCCTGGAACAAACAGTTTTCTATATGTGGAACTCGCTGTGACAGTTTTAAAGCTCCCTACAATGGAAATACAACGTATTTGTTCACGTGTTTGTAAAATTAGGAATTTTGGAATGTTTTATGTTTACCGGCTATGCCCTCCCTTCCCCCTCGCCACAGAAGATAATCAGGATATTCAGTATGGGAAAACCAAGCGGTACATAAACAGTAGGTTTAAATGCTGAATCAATCCGAAGGTTAGGCCAGGAACCGAGCTCTGCAACTGTTGGTTGCAGGCCGTGTGGATCCACGAGCGGTCACACAGTGACCTGGATGGAACATCGAATTAATAATTTCAACCAGATTTTCATTATTACAATTCTCTCTTCGTGAAAAATTCCAAATCATTCTGCTCCGCAATAATTTCAAATACGCATTTTTTTTCGGATGGTATCAAATAATACTATGTTTCGCGCAGCGCGGGAGTTCAATTTCAGCATATTTCCCAGCACTAATCTAACACGCACACAAAAAACATCTGTACACAATAATTTTCTAAAAGAAGAGGTCATCGAAAGTTTGTTGGTCGTGTTACCTGTTACCCAAGCTCTCTTGCGGCTTCGTCCGAGGCGGGGAACAGCCGTCTCACGACCAAGCTGCCAATTAACAGTCGACACAGAGTTTTCAATTTTCCCTTCGACTTAATAAGTAGCTCGCTTCCCTCTGCCAGGGTCTTCCGCTGAGAGAAGCCCGTTTTCAAGTGCCGTGGTGAACAGCACCAGAGGGAGCGTGGAAGGGGGATGGGAGGGGACGGTGCAGGGGGAGGCGACCCGGCAGGGTAGGACGAGACGGGGTGGGGCGGGGCATGCCGGGGCGTGGCGGGGAGACGCGGGCGAGGCGTGGCGTGGAGTTGTGGGGCGTGGCGTGGCGTGGCGAGGCGTGGCGGGGCGGGGCAGTGCGGGAGTGGAGGGGAGGGGTAGGGCGGGGCAGGCCTGGCCGATACAGAGCGGGGCAGGGAGAGGTAGGATGGGGCAGAATGAGGCAGCAACAGTGACAGGAAGGGGGAACGCTTAGGCGTGGACATGGAGAGGAGGGGCGGGTGAGGGCGTTGAGCGGGTCGGACGGCACGCGGCGAAACGAGACGGGATGGAACGTGGACGGGGGCGGAGAGAATGGCGGAGGCGGCGGGCGGGAGGGAGGGAGGGAGCACGAAGCTTTGAAGCAACGGTACGACGCCGCTCGTCCAGAAACGTCTTGAAGAATAACTCTCTCCCGTTAAGCCCTTAGTCGCGAAGACAGAAATATCAGAAGGAAGTAGTAGAGTGCAGAACAAGGTCAGAGAGTGAGTGGGTGGAAACTTGACTTTGAAAACTCGCGTTTGGGTTTAATCACTTAGTGCGTAAAACGCAGTTGTTGTGAGAATGATTCGCATTCTTATGACTATTAGAATCCACTTATCCTAGAAGTCCATTCCATTTCAAAATAATTATGATCCACACAACTTAACTCGCTACTTAGCAAAGTGCATAAGTGAGTTTTATAATGGTGGAATAAACATACCGCATTTTGGTTGTTTACGGCTCCTTTCTCATTGGTTTCATCACTGGTATTTGTTGTTTTCTATGGTGTTGTTATTGCATCTACTAGCTTCTCTGTCTGATTTTGCTTCATTGGTGGTTTTTCTGGTAGTTTTTCTTTGAGATGTGATCACACACACAAATTCTCATAGCAGACATAAATGTATATGATTATTGAATCCACTCACAACCATACATTACGCATACATACAGTATGTCAATCGCATTTGCTCTTTGAAATGTTCCACTCGCAATTATTTACTTACATTTACTCGCATTTCTCGCAGCTGCTAGTACAAACATTTTATCATCATGTACCTAAAAAAATTGAATCAACATCACCGCGCAAAAGTGATTAGTGTGATTATATTCCTTGTACATGTCTCTATTGCATCACACAAAATTACAATAATTGTAGTATTAAACTACAGTTGAATTTCACACTTCAAAATGTACGGAAAAGATCACGAAGTTTGGTAATTACGATTCTTTCTCTTCCCTGCATCGTGATATTTACAATACTTCTAACCTCCGAAAATTACGATTGTCGCTAGTAAAACAATAGACATTATTCCGCAATGCGATTCATACAAACTATGATTAGAGCTATTACTCTACGTTTATATTTTGTAAAATGAAATCTTATCTTATTACTTCTACGCGTCATTCATTTAACCTCTAATAAGCAATTTAAAAATGGGAGCATACGTGCCGTACATTCCTTCTATAGCTTCCCATATACTAATCAATTTCATATAAGATCTCATAATCAAAATAGCATTCCAGGAGCAGCTTATGTTTACATAGTGATGGAAATAGTAACTATTATTATTATTATTATTATTATTATTATTATATTCGTCTTTTATTGTTTATTGTGCTTCTTTGATTATCTTCGGAGTTATTTTCACATTAGATATTATGTTAAATAAATATGAATTAACTTCAAAATTAATTAATTGCTTTACGCGCCATTATTTCTAAAAATGCTTGAAGTGCTTCAAGTATCCGCCATATACGCGAACACACACACAAAAGTTGGGCTTGCAGTCGAACCAGCATTCTGTGCATGTCAACTAATCACACATTAAAATGTTGATGTAATGCATATTGAGTATGTCGAATATTCAATAAAAATACTGTTGTTGCTTCATTCTACTTCAATTGGTCTATCGAATCGGTAATTGGTCGTATCGAATTCTATATGATTGTGTGAAATACGAACGAATGTGAAATTCAATATTGTTAGTTATCCCATGTATTTAGAAAATTTGAGTGTATGATAATATAAAAATTTATACCCGAGATAATGTAATACAATCTATTATATGGATAGTGTGCGTAAATCACGCGAAATGATTCTAGCAATTAGATGAGATACGTTAATTTCATTTTTATAGTTTTAATTTCATTATTTTAGCACGAGTTGTGTTTGCTCCTCTTTGTTTCAAGAATAACTGCATTTTCAGTGACTTTTTGAGAAGATGAGTGCACTTTTATTGAAGGTCGCTGGAGGTGAGCAGCTATATATTATACAAATACGTTAACTGATACTACTACAGTAAATTCACACATTTAATTTTGAAGTCACATTCTGATTGTGAAAATATTTCTTCATTTTGCACATTATGATGGGGTGATGGCTAACGTTTCCTTTGCTGCCTCCCCACTCACCCACAATCACCAATTGTTCCCACTCTAATCTTCAGTACTTTATTAATAAGATTAATAATTATAACAATAAGAATTTGCAAACACAACTTGACAAATTAAAATAAAGAATAAAACGAAATACCTCCCTGGACCTCCCACCTTCTTCCTACACGGTATCTTTGCCAACTCTTCTACTCCATTACCTCGTTCCCGCTACTTAATGCTTCATGCCGATCCCAAGCCGCTTCATTCTGCACACTAGACGTATTCTCCGCTCTGCTCTCCGTCGCCTCCACATCTAGGTGCAACTTCTTTTGACTTCATTACCCAGCCCTCTCTAAAAAAATTAGTGTCTTGAGTTTAGAGCAGTGATATTTATATTGCCTCATATATTGAAATATCACCCCCTTCAACTCAATAACCCTGAACACGTTATTTCTAATGGTCAAGAAATAACCGCAATATTATTATTATTATATTGTGATTATGATTATGATTATTATAGTTGTTAATATTGTTTTTGTTATAATAGTTGTGGTGGTGGTTGTAGTTCAACTTTCAAAGACATGTACCAAATTATATTTGTAAAAATGGAAGAGAATACAAAAATGGACCAACATATTAAAATAAGCGACTACGTCAAATTAATAGTGAACGCTTTCAACCATGAAAACATCCTCGTTGTTCCATGAACGTCTAATAAATCGCCACTCCTAAAACTATAGAGAAAACACTACCTGTCTTTTCTATTGTTTGCACTTCAGTCCCATTCACACTTAAAATCGTCTATTAACACAGTCACATCTGCAGAATCCAGCTCGTGGAATATTAAACTGACTATAGTGTGCACAGAATGTTTATTCCCAGGACAGTTTTAGTAGGACAATCAATGAGCAATTTCGGTACTTCTACTGTCGTCTACCATTGCGTAGTCTACTTTTTCTCATTCTCCCTTACACTTTCTATCTTTTCCCGCCAGCCTCTTCGCACCTATTCACAAACTCCCCATCTTTATTGCCTTTTTATAGCTGGACTACTCTCTTTCCCAACTACTTCCGGCTTGCTTCGTCTACCTCATTCCGCTTTCTCCCACACAACTTTCATCCCATCTTCCTCCCTTTGCCGTTGCCCTAGCCCGCCCTTCCCAACTCGCGCTGCCCCACCCTACTCCGCCCACGCCGATCGCAGCGTCGCGCCGCTGGCAGAGGGCTGCTGTTTTTCTAACCGCGTAGTTTAACCGGCACCCGCTTTTTTCTCTTGTCCCAATCACATCTATTCACCTCGACAGCGATTGTTGGTCTACCGCCATGGACCAGTTCGTTTTTTGTTGTTTTTTCAAAAGAGAGCAGACTTTTTTTATGAAAACACTGCTTTGCAATAGGAGAATATATTGAGCATAATATATTTATTTTTGAATGAGCTCAAAATTTTATTCGAAACCGTTTTCCCGGGCGGGGATTTAACGAGGCGCGCACTATGTGTGTTCCGTGAATTGTATTTAGGACATTCGATATCGCGTGCATCAAATCTCCGCGGCGAAAGCGGATTTGTTCGATATGCGCTGGCGAACAGGGCTTCAGTTACGGTTGTATACCCTTTCCCGGCGCGCCCGCAAACCAGACTGGCCATAATTAGCAATAATTAAGCGTAAGTAGGCCGATCTTTCGTGCGGTGTTGTGTTTCGTCGGGGAGGGTAGAGCAGGGCCGGGAGGAATCCCCGAATTGGCGAGAGGCGGCGCGGCGCTCCACTAGAAACTGGAGGGGCGCAGGGAGGAGAGCCGGCGATGATTGGGGAAAAGCGACGGAGAACTTGATGAGAAGCTAGGAAGTGGCTTGCCTAGAAGATAATGGTTACAAGAGTGGCTGTGAGGAACGGAAACTATTCTCCTCAAGTGAACATTCTGTCACAGATTTTTTGATTGCTTTTGAGCTTAATAAATTAATAAGTGTAAAATAATAAATAAATAAAATAAATAAATATATAAATAAATAAGTAAATAAGTGAATAAACAAATAAATAAGTAAATAAATAAGTAAATAAATAAATAATCTTGCGGTAAACTCTCTCTCAATTGTCGAGAGTCAATAATTTCGCCTATTTGGAGAATTTCGGCCTTCTAGCTGAACTGCCGGGGACAACTCTGCATTCTGGAGTACAACATAAGGTACTTCATAAACCTAACATTCTGCAATGAGCTGTTGCTTTTTGAGCAATTCAGTGAGTTTGCTTTCATTCCTACTTAATTTCCTGGGCTTCTGATGAGGAGATGGATCACGGCGATGGAGTTCTGATTTACTACTTCGACAATTCCTTGAAGTGTTTGGATGATACAATGGAAATTAACAGTGCAGTGAAAATTTATCAGGTTCATTTAAACAGTCGATTTCTTCCATTAATCTACTTATTACATGTCATAAATTTGCCACTGAATTTATTATCTTGTTTTACAAACCTCCCTATCACACTGTATACAGCAACGACATTTTTGAATCTGAATTTTCTGAAATCTGAATTTTTAACCCAGTTAAATGACATTAATTAACAAGTGTGAAAAGCGACGGAGAACTGGATCAGAGGCGAGAAAGTGGCTGGCCTAGAAAATAATGGTGACAAGAGCGGGAGAACGGTCTTAGACAACAATAATCAATTTATAATATCCATGTGGATAGAAATAGAAAATGAAGCATTTGTGTTTTTTAGGACCGAAAAAATTTGGGGCCTTTGTGTGAAATTTCAAATATTCTATTTATTTCTTGATCACGGATCATTTTAGATCTTACTCCACCCAAAAATAGGGATCGATATAAGGTTAATGTGTCTCGTGTGTAATTAGTCCACCCGTAGTAATATCGTGCAGAAAATACGCGCAGAATAATAAAACGATTTGGACATGACAAGACGAGGACTGAACGAGACTGAGATAGAAGGAGTTTGAGGACGGGCAGCGGTGTCCCCTGGCGCTGGAGGACAACTCTGCTCCGCTCTCGACATCCCTCCCCCCACCTTGTCCCCCACTCCAGTATCCCTCCATTTCATCCCTCTCTACCTTTTCCTTGTGGATTTGAAGCCAAAACTTGAATTGCCTTCATTTGACGTGCCAGCCCCTGACTCTCAAGACTACCCTTCCGCCTGACCGCTTCATTTGAATTTCGAGAGCCATGGAAATAGCCGCTCTGTTTTTGCCTACAACCTGCTGTAGTCGTGGATTCTCATTATAATCTCTTAATGTGTTACATAGACTCCATACTTTACGTCACTTTTGGATGAAATCTTGTTTCGGATTACAATGCTAATTTTTCTTTGTACTCTCCGTTTCTTTTTGTTTCTGCTCTTCGCTTAATGATGGTCGGTTTTCAGGTGGAATTGTGATTAATGAGTCGAGAAGCGGGCATCCTGTGGTAATATTGCAACTACATTCTCTCTCTAAAATACGCTCGCGTACTAATAATAGATTAATAGGTTTTAGGGTGCATGGAATTTCAATTTTCAAATTATATTCAAAACGTAGGCTTTTCCAAGTTACACTAATGATGGCATTTTGAAGTATACATTTACAATTAACTCAATTTACTTCAGAGAATATATTCACAGTATCGATATATTAGATTTAACCTCACTTTTCTATTTAACATTTCTTACTAATGCATTTTGCTTACTGTTTATTAATTATTCTTGTTTCTCTCTCTTGTCAAATAATTGATTACGTCTTCATAATTCATATTCTTTTCAGGAAATTAATATTTTTTTCAATATAATTTTAATTCCTATTAACTGTTAAAATATGTATCAGAGAAGCTTCCCAAAATTATGACTTCAAGGAAAAGCAAAAGAGCAATCAAAAATTCAAAGCGAAGATAGAAGAGAGGAAAGATATTTCCACAATATGCGTAAGTGGGACATTGTAAACCATGACAGCAATTAAAACCACGTGAACATTGGACAGAATACTCTGCGTCACAAAACGAGGGAGTGAAAGAGAGCACAGTCAATCACAATTATGTATCAACGTCAGTAATTCCGTCAGATAATGAAATGTGAAAAATAACTTCAACTCGGCCCCTACAGGTGCGTATACTTTATTGAAGTTCGCATATCCATCAGAGTTTAGCTTCAACAGACTCAATAACGCCTTAAAATGCAGCGCACTCTACGCGTAGTAATTATAGAACTCATTTCCATTAGAGGGATATTAGATTCCATTTCACGTGTCGCCTCCCGCGCGACGCCGCCGCCGGCCTGCTCGGAGGACATCAAAGGGTGGACGCCGCCCGATCAGTCTCACCCCGATCTGGCCACCCCTCAGGCACCGCCCCTGCCCCGCACCCCCTAGCCCTGCTTTTCCCCGCCCCGCTCGCTTCGCATCGCTCTCCCGCCTCGCCCGCCCCGCCTTTCCAGCCTCGCCACGCCTCGCCTCGGCATCGCCACGCTCGCCCTCGCCCGCCTCGCCCGCTCGCCCGCCTCGCCCGCTCGCCCCGTCTCGCCCGCCCTCGCCCGCCTCGCCCCGCCTCTCCCCGCCTCGCCCCGCATCGCCCGCCTGCCCCGCCCGCCCCGCCTCGCCCCGCCTCGCCCGCCCCGCCTCGCCTCGCCCTCGCCCCGCCTCGCCCCGCCTCGCCCCGCCTCGCCCCGCCTCGCCCCGCCTCGCCCCCGCCTCGCCCCGCCTCGCCCCGCCTCGCCCGCCTCGCCCCGCCTCGCCCCGCCTCGCCCACGCCCTAGCCCCGCTCGCCCTCGCGTCGCCCGCCCTCGAACCGCCTCGCCCCGCCTCGCCCCGCCTCGCCCCGCTCGCCCCGCCTCGCCCCCGCCTGCCCGCCTCGCCCGCCTCGCCCGCTCGCCCGCCTCGCCCCGCCTCGCCCGCCTCGCCCCGCCTCGCCCCGCCTCGCCCGCCTCGCCCCGCCTCGCCCCGCCTCGACCCCGCCTCGCCCCGCCCGCCCCGCCTCGCCCCGCCTTCACGCCCCGCCAGCCCCGCCTCGCCCCGCCTCGCCCCGCCTCGCCCCGCCTCGCCCCGTCTCCCTTGCACCTTATCACCGCCTCGCTCCGCTCCGCCCTCCTGTCTCTACCTATCTTCCCTCGTCCCTTCACCTCCTCTTGCCCCTCTCTTCCCTCTCTCCCACTCTTGTGCCCGCCCACCGTGTCTCGTCTTATTGCCTCTCCTCATATTGTCCTCTCTCACCCCTTGCCCTCTCTTCCTCTCGTATGTATATCCGTCTCAACGCCGCCTCATTCCCTATTATCTCTTTATTTTTTTTCATGTCTCTTCACTTCACTTCTCGTGTAGACTCCTACCTCACGGTTTTTCACAACCTCTGACTCCCCCTCGCAGTCAATATTATATTCTACTCGTATTCCTTTCATCTCCCTTATTCACTCTAACCCACATACACCCGCATTATTAAGCTATCATTTTATGGTATTACTGTATGCCATTTCACAGAGTAGTTTTCCTTTTATCTTTCTCAATGCCGATACCAGTGCGATGCGCAACACCAGAACACGTCGCCCACACACATTCGCATTCACGCGTCATAATAACACTCGACTCACTCACTTTTAGTCATCTCTCATCATACATATCGCATATACTCCCTCTCCCCACGTCCACACTCCCGCACTCGCTTATCTCGGCTTCTTGTCCTCTGGCACTCCTGTGCACTGACTGCGCAATCCGCGCGTCCCGTTGTATTAGTATTTCCTCTCGCGAGCGCGCTCCATTCCATCAACCCCTATCCAATCCTCGCAACCCGCGTCACCCTACATCCCCTCATGCACTAATGCCCTCACCCACCTTCTAATATCTCACACTCTCTGCCGAGCAAACGGCAATCGCTAGGGCTTTGAGTTTCCAAGCTCATGCATTGAGGGTAATCACCCATTCTGCATTGCAGTTTGTACGCGCGCTGATATTTTCGCTGCTTGCGAAACTAATTATTGCTACCTCCATTTGTTATATATATAACGGCAAATCTGTGCAGGTAAATGAACGATATATCCGGAGTCTGTTGGCTCTCGTGCCTCGCAAACAAAACCGTTCTGATGCTCAGTTTTTTTTGCGTGGGTTAAGGACGTTTCGGTCACTTCACAAACGTCGCTCATAATTATGTTTGAATCCGTTTATTGCTGTCATTAATTATTATCTCCACCCATTTTTGGTGCAATGCGAATCGTTCTCGGGGATTTTCGTAGTTCTCTAGAGCGTGATAGTGACATTGGATATCGCCGCTGAGCGCGCAGTCCTCTCCCTCATTGCGATCGCTCGAGAGGTGAGGCACGAGCTGGGCGTTTTACGAAGAAAATATCAACGCAAAAACGCTTCAGTTCTGTCTCTGTAATTCGTGCGCATGCGTGTAAGGCCACGAAAGCCAGTGCGGCTGACGTTTCATGCAAGCCGTGGTAGATTATAGACTGTTTTGGCGATATAACCTATACGAGAATATGGTAATCGTAAAAACTAAAATTCATTGGAAAACATTCAGAGCATCGTTACACGCTCGGCTGCGGGAAAATCAATACCGGCCAGCTTTGTGGAATCATGAACCAGGGCGCACCGCTCCGCTTTTATAATACAGTACACGGACGTAGTGGTTATTTTGGGTTACTTAAAACTGAATTTTTAAAAAGCGTTGCGCGATAATTTTAATATCTTTGTGTACCGTTTCACGTTGAAGTATTCTTGTTTTGTGTTCCAATATTCCGGATAATCTCTACATTCGATTCTGCAATATTTATGGAATTAAAAATACGTACGCGACATTACTTTCAGCTGCATTCACCAAATGTTAGAAATGTTCCCGAAATGGTCTCAATTGCACAAAGTCATCTTTATGGGTTAACGTCCGCAAATTTATTGATAATTTAGAATGGAAACGATTAGACACCGCATAAGTTACATTGTTTCTATCACCGAAATTTTCTAAGCGATGAATGTTAATTTTACCATCTTGTGCAGCTTGAGTATTTCATGTAATGGATACATCCGGATATAACCGTGATTATTATTTTGACCAAATCTGGCATTTTGTTTAACTTTAACAATTCATTAGAAGAAAATGTATCACAAAATCTATCTTCACCAAAAATAATTAAAAGTATATTTTTTAAATTATTCAAAACATTGAAGTGTTTATACTTTGTCGTTGAAAATAATCGTTGTGGACTGCATTGTTTTCAGCTGTTTCTTTCCCTTATTGCCTTTGCTTCTTATTTCTTCTTCTTCCCTTCTTCTTAGTTTCTTCTAGGATATTTGAGGATTTATTTATTATTAAAAGTAATCTTCTATAACGTATTTGCGTAAATAGTTCATAACAATGAAATAGGCCAAATAGTTTGCCCTGTTCATGACAATTTATTTATTATAAATTTTGCAGACGAATTTTTACACTTATTAAAATTCAACCCAGTACTTATTAAATATAATTTAAAAACGTTTTCCACATTATTATTCAATCAATCAAGGCGACTGAGAGGCATTGCCTAGTAATATGGTTCTGCAGCCATGGAGAGAGGTCGCAAGGAAGTTTCCATGCTTATTACGAGTATGAACTTATAAAGATGATTTACATACATAATAAACAGTTGAATATACATAATTCAGGATAACACATAAGCACCAATTTTGATCATTTAATTGTATTAGTGGCTTCTATTAACTAGTAAATATTATTCCTTCCGTGGAATCAGGGGCATTGAGCGGTCCGCCTAGCACGGAGGTGCTGCGGGTTGGCCTACACGACCACGTCGCATCTGTGGGGGCGGAGTGCACGCAAGGATGTGAAACTCCCCGCCCCTCGTGTAATCCGGTTTAGCCCCGACAGTGAGCCTTTCTGGCTATGAAACTTGCCCTGCGCGTTTGCTCGTCTATGCTAATCGCGTCTCGTCTCCACGGGTGGTGTAATAGGAACCGCCTGTGTAATGTTAATTGGTTACCTGCTGTTTGATGGACTTCTTAAGACTTTTTAGAGTGTAACGAAACATTATTCTGTTTAGCTCATAGAAATGGGTCCAGAATGACGAAAATAACTGCAAATGTGTTATGCCACTGTTACAAATCTTTGGAACATCCAGCCAGTCAACATTTTCTGTGAAGAGTACTTAATATACTACAAATTCAACGCTTTTTTTCAATGTTGTTTTCTCTTGTTCTTCCCAATACATAATTAAAACGAAACATCCAAGAAAACATTCTGTCTCAGAAAAGGTTAAACTGGGAATATACCCTAATGCAACTTCATATAGCTCGTTCTTCATGATGTAGAAGACTTCGATAATATTTCAAGTTCTGTGGATGTGGCACCAAAGAGAGTAGTAGATATAAACAAATAATAGCAAAGAAAAGAATGTTTTATAAACATCGAATTATTGCTTTTACTGGTCCCTCTCGTCCAACTTAGATCTAGATGTATATGCACAATTCGAGAAATGTTAATATTGGCCGAATTTATGGTTCTTTCCTTTTCTTTACTGTAAGGTGCCTGTTAGATCATACACACGCAGTTATTTCAGGGATATGCAACAATACTTAACGATCGAGAGGAACTGATGACAGGGTGGATAATTAAGTCAAAGCCAGGCATTAGAAATGATAGCGGAATACCATGGGAACGGGCAGATCTTGCGTCGATTGTGGCTTGTTTCCTAATACTGTCCTGGCATCCCTCTAAAATTGATCAACGGAAACGCCCTGAACGTATCGATCCAAACGTCTGACCTCGAGAAGTTTGACTCGGTAACTTGGCTCGAACTCACCGAAACTAAAACTCACCATCTTTTGAATCATTTTTGTATGGGTTGATCGTAAATCAAATGTATTGAAGTTGAAGACGGAAATTTCAAAAGTAGTATTATTTTATTTTTTCTGTGTCAGAACAATATTAATATGTGCGATGTATCTAGTACTCTTATTGTTCATTTATAAATAAAATTATTTCTGCATATTCTACGTTCTGTGAGAAAATAGAAAGCAGATGGAAATATTTTCGTTCACCAAAACAATTTCAAATTAGCTGTAGTAATTGACCGAGCAAATTCAGGAATTGTTAGTATCTGAATGGGTCATCGTAGTGGCCACATCTCTGTGGAGACAATCCATTTTGAAACTTCTCTAATAACACTATGTGTTTCTGTCTCATAATTAGGATTTATTAAACAAATAAATAAATACAATTGACGGGAACGATTAATATTTGTATACTTTTTTGTGGCAATTTTTGAAAACATCTCGAAAGCATCCGAGAAACTGAATACCCTAAAAATAATTAGGAAAAGTCCTGAAATATTTGCACCAGCCTGGACAAAGAACAGTGAATGTGAAAACCAATATTGGTTATTCAATTACAAATCTCCTAGTTTTAAAATAATAAAAATATTCTTAAATGTGCATCATGGCGACCATAGTAATAATAATCGTAGGAAGGAAAAGATGATTAGGGAACGTATTAATATTTTCTTTTTCCTAATGAAAATCTTTCTTATGTCATATATTTTTTAGGACAAGGAATAATATTAATTAATAGAATCTCAACACAGCATTTTCCTTATACCCAAAGTCATACGTTGTCTGTAGATAACGATAACTCGCGGCATACATACAACATTACAAATATTATTATATAAATCATAAAAATTAATGTATTAAAATAAACTGTTCAATATGACATTTTGGAGTTATAGTTGATAACCTGAATAAACAGCGACCAATTTTACAGGAACGGTAAACAAATTTCTAAATGTCGCATGTGTCTTTCACCGTCGCGAGTACTTAATGGCTAAAGGTAAAAATATCACAAATAGTAGATATTAAGTTTGCAATTCATGGAGTATCAGTCAAATATCAAACACAATTTCGAAATCCACATGGTGAGTGGCAATTAAACCGATACTTTATGCTGAACAGAATGAGATGAGGACACATTTTCGATTATTAGAATATATTCACTGAAAATCATTGTTAATGAAGATACACGTGTTTACAGTATGAATATTAACCCATAAATTGCAAATACCGCGGAGAATTGGAAAACTGTTCAGCCAAACATTGCTGCGTGATGAAATAAGAGCTGGTACGAGGGGAGCCATTCTATGGCTTCGATGCGGTGAACCGACGTTTGTGCACCAGAGATTAAACGACGTTGCAGGTTTTCAGAGTGGGTGCTTCGATTTATGACTGTGTATTCTGGGGCTAGTAGGAACACGTCTATGTCACAAATGAAATTCTAAATACCATTCGTATCGTGTTCGGTGTATTTCGGAACATAGTCTCATTCTTTACAAAGCATATAGTGGAACTTCTAGTAATATGGAAAAATATTTAGAATTGAGACAAAACCACAATGCGACATTGTACAAAACTCAAAATCAAACAATTATAAACTTCAACTATATGTGATTAGCAATGGTAAAAAATGTATGCAGGTGTTTCGTAGTAAATGTTATAAATTTCTAGGGCATATAAAAGAGTCAAAGAAATTTGTACTCAAAGCACCACATTGATCAAATTTCATGTCCTGCGAAATCATTTTAAATCTCATATCAGTGTTTTCAAAATTCAAATACATCATTGAATGTTGCTTACGAAGCGTAATATTGATGAAATGGCCTCGTCAGGAAATTTCAAATTTTCTTTTTTGTAGGAAACCGTGCCTAGAAGTTTCATTATCAGTTTGTGGTATTTATATTGCAGTTTAGTTATGTCACATGGGAAATTCCACGTGAAATCGGCCAAAAAAAGCACGACCGTTTCCGATTAGTCTAAAAATTTTTTGACTTGTTCCAAGCGATGTAAGAAAGCTAAAAGTATCATATTTGGTGTACATATTTGATCTTTGGCCTTGTTTTTATTTATACCCAAAATTACAATAATTTCTAAGCATTTTGGACGAACTTCAGACAAAGTGGAAATCTCACGTAATAATCCATTCTAATATAAAAAATGTTTCTCCTAATAGTAAGTAGTTCAAAGAATATGTTTTCTGCATTGTGTCTCATATCATTTACATTATGTACCAATGTTTTTACTCCCGAATTCAAAGGTGCTGTTTTTTTTCAAACCTAAATTCCCAAAATAGTAATCTTCGATTTTCGTGTTTGTTGGTCTAAAATATTATTCAATCAATATATTGTCACTCAACAAATTCTCGTGTGAAACTGGAAATTACAAAAGTTACCGATTTTTAAAGTCGAAATTGTTTTTTTTCTTCAAATAATCCATTTTTTGAATAGAGTACATGTATTTCACAAAGGGTTAGAATCTACATTTCTAGATCAAAGTTTACTATTAGTTCATGTAACAATATTGCATTGTATTAATTTCATGTACCTAACGTTTATATGATTTCTAAGGAGAACGTATAAAATATTATATGCTTTGATCGCCGTCTGAAATTTCGGAAAGTTATGGAAATGCATAGATTAACATTAATGTTCAATTTTCAAACATTAACAAATGTAGATTAAGGTAACATTTGTGAAATTTATTATTAACAATATTCTTACATAAAGTACAAATCAATAATTTTTTAAATAGAAGTGTAGATTTTTACACTTTGTGAAAATATATGCACTATTTAAAAAATTTATTATTTGGGGAAAAAATTTGGACTTCAAACATCCGTAACTTTTGAAATTTCCAGTTTTACAAACGAATTTTGTGCGTGAAAATTTATTGATTGTATAGTGTTTTGGACCAATAAACTCGAAAATCGAAAATTACGTATTTTGGGAATTTAGATTTGAATAAAAATGCACTTTTGAATTCGGGACTAAAAACATTGGTATAAAACGCAAATGATATGACATTCAATGCAAAAAACCTTTTCTTTGAACTAGTTACTATTAGTAGAAATATTGTTTTAATATTAGAATGTATTTTCACATGAGATTTCAATTTTTTCTGAAGTTCGTCCAAAATGTTCAGAAATTATACTAATTTGGGTATAAATAAAAACAAGGTCAAAAATGAAAGATATGCACTACATATGAGGCTTTTAACTTTTTTTTACATCACGTTGAGCATGTCAAATAATTTTTATATCAATCGGATCATGCTTTTTCGACCGATTATACACGAAATTATCATCATGTGTAATCATCATCAGTGAAAAATTCGTTTGTAATTAAATAATCGCGAGTGAAAATGATAATGAATATAGTATGTTGATATCATATTTTTTTTGACACTCTCGTTACTGGCAATATTTTGCCAGAATTTAAAAATTAGCGCTCTAAATCTTCAGCCCTAAAAATTGCACCAAATAACAAAAACATTACTAATAATATACAATATAAAATTGCACAACTGTACAATTTTGGGTATTATCACTGGTTTTTTTTTCAGAAAATTGTGAAATGACAGTGGGAAATGAAATGAAATCTTTACAAATATATAAAATTAATGTGCTTTATCACAAGATAAATGATCTTTCAATTTTGAGCAGTTATACTGAATTTAAGAGCTTAATTTTTGGTATCAACATTAATTTCTTTGCGTTATCATATGATATGTACATTTATTACATATTTCGGAACTTACGTGTACCTGAAATATTGAAGGAAAAAGAAGGAATGAAAGGATGAAGGAAGGCATAATTAGATGTCTATACCATTTACAAGTGCTAATATTGATACGGAAAATGAAGAAAATCTGTCAGGAACTTGAAATGAAAAAATATTGATGACAAGTTTGTTTAGTAAGCACTAAAGCAAATGTAAATCAAAAGAGCTACTTTATGCATTTCAGGCAAAATCAAAGAAAGTATTTAAATCTAAAAGGATAGGAAAATAATACAAGAAATTAATAATAATACTTACTTACTAATTTATCCTAATATTAAAAATTAAAGTCCAAAAATGTATTTGTAAATGAACAACAATTGTTGTAATTATGTCCTGGAAGTTGGAACTGTGTCCACATTTTGTTACAGCAATTCTCGCAGCAGGTCTACAGAACGCAGCAAGTTTTAAGTCGTAGTAATATAACAAGAGATAATACAGAAATGTATATGAAACAACGGATTTCTACCGGGTAGCCCTCTACCCAAGCAGCAATTAATTAATTGATCTGGGTCTCAGAGATCCGGCGCGAGCTCTGCCGGGTTAATTTTGTGTACTCGTGATCTCCTTCATCCCTATGCCGTGTACCGCCCGTTGATTTACCCCATCACATACAAGATTTAATCAAAGGGAGCGCACGCGGCTTTCATATGGATTCCTTGAAATCTTAATCACTTCAACGAGCGAATCCATAAACCGCAAGCCCTGGAATTTCCGTTCTGTCGTCTCGCGGTTGTTACGCAAGCGGCGCCCCGCGGAGCGGCCAAGGACACTGACAGGCCCCGGGAATATGACGCCGGAAGCCCTGAAATCCTAATGCAGGCTCCCAACACGCGCGTTTCCGCCGAAATCACGCCATTGATTTCTCTGCATGAATACTATACTTTCTCCATACTGCGTATTGGAGAGAGTAAAAAGGCGCCGAGACTGCCGTCGCTGAAAGCTGCGCGGCTCTGAGCGAGGCGGAACGGGGTGGGACGGGGAGAGGCGTGGAGAGGGAAGAGGCGAGGAAGAACTCGGAGAGGGGAGGAGAGCTGTTCGAAGGAGTGGGGTGAGCAGGCGGGACGTAGGGAGAAAGAGGCCAGGCGAAGGGCGAGGAAGAAGGATGCGGGGAAGAGAGGAGAGTGGTGCGGAGCAGACTGGCGGGGAGTAGCGCGAGTAGAGAGCGCGGCTAAGCGAGAGACGAGGAAGAGAGAGGAGAGCGGAGTGGAGGAGGCGAGCGGAGCGGGGCGAGGCGGCGTGGAGGCGGCGGCGGCGGGCCGAGCGAGCTGCGGCGGGCCCCGGGGAAACGCCTTATGGGCGTGCAGTTTCCGACGGCGTGTCGTTGTCTCCCGAATGGGGCAGGCCGTAAAGAAGGCCGTTACAATCCAGGCTGCGGGGCGGCGGCGGCGGTGGAGCGACGGAGGAGGAGAACGCGGCGGCGGAGGCGGCGCTGGCGGCGGCGGAGGAGGAAGAGGTGGAGGCACACCTCTGCGACGATAGCACGGAGACTTAATGCCGGCGCTGCGGAGCGGCCCACGGGGGCCCGCAGTTCAACCCAACCGCCGCCCCACTCCAGGCCCGCCGCTCTGACCCCGCCTCTCCCGCTCAGCCCTTACCGACACCCCCCCACCGTCTCCCGCCTCCCGTCTCCCGCCACCGTCTCCCGTCTCGATACCGCCCCGTTCCTACCCCGCTTACACCACGCTGCCGACAGACTCCCGACCCCCACCTGGCTCTTGCCCCGTACCCGTCCCTCTCCCTAACTGCTCCGACCCGCACCCGATATGCTTCCGACCCGCTCCCGACGCGACGTACTCCCGACACGTTTCCGAAACACTTCCGACACGCTCGCGACGCTCTCCCGACGCTCTTTCGACGCTCTCCCGACACTCTCCCGACACTCCCACACTCCTCCGACAAGCTTCCACCCGGCTCCCGCCACATTTCACCTCTCTCCGCCTTGCTCTATCCCGCTCTGCCTGCCACATGCCGCCTCTTCAGGTGCTCCTACACTCCCACTGCCAATTTTTCTCATCATTTTCGGTATCGACACTGCCTATGAATTACACTTGTTTAATTACATATTTATATTTGTTTATATGCGTGTATAATTAAGTCAACGTAGCAGTAAATATTTCCACAAAGTATTTGCGAATTAGCAGAATGATATGATTTTGAGAAGAAAATTCTGAATGACTAAATGTACAAAAACTTTGCAGCAATGACGTAACACTATGGCGTTGTTAAGGCTATGTCTCAAGATGATACTCCATGCTCTGCACGGTTTTTGTTCTTCCGTCTGAATTCCGTCTGTTTTTGTTCTGCCCTGAATTCTGTAATCTTGGTTGTTTATCGCACTCTACTCTCATTTTACCTGCGTTTGCATACTGCCTTTGCTCTACCTTGAGTTCCTGGAGTGTCTTTATTTTCCACTCTTTGTGCCACTACGTTTTTCTACCTCCCCATTCTTCCCAAAGTCTGGCTGCAACGGCTCATTCGCGCTATCCTCTCCACGGTCAACAGTTCTATCGCTCAACAGTCTCAACAGTTCTATCGCTCTCTCTGATAACAAACCGCGTTATGTGGGCCCGGACAGTCGAGGCCTCTAAGACACGGATGCATTTGCGAGCTGTGTTCGACGAATCGCGCGTTCGACTCCTAGGGTAGCATGGTTGTTGACCTGTGTGTCGTGATACGGTGAGATGTTCCACCCACCATGTACCCCCTTCCTATAATATCCCTTCGTTGCTGGTACGTCCAAATGGCATTGGAGCGCGCGAAGGGGCCACGTGCGCACTGCACTCGGTCGGCGTAGTTCCCTGAGAGCCATTCCTCTCGTGCAGCGTTGTGGGGCTCGATTCTACCACGCGCCCACTGTATGGGCTTACGAACGTCGCACTGCTGTCTCCTGGGTGCGGTCTGATTCCCGCCAGTTAATTCGTGACTAGCAACAACGGTCCCTCGGGCTTCGCTAGATAGAAGTGACAAGTATTCTCGATAAATAGAGGCTCGCAGTGTGCATCGAAGTGAGGAATGGGAATCAGGCAAATGTGGGGGGGGGGCTACACCTGCAACAAAGCACTTGCCTCAGCGGGAAGCAATCGCAGAGAGACGTAATTAGAAAGATGTTTGACCTAAGCAGTGGTTTCCTCGTTCTGACAGGGAAGTGAAATGCGTAACAGGTAAAACAACAGTGTCATGCATTCTCTAATTGTTGTCTTCATCTTCCTGCCAGACTTGTCATCTTCACATTGTGATCTTTAGTTTTTGTGTACCTCCCTTTTTTAGATGTTCTCCTTTCATTCTTTCGAAATTTCCAGATTCAGTCTCGCTTCTTTGCACTTCAAATACCAAAATCTAGCATACCAGCCGCATCTCACTTCAAACTAGCAAACACACAGCCAAATAAAAAATAGAATTCCTTTCTAAGCCTTTCTCAAATCTTAGCGAACCATGATGCATAACCCCGAGGTTATTCCCGAGAGTATCATCTCCAATGTGTAGATTAAGTTAACTTAGATTTTTAATTAGCCTAAGCCTGTGAAACCACATCTGCAAAGTGCTTATATTGAACAACGTAACCCATCTGAAACAAATAAATATATTTAATAATAAATGATGAACCCCAAATTAATCAAATTTACTTGTCTTTCTAGACCTCGAACGCGTGCTCTCGACGATGGACCATGAAACTTTTTGCTTTTGAGACTGTACTCCTTTGCACAGCGGAACTGTAACCGTCTCATGTGGACGGCGCCATATCCTTTCATACCGTCCGGCACACACTTGCGAAATTCCCAATATGGAGAACAGTTTTATACTTTTTTTAGTCCTGGACCCTGAGAATGAGACAAGAAAATTAAGACTGTGAAACTATTTGATGTAATGTAAAAGGTTGCTTTGGTACACTTTGAGAAATGATTGTCAGAGTAAACTGAAAAATAATTATGACAATAACAACCGAAAGAACTGATCTTCTGATTGTTAGAAACAAACTGTTTACTTTCTGAGAGAAACAGAAGCCAATAATAATAAAAGTGAATACGCTCGCATCTTATGGACTCCATGTCCAAGTGAATGTGAAAAAAACGAACAGAGAAAATATCTGCTGAAAACTGGAGAGAGTTATGGTGAAATTTATGTATATTTCTATAGAGCGAGGCACTAATAAATTTTACAATTTGACTCATCTCTCGTTGTCTTCCCGCTCTTCTTGCAGGATTGTGGAGCCTCTTCATCTCGTCATTCACCAGGACACTTTTCTCTATGTACGGTCATTTCCGCCTACTCCCACATTATCGTCTCCTGTTTTAAAAAACGTCGTCACTAGCTAATCTAGTCCTTCATTCGGCAATGTTCTTTACGCACGATCGTCAAGCCCGGGTGCATCTAGTTCCCGTCCCGCATAAAGAGGCGCTCTGAAAGACCCGTGTTATCCAAGTCGCAACCGCGTTCCTCGCCATCCAGCTCATCTCCACTTCATACCGCGCATCACTCGGACCCACCTCGCAGAGCTCCGTTGAGCTCGCAGCACTTGGCGCACTCGCTCCCTTCCTTCAGTGACCTCATATTGCCACTCTCCTCTTTTTGCTCGTCTCCTCGCCGCGCGCGCCTCGCCTCTTTTCAGCGGAGCGGCTGCAATCTTCGCCTCTCTCACATCGCACAGCCACTCTCGGACACAACCATACTTCTTGACGCACTGCTCCTCTCTGCATCACGCTTAGGTGGCTCAGGGCATCAATTGATGGCACTGCAGCGCTTGCGACCAGGAAGTGTTAACGTTCGCTTCCCGACAGTGGTAGGATTTCAGGCACTAATTACATGGCTAGGTAAAATTCAACCGCTGTCTGCGAGGATTCTAGTGGCTAGCTGCTCTGATTGGTAGTTTGCTCATACGCACCAGGGAAATGATAGAGCGGTACCGTAATAAACGGGCCACGGTCCGCGCGCGATCTTTCCTTCCCCTTCTTTCTCCTATCCTCACCCCTTACACACACACACATACACACATGCAATATACATGTCGGAAGGTTAGAGCTTGTCCCGGGTGGGGTGGTGACCCGCAGGGAATACCTAGTTGGGGAAAACCCCACTAGCCGACGTGGGGGGAGATCACCGGCACCTCCCGCGATAACAACACGCACTACACTTACGAGACCAATGATTTTACAGTTGACACGACCGGAAACAAATCAACCCGCACTCTTCTCTCGCCCACTGCCTTGAATTTTTGTGTATATTCTGGATGTATGTTTTGTTTCCTCACCTTCCAACTCGCCAGCCTTCGTTCGTTGGCCCTGAATTACTATTTTTCATTTTAATAATTTTCGAATTTCCTACTGCTGGTTCTCCCTACCACATCCCCAAAATCTTTCATCAAATTTCCTTGTGCTGGTATGTCCCTCTCCATTGTAAATCGTCCTCCCGCAAATCACTTTCACCCGTTAATGCCCACTTCATCCTGACTCTTCCCCTCTTGTCCTGCTTTGCAGCAACTCGCCTGGGTTCGTCCCGTCACATTTCGCATCGTCCCTTTTCACCGCCCGCTTGTTTCCATAAATTCTAACCTTGTCTTTTCTCGTGCCACTTCTTCGAGGTTTGTCTCACTTCGTCTCTCGCAGAAGTGAATCCACAGGATGTGAAAAAAATCAAAGAAATTCTCAACTCGGAAATATCCGTGCGCTTTTGTTACAAATTATTACGTATAATAATTACATAAATTATAAGTTTGATAGTAAATATTCATTTAACTCTGCACTCAAGGATGTTCGTAGCTAGCGTTCAATGGCTAGCGCTCAGGCCTTCCGAAGTTGGGGCCTGGGTTTGTTCCCTGGCCATTCATGAATTCGTGGTAGACAAAGTGTCTCTCAACGCGTATTCTGGGCTATGTTCCGTGTTTCTGCCCCTCATTCCACCATTTATCTATCATCATTATCGCTATCATTTACTCATTGAATCATCACTCAAGAGCCTCAATGACTTTTGTAGTTCAAAGGCCTTTAAACCCCGATAAAAAAAATAAATCGAAAGCATTTCCATGTGGGTTGTCATGTTACCCCGCAACCCTTCAATTAACATTTGTCTTTTTTGAATCCGCCTCGCGTCAGGCTCCATCTCTATCCCGCCCTCGTCCCGGCTCGATCGCCACGTTCCACTTCGCATCCGCCCTGCGGAACGCCAGCCTGCCCGCCCAGGGCCCCTCGCTCGGCCGGCCGGCGGACGGCGCCAGGGCCCGTCCGCGGAGTCGCTGCCTACGCCCTCCGCCCGCCGGTCGTTTCCGCCGCCACCGCCGCGGCGCGCCGCCAGCCGGAAGGGAGGACGGGCAGTCGGGTGAGCACGCAGAACGTGCGAAGGGGGGCAGGGCGCGAGGGGTGGTCGCCGATGGCGAGGGGGCGGAGCACAGGTGAGGACGGAAGGAGACGACGGGCGGGTGGACAGGACGCCGAAAGTGGGGGGCGAGGGCGCGGGGCACAGGTTGGCGAGGTGGACCGACGGACGGACGAACGGGCGGACGGACAGAGCGTCGAAGGGGAAGTGAGGAGTGGCGATGGAGCGGGGATACAAGTAGAGCGGTCGGCGAGGAAATTTGGCGCTGTGGGGAGGACACGGGCTCATGGTGGGGAAAGAACGCTAATGGCCGAAGGGACGGGGTGCAGGTGAGGACGGAGAGAGAGGGTGATCGGGACGCAGAAGGGTAGCGACGAGGATTGGCGGGGAGCGGGCGAGCAGCGGCGCGGGGAGGACACTGGCGCGTGGCGGCGAGAGGACGCGAATGGGCTACAGAGCTGATGCAGGTGAGGACGGCGGAGAGGGAGGGCCGTCCGGCAGGTCACGGGATAGCGTGCACGCGGTGGGTAGACGTGGCGCGGGGGGGGGAGGGGCGGTGCGCAGGTGAGCGACGGGCCGCGCGCGGCGCCGCCGTCGGCCTCCGCAGCCAGAGAGGACACCGACGCGACGCGACGGCGCGGGCGCGGCGCGGGAGGGGAGAGATGGATGAGGCAGATGCGAACGAGGACGTATGGGGCGAGACAGAGACGGAGGGATGGACATGAGCGCGACAAGAGGGCCCTTGATTGTGCGAGGTGAGCGAGGGCCGCCGCGTGATGGACAAGGAGCGCGTGCGCCAGGAGTCAACGGCCGCGCGCGCGGCGGAAGAAGCGCAGGGCGGCGACGGCCCTGCAATACAGCGCTTATCCTTCACGTGCTACTATGAAAGTTGTTACAAGTACAATGTGACCAATTTGGCCTTGCCACAAAAAAATAATACGCTACGAAATAAATAATATTGTTTTTATTCAACAAAATTTATTTAATAAAAAACTTGAAAGAACATCCATGGATAAGTTTTTCACTTCGATACTGAAAAAATTGTCAAAAGAACTGAAGCGCCCGGAATGTAATGAAACATATCTGATATTTTGTGAATGTTTTTAAAAACGAGAAGGTGCATCAAAAAAATAAGGACAAAGGCAAAAAAAGAGTGAGAAAAAGATGTGGTTTTTTGGTAAGTTACGTTTTTGTTGTGCCTGAAAATTTCTTCTTGAGACTAATGTTAAATATATTTGACGTGATCTTCACAGAAAAATATTGCAGAAACATATTAGAGAGAGGGTTCCACAAAATGTTTTGTATTGTCAGGGCGGTGAAATACATCAAATACCGTGCCGCTTTTTGGAGCGGTTTAAAAATACAGATCTTTATATAAGGTTAGAATCAAATACACCCGAAGGTAAAGCAAGTGGTTTAAACACGTGGGCGCATGGGGAGGGAAGTACCTTGCTTATGCAAAGCATGGGATGCAGAATGTTGTGGGATTCGAGGAGTGTTAAGAACAAAGAAGCGAAAAGTATGAAAAATCTTCTCAAGTTTTAGAACACAATCTTCAAGCAATAGTGCATTACAATACCGTATTAGATTACGTTTAAAACTAATTTTGCAAGTTCAAGAACCCCCGTAGTTGTCTGCATCATTAATGTTTTACGTAATTATTAAATATGTAAATTTATGTTTTATTGGAGATTTGTGACTGTGATATTTAATTTTTATATTCCTCCGACTCTAAAAGTAGGCTCTCTAAAGTGGTGTATATTCCATTGAAGAGAAAAGGTATACTTTAAAAAATGTACCTGTGACAAGTTGTATTAAAATGTCAGTAGGCAAATTAACCGAACTCGTTCAGACTTTTTTCTTGTTTTTTCATCTGTGAAAAAAATGGTTCCTCGTTCTATTTTTGGAAAGTAAATGTATTTCCTCTCTCAAACATCGCTCACAGAATTAATACTTCTGCAGTAAATACGTTTTAAAATATGGTAACATATTCAATTACTGAATTTTGGTAACGGAAATAATGAATGAATATGGACAAACTCGTAAATAAAATATGTACTAGAATTTAAGCTTTAGTCGCCTCTGACCTTTCGGCTGCGTTAGAGTTTATATTTATAACTCAGTCTTCTGAAATACAGCATTCCGTAAACATTTTTAGCATATTTTGTTTATCTTTGTTTATAAATGCTGTTATTACACAATGCGACTATTGGGCAATATATTAAAATATTACGTGTAATAATAAGTAAACAAATACATTTAGACGGACGCTTACATGATATACAAGTATAACATTGAAGGAAAATTTTCCACAACGGCAATTCTCTCTGTACAAGCGTACCGATTTAAACATGCTATTTGAAAAAGAATGGGATCGTAACTCATTATGAGTACTTGTGTTTGTCCTTCATGCCAAAAGCAGTTAACCGGTAAAATGATATTCCTGCAATAAGCGTTTTGTGATTGCTACAGCGTAAAATTGTTTCTGAAACCACGTTTAAATTGGTGATGTATTGGGCCCGGATGTTTATGATCTAAAATGTTAGAAATATGCAAGCATTTATGGCCTAGAAAAATACGAAAATATGAGCATAAATATGATTTTAAAATTTTATTGCAGTTTCATAACTTTCAAAATCTTGCCGCTGTTTAAATAACCATTATATTGAAAATATACTTTTAAAATCCAGCACATTCACAATTCATCCCTTCTCCTTTGGTGTCCCATGAAGACAATTCTACCTGCGAAAGTTATTTAAGGAAGCGGCCGACCTTTGCACAGAACTTGACAAAACTGAACCTACTCTTCCTTTGCATTTGATGCTTTCTACGCTTTCTTTTTCTCCTATATCTTACCCTCCTAATTCAAATACATATAAATTTATAGGAAAGACCGACAACAATTACTACATACAATTTTAAGAAATTTGATAACAATTAAGACACTGAAAAATCTCTGAGACGTCTGCAAGCAAATATGCGAAAATGGAATCAAAAAGATAAAAATATGACAAAAAATACGAAAATCCATGGAAAAATATGACCATAATATGAAAAATTAATGGAAAATGACAAAAGGGTTTAAAAAGTCAAAATATGACTGAATATGACGTGTGTAAATTGCATAATTTTAGCTCCTGTAGATAAAATCATGTTTACATTTTCCACAGAAATACCACAAAGAAAAAAGTATGACATGTCATAAACACCCGGGCCCTAGTAATATATCAGAATGTTTGAAATATTTGAAAATATGAAAGTCAAGTATTCGACTGCATAATCGAAACAAATAAACAATTAATGGCCTGCAACAGAAAAAATGCAATTGAAGAAAACCACAAAAAATAATTTTCCAAAAAGTAACACGTTCGCTGCTCAAGAATAACAAATAAATTCTGTCGTATAACACAACAATTAATCAAATATTTTAACAAAACAGACTTTACGAATGTTGCAATAACGTAGTAGAGTACATAAGGATACACATTACACCAGTTCTTTTCATAACAAGTAAATCAAAATAGTTTATTTCGTACAGGTTAACAGTAAATATTTCATTGCAGGGGGCTTCTTCCTTAGAGTTGCTGTCCCATGACTTCGGCTGTATCATCGAAGCAGCTAAGCACTGAGTCGGTATGCGCAGTATTAGAGGCGGACTAACGCCATTAATGTTGGCATTTTCCATTCAAAATCAAGCCTGTTCCATTATTTTTGTATTCTTCTTGAGTTCCTGGGTATTAGACGAAATCATGGATACCTCTCACAGGACTGACGGTGCGTAATTTTCTGCTCACAGCACCTCACCAGCAGCTCAGATGTCTAATGAAGACTGTCACCACGACACTTTACCTACCCCCCGTGCGGCGACCGTTTCGTAGCCTTAAACCTATTTTCGTCTCGAAAACCTTCCTCACGTGCTTGCACGCACTTCGTCTTGGGTCGGGACGCGCGTCAAGAACGCGCGAATTTAAAATAGACTGAGTGGCCACTTCACCAGGATTGCCGCCGCTGCGGTCTGCAGGCACCGCTCTCAATTGCCTAGATGGATTAATTCAACGCTATCCAGTTGCCTACTTCGCGAATCGTCAGCTACCCCATCCCTTCCACCCCGTCTGCCCCCGCCCCTCCGCGTACCACGGAGGAGGAGATTCGATGCGATCACGCGAGACCCGAGAGAGAATGGAAGGGCGCAGTTCGCTCAATTTCCTTAATTCGGGGATTCGCGTTTCCACGCTTCTCCACGCGAGCGCGTGCCGGAAGCAGAAAACGAGAAACAAGTTTTGACGACCTCTATCGGCGAGAAAATCTGAGCGAATGTTCTTGAGGATCGAACAGAGTTCCTGTGGGAAGAGGTTCGGCAATGACTCCCTATTTTTTTCCTTTTTCGCCAATACTTCATTGACAAGTACGTAATGATGTTCACTATGATGCTCAAGAAAACATGCGCAAATAGTACATCAATCCCCTACGTCGCACAGATTTTTTACTGTTTTTTGACTAAATAAATCAAATCAAGTGTGTGATTTGAGTGTATTCAGACTCGTGCAAGTGGGACATTTGAGTGAATGTTCTTTAAAGTAAAACACACGCCGTTTAGGAAAAGATTCGTCGATATTCCGACATTTTCTCTGCTATGCTAATACGTGATTGACAAACAGTACCAGTGTATATTGTTTCAACAAACAAAAAATTGCAGGCTGCAACTTGTTTTAGTTTTTTTCATTTTGCTGTAATTAAAACACGTTCCAATTTGTAGTATAAATAATTATCCTAATTAAAACCAAACAACATTGAAAGTTTTAATAATTCATATGAACTGTAAATATTAAGGCAATGGAAATAACATAATGATAGTAAGTGAATCAAAACTATCTGAATAAATTATAAAACTCTTTTCTTACTGATGGTAAAAAAATATTTTTCCTGATTTTTCACATCATCTCGCTACTGAACATTACGAAAACTTTTGTTGTAATTTTTTGTTCAACTAACCATCACCGAGATCACACTAATCAACTAAAAATTATTAATTGCTTACAAGTCGCTTGAAGAAATGTTAAGGAAAATGTGGATATTCCAATAAAATATAATATCAAAGAGCAAGGATAGATTGACACGTCATTTTTTAAATTTGTTTCGTCTTCGTCGACGCAATGCGACTCTAAACCCTTATCTGAGCACTGAGCGCCTGAAATTTCCTCTGTTAAGTCATGTACACAATATGTGAAGGTTCATTGATAGAAAGTTGAAACCCGCATCGTTTTGGTTGTGAAGGTTAATAAATAGATATTTTATGGAAAATCAGATTATGTGGAATTCTCAAGTAGTAGTATGATTGCTTTCGCGAGGTAAACTCGACTGACGGTGGTTAATGTTCGAAAGGTAGATTCTTAGTACTACGTCACGTTTGTGGCATGAAAAAACACCCTTAGTGACTAGCATAATTAAATGTTTCAACGATTACCGTCCTTAAAGATTCCATATTCGTTTAACCAAGGAACGAAGCAAGTAATGGGAAAAATGAATAAGATCGATATTGTAGTGGCTTTGTTCTGGCAGCGAATATGAGAGACAAATATACTTTGAACCGTCGGATTGTGCCAAATTCAAAAATTTTCAACATTACAACACGAGTCGGAGTTGGGCCAATGGGCAAGTATTCAGAACTAGATTTTCGACAGCAAGATATGGACAATACCAATGATAAAAGTGAATGAAGCACTTTAAAAGGGTTCGTTTTTCTTTTGTAGACATGACATGTATGTAGATATGTTTCCACTGCGTGGACAAGAGCGTAATAAAGAAATAAATTAAAACGCCCTCTGACGGAAAACTTGTGAAAAATTCAATGATTTTGAAATATGCAATGTATGTGTATTTATTACAACGTGATGTTTGTAAAAGGTGTAATATGTTTTTCTTTGTTGATGATATTACAAATTTCCACAGAAAATTTGTTTCGCTGCGCTATAAATTTAAGTACCCTTAGAGATTTGTTTCTCTCGTAAATATTGCTTCTAAAATCCACGCGGATAAATTTAGTGAGGAAGAATTTAGTTTGCAAGGGTTCTGCTGGTTGAAAGTTTCGGCAACTTCAGAAAAGTACTTCTTTGAAAGATTGACTTGGCTAACTCCATGAGTTGAGTTAATTTTCCGTCATTATCTCGTGACGTAATGTTTTTAGTACTTTGCGCGGTCTTATTGACATTATCAACGTTGCGTTTTTGTTTAGTGTGCTCCTACATCTCTTCTTACATGCGAGTAAAATTCAGCGTCGTGGTGTTTTAAAATATATATTTAGAGAATAATTTTGTAGAGTTAATATGTAATGCTTTCATTAACTTTCAGTCGAGTTTTTTCCGCTGAAAAACAAGCATACAGCACGAAATGTTAATGTTATGAAACACATTTAATAGTTTTCATTTGTATCATTGCTAGACCTTTCATCGTTATCTCATCTCAATTCGTAATCAGTAAAGCATATTTTCGTTAACTGCATTAAATACTATTTCGTTATGTGTGAATGGACAGATTTCACCATTTCCGTTATCCTCAAGAACTTAGATATTGTGTAAATATTTAATATTATTATGTCAATTTCCATTAAAAATGACAAGAAATTAATGACTATAAAAACTGGCAAAGTTGATGTAAATTATAGGGTAATTATAGTAATAATAATGATAATAATAATAATAATAATAATAATAATAATAATAATAACAATAATAATACTCCACCTGGGGAGAATAATAACAACTCCATCTAGAGAGTACATGACCTTGCAGTTGGTGGTGGAGCTTGAGTACACCCATGAGACTGCGAGCTATGTCAGTGTTGGCCTAGCTCCTAGCTACCGATACAGCCTCCCTTGCTGAATAGTTAGAAGGTGAGGGGTCAGACGAAGAAGTACTCCGTTTTGAGGAGAGTGGGGAGTAAGTAGAAAGGGAAGGGTCATGAACCTTTGGACTTCCTATTGTCGGTCCATGGAGGGTACAGGAGAGAAACTGGATTGGCACACAAGGCCACTGTTTAGAGTGGAGGTCCAAACCTTGCATTAGCCAGCGAAGGAGGCTGCCTTCAGCAGTCAGTGAAAATCACAAAGGGTTTAGTAATGCCGATTGGCGATTGAAGGGACCCCATTCTGGGGGGAATGTCCCGAGGCCACTGTGGGTCGCAGTAACGAATGGCAGGAAATAACCCAAGGGTTAAGTGTGATCTGTGAATCGAATCTTCACGTAAAACCAATGATCATATCGTCTCAGTTTGTACAATTCTAGCAAAGACCGAATACATGAAAAGACAAGACAGTGTGTGTAGTTACCTCTACTGGCAGATCTGTACCGCCCTCGAAGTTCCAAACACATGCCCCAAGTGGTTCGAACACTCACCAAAACCGGGTGACATTTGTTGGACTCTATAGAATATTGTACGACCAACAAATTCAAACATCGCACGATAGCAGCCAACAAACCGGATATTGTTATCCGGGATTTGAAGACAAAATTATATCTACTTGTAGATATTGCTGTGCCTTGTGATCAAAATGTCGTAACCAAGGAGGCAGAGAATCCGTAAATACAAGAGTTTGGAAATCGAGATCAGCCGAATGTGGGACGTAAAAGCACAGGTCGTCCCGATAGTTATTAATGTTCTGGAATTTTTTCCGCAAAATCTGTGTAAGAATTTGGCTAAACTCCCAGGTCATTCAAAAGAATGGGAAGTGCAAAAAATTGCTTTATTTGTAACAGCTCACATTTTGCGCAAAGTATTGTAGAGGCACCGACAGTCCCTAGATCTGCTCCTTAGGTAGCTGGTTGCAACCTGGAGTAGATTTTATATTCAGTCGACTCATAACACCTTCAGTAGTATAGAGGAATAATAATAATAATAAATTAAAGAATAAAGTGCATTTTATATTTGGCACTTATTTTAGTATATTTATAGAAAAAATTGTTGGGAATAATCGACATTAGTTACTCATTGGTTCACCCAAAATGATGTAAAAATAAAATAATTCTTGGCACTTTAATCGTCAACTTTTTCGTTTCTCTTCGAAACGTTTTCTCTTCTATATATTTCCAAGATGAAAAAGTCTTATTTTCTATTTAGCTTCTTCGTAACTACACGCAAGCGAAAAGAAACGTCAAGGAAGAAACCGAAAGCTTGGAGTGCGGAGTGCGGTCAAGGAGCACGCGGGCGGTCTGAAGACGGACAAAGCAAGACAGACGGAGGGATATCGACAGGCCGAGAGTTTACACGGCGCGGCTGGTGGCCCAGGGCGGGGGAGAGGGGCTGGAGGCGCGAAGTCGCCGGCGAAGTGAGGGGTGGGAGGTGGAAGGGGGAGCGGGAGGGGACGATGGGCGGGACGCGGCGCTTTGCATTGCTGAGAAGGCGCTTCGAATAACAGCCTGGCGGCGGCCGCCCAACGCCAAGCACCGGTCACGGCGGGGGCGGGGGCCGGGGCGGCGGCGGAGGCGATGGAGAAGGTGACAGCGCGGAGCTCTGCTTACAGTCTGCGCCACCTTCGACCCGTTCCGTGGCTCGCCGCTTCCCAGCCCCGACACCTCCGCGCCTCTCCGCCGCTCACTCGCCACGCCCCCCTTCGGCTCTTAGGAGCCGCCGTTCTCGCTTCGCTTCCTGAAGGTCTCTAACCGTCTTCGCTGCCATCCCTCCTCGTCGTCTTCCCCCTCGTCGCCTCTCCCCTCCGCACTACTCCTTGCCACCGGCTTTCCGACACTACCTACCGCCGCCGCCACCTTTTCTACCCACCACCGCCTTTCCTCGCCACAGTTACTCCCTGCCTCGGTCAATCCTCAGCACAGTTCCTTCCACAGACTCTCCCTGATACAGTCACTCCCCACCACAGTCTCTCCACGCCACAGTCTCTTCCCGCCACAGTCTCTCCCCACCACAGTCTCTCTTCACCACAGTCTCTCCCCCCCACAGTCTCTCCCCGCCTCAGTCTCTCCCGCCACAGTCTCTCCCGCCACAGTTTCTCCCGCCACAGTCTCTCCCCGCCACTGTCTCTTCCCGCCACAATCTCTCTCCGTCACAATTTCAATGCCACAATATCTCCCCGCCACTCCACGCCGCCGTCATTCCTCCTGCGCCAGCTTCTCCGACCAGCTCCCTTTGCGCCGCCCCTCCTGCGGATCATGCCTGTCTCAGCTCTTCGAGTTTGCATGTTGCATTCACTTCAGTTCCCTGTCGCTTTCCCTCCCAGTCGCCGCCCAACTCAACCATCCACGGGACGTGTCCATCACTCGCTTTCTTCTGGCCGCGTCTTGTCTCTTTCTTGTCGCCGCTCCCATTGTCCATAACCTGTTACACCTACATTCATCGTCTCCTGGCACATCTAGTCCATTTAGCTCCATTTTTTAATTGTTACTACAATCCTGAAAAATATCAATTGAACTCGCGCTGACAATCTTCCCTCACAACCTTATGCATTCCCTTGTCGCAGCCTGGCTGACTATACACATCTCGTGTCAACTCAGATTTAACGTGCTTGAATTATACTTCTCCTTCACACGTCACACACAGTTTTTACTGTTTTGACAAAAAAAAATCAAGTGAATCAGACCCGCCACATTCACAATGGCTCGCTACAGCAGCTGTTTAGCTAGCCAGGCCTCGCCACACTTGATCTGGCGACGGTCGTTCTGCCAACCCTCAAGTTGCATCGTTTCACCTTGTGTCGCCCGGGCTTGTGCATGGCTTCGCATTGCCACACGGTTCAACTGGACCCTGGTCCGACCCGTCCCGTCTCGTCTGTCTCGTGCGTCGACACGCGTACTCCGTCGAATGGTGCGATCCACCTCGCCTTCTATATTCGGCCTCAACTCGTCCCACCCTCGGTCCGCCCCATCCCCACCTCGATCCCGCCCCGGGCTCGCCATCCCCCAGCCACCGCCACCGCCACCGCCACGGCCACCGGCCCTCGGCCCGCCACCGCCCGCGCCCGCCCTCCCGCTCCCGCCAGCGACCCGCCGCGCCCCGCCCCCGGAACCCCTCCACGACCGCACCTGCATCCGCCCCCGCCCGTGCCACCGCCCGCGCCACGCCCCCGACTTCGCCACCGACACCGCTCCCGGACCAGCTCTCCGCCACGGGCCCCCGCCACCGCCCGCGCCCGATCCCGCCACCCGCCCGCGCCCCCGACACCGCCCGCGCTACCGACCACTGGCTCGCGCCACCGACACCGCACCCGCACACAGCCCCGCCCCAGCCCCCGCCCCAGCCCGACCCAGCCGCAGGCCCGCCCCAGCCCGGCCCAGCCCCCCGCCCCAGCCCCCGCCCCAGCCCCCGCCCCAGGCCCCCCGCCCCAGCCCAGCCCAGCCCCACGCCCCTCAGCCCCCGCCCAGCCCCCGCCCCAGCCCAAGACCCAGCCCAAGCCCCAGCCCAAGCCCCAAGCCCCAGCCCCAAGCCCCAGCCCAAAGCCCCAGCCCCAAGCCCCTAGCCCCAAGCCCCAGCCCCCGCCCCAGCCCCCGCCCCAGCCCCCGCCCAGCCCCCGCCCAGCCCCCCACCCCGCCCCCAGCCCCGCCCCAGCCACCCGCCCCAGCCACCGGCCCCCAGCCCACTCGCCCCCAGCCCCCGCCCCAGCCCCCGCCACAGCCCCGACCCCAGCCCCGCCCCACCCCCAGCCCAGCCCCCGGCCCCAGCCCCGCCCCAGCCCCCCAGCCCAAGCCCCGCCCCAGCCCCCCCCAGCCCCCGCCCCAGCCCCCGCCCCCAGCCCCGCCCCCAGCCCCCGCCCAGCCCCCGCCAGCCCCGCCCCAGCCCCGCACCCAGCCCCCTACCCAAGCCCCAGCCCCAGCCCGCCCCAGCCCCGCCCTCCCCCGCCCGCTCGCCCCGCCCGCGCTCCTCCCCAGGCTTGGTCGTTTCGCCATGCGCGCGCTGAATAGACACAATATCGCGCTGATGTGAATCTCTAATGGCAGCGCTCGGCCGCTTCATCCGCTGATCGCCATCGCAGAAACTCCGCAAGCGCGTTTCTTCCTTTTTCGAGCGCCCGCCCTCCCCCCGCCCCCGCGCCTGCCCCGCCCCCGCGCCACTCGTTGCGCCGCCTCTCCTGCCCCCTTTTGTGATCGGTGTGTGGACGTTCCGCGACACAAGCATCCCCGGGGCCCGAGGACGCGGCCCTTCGCCCCTTTTATGCATCCATTAATTTTATTTTCTACTCTTCGCCTTTTTTATAAAAACTTCATTTATCGTTCCTTTTTCGCTCTCCATATGTTTGAGGGCCGCCCCCGTGGGGGAAGCGTCGGCGGAGGAGCTCTGGGAAGAAGGCCCCGAGTAAGTCTCCGCCCGCTGGCTGTTCGCACTCTAGTTACACCTCACCCGGCCCGCCCCGCGCCGGCTTCTTACACACGCCCCCCCGCTTCCCCTCCGCACCCCCCACCTCTCCGCAGCGGAGGATGACACAGGTGCTCTGTTCCCAGCGACGACTGGGACGCCGAGGACTGGCGGTGCCCCGCCCCCCCACCCGTTCCCCCTCCCCTCCTCATCACCCTCCCCTTCCGCAACCGCCGCGCCGAGGGTTCTCGCGGTGTAGTGTAGTGCTCTCTGTATCGGGGCCCGCGCCCCGGGGCAGAAGTACCTTATGTCCATTCGCGGCCGCTTTGAAAAGGGCCGTGGCCGTGGCGAATGGCCCCCCCCCGGCCGGGCGCGACAAAAAGCGGAAGTTCTGCGCGGCGGAAACAGATCCCGCACGAAAGCCGCGGCGGGGGCTCGGCAGGCGTTTGGCTGCGGTGCGCCTTCGCCCCCGCCCGCCCCGCCCCGCGCCCCGCCCGCCCCGCGCCCGCCCCGCCCCGCCTCGCCCCGCCCACGCCCCACCCCCTCCCCCCGCCTGCCCCGCCCCCCGCCCCCACCCGCCCCGCCCCCGCCCCGCCCCGCCTCGCCCTGCCCTCGCCCCGACCCCGCCTTGCCCCGCTCGGCCCCACCCGGCATCCATTTGGGTGGCGGCGTGCTCTAAATGGTGCGGTCGGTCGGCTGCGGTCGCCCCCGTTCGCCCCCCGTCGCCGCCCCACCCCGTGCCTCCCCCGCCGACGCCACCGCCAGGCCTCACGCCCGCATCGCCATTTGCGCGCCTGCCCTCGCGCCGCGGGACACAAGCAAATTTGACTTCGCCGCGCCACCTGAGCGGAGGCGCGACCAAGCCCAAGGTTGCCGGTTTGTTGGGAAATTCCCAAAACAATTCAATCGTTTGTTTAGAGAAAGGTCACAACTCCACAGTTGTTTTTTTTCGGGGCGGGAATTAAGGTTTGCCTTAACTATCTCAAGGGGTAACAGTATTTGCAAACGACGACACATATCTACTACATTTAATTACTACTACGAAGTTAGAAGCGTAATATAATACATATCACTTTTTCGAATGGATAAGCTTTTGAAGAAACACACATTAATCTAAAAGAACAAAACACATTAAAGAGTTTTCAACTATGCTAGTGAAGGTAGAAAGCCATTCTATGACACACCATGGTGAATTGCTCAATACAACACAAGCTAACACTAATAATGAAAAAGGAGCACATTGTCATTGTTATCTCTAGTTAGATTTCTTACTGATTATTAAAAACATGAACATGAATGCCCAACGTTTCTGTTTGCGTAATATCCGTTTTCAAAACAATTGGTTCTATTTAACTGATTGCATTAGGCGAATATCTATTTTACTAATATACGAGGGATTCATATACGAAGAATTTACCAGTATTTCGTGATACACTTGCAACGACACCTGAGCATCAATATCATCGAGGTTAAAACCAGAAAATAATAAAATAATATTAGTATTTTTATTGCTGCCTTACGCATAAAAATATCAACACATAATTAATGGATGCTGTTTATTTTCATCATAACGAAAAGGTAAATTCAACTCCGAATCCACAAAAGTCAAAATTATATTTAATGGAGGATATAGTGTTTAAACTCAGCGATACACATTTTTCCGGAGCTTTATTTTACTATATTTTACGTGCATGTAAAGCCGGAGGTATAAAATAAATTAATTGATGAAATAATGTAGTGACAGGATCGGGAATTGAAAATGAAATTCGTAGATATATTGCCACTGTGTTACACCCCATCAGCAAACTCACCCTCAAGTTCTTCGTGGTGAAATTTGCCAGATCCCCTACCTGATATTCCAGATAATTACTTTCCTAGTAGTTATAGGCTTAGTAATGAACCAGTAACTCGTTGTATTGAACCGAAGGATACATTTATACTTCGAAAGAGATTTTAATGTGGAATATTTTCTCATTCTCTCCCTTTTTATGTATCACAAGAGAATGGTTTCCCGTTTATACGACAAGAAAGAATTACAACCGAACTAATAATGCATATGTGTGTTCATTTAAAAAGTTGGAAGTTATGATGTGGATTTAATATAAATCATTTCAATTTTTCATTTCTCTGTTGCTTTATATTGGTTTAAACGATATAACTTAGAAACAAATAATTAATAACTAAATAAGTAATATTGTTTTATTAATGAATAATTTTGAAGCACGTAGATAGCTGTAATCACGTTCGTAGTGGTGTTACGATTCACAGAACATTCAGAGTAAGGAGTTACGTGCATACACATTAAGAAATATCAATTTTGATAATAGACTATATCAACACCGATCAAGGCAAGGAACTAGATCTGGTCTACAACAGAAAGCATTAATGATGGGGGACAGAATAGCAAAAAATAGAGTAGACAGTGGAAATCCATTAAATAGAAAAATATACGAGATACTCACATTAAATAAATTTGATATTATTATAAAAAGGAAATCTTCGGTCGAATTTGAAAATTAATATAACTCAATGTGTATTCAATACTTAAATAACAATTAACATATCAGCAGTCTATTAACATCAAGTATTAGAAAAATTATGTTTATAATAATAAATATGATTATTGTAATGATATATTGAAGGGGAATAGGCAGAGGGTTTTATCTCCCCTTCCTTTTTCACCTTTCGTTTTTGACTAACTATTTCGTTTTAGCAAAAGCGCGCATGCAGGATTCTTCGGAATGGCAGTAGCTGCTTCTGCGCATGGGCGGTGTTCGTTACAACTCGTCAAATCGTTCGTCAAAATGAAGCGTGTTAATCGGGTCTCATATTCGCCACGGATTTAGACCTGTAGTTCTTCAGAGTAGCCCAGCCCTTTCCCGCAGCGCCACTCCCTCTCTGCTTCTCACACGCCTCCGCGCCAGCCTCCTTTATCGTCTCGCTGCACTCCGTTTTTTTCTAGTCACATACTACCCATTCTCTCCGCTCGACATGATACCTTTGTGTCGCGTAGACCGCTCTTCTCCCCGTGGCCCTTCCAATCACACTCATCTAGGGCACGATTTGCTTCCTGCTTACTTCTTCCGATCTTCCCTATTTTGCTCCCCTATTCGCACTTTCACTCTACCCCGTCTCGTTCGCCCACCCCTCCTTCCCGTTCTTATTCACTCTAATATGTTTCCATCCATCTGTATCGTATTCTGCCTTTCCTGGTATCCTCCCTATCAATGTCCTCCTCCAAATCTCGTACTTTTACCGCATTGTCCTCCCTCTTACTTTCATCTTCTGCTCCATCCCCCTCCTGTCCTCTTTTGTAGTTCTCAACCCGGTTTTCGTTCCACTTCGCTGCTTTCATATCTGTTTCTTGCCGCAGTGTGATCGTAGGGGGGAGAGACTTCTTCTTCTGTTTTGATGTCCCTTTTCCATCCTGCAATGATCACTTCCTTTCCCATTCTACTCTTTCCAGTTCCTTTCCCCTTCTCTCCACTCCTCTCACCCTTTTCCACATCGCTTCCCATCTGCCCGTTCATCTCGTGTACCATCCAGTAGAACCGTGTTCATCACATCACCGCACCACCTCCGTCCCCCCAGCCCTCTCCGTTCTACCCCATTCCTCCCTGCCCTACCCGTCCATCTCCGCCCCTCCACGCGCCCTCCCCACCCCTCCCCACCCTCCCACACCCCCCACTCTCCCCACCCACCCCGCCCCCTCCCACGCTCCTATCCCGCCCCTACCACACCCCTACCACGCCCCTACCACACCCCTACCACGGCTCCTAACCCGCCCCTAACCCGCGCCTACCCCGACCCCGCCCTCCAACTCCGTCCCCGCCGGTGAACGGGGTCAGTGGTTAGGCGTGGGCGCGTCGGGCTCCTCCGTGCGCGCGTCCAGCGTACGATTTACGGCCCTAATCGCTGTTACAAGAAGTTATGGAGGGAACTAATCCCGCCGCCTCTCTCTATCATAAAGTTTCCGAGTAGCCATAACGAGTTTCAGAATGGACGACGGCAGTCTTTGAACTTCGCGCCGGGAGTGCGTTCCGAAAAAGAGCGACGGGAAGAAAGTCCTTGCGCCGTCTGGGGCTCCACTGTTTATCTCGTTTGATGGCCGCAAAGGAAGTTCCCTTGCATCACCACTATCCTCGGAAACATGACGGAAAGAGAAGCGTGAAAAAACTAATAGAATACCATAATTATGTATTATGAAGCGCGTGTTTGAAATGGAACCTGACAACAGTATAAGCATGTGTTTCTTTATTCACCAATCTTCCCTAAGGTTTTTAAACTAGATAGTTGCAAGAACCAAAATGTTTATTGATTTTTTCGCATTTAATGCAGTGGTTTCTTACAATTGTCGAAATTGGTTTCCTTTTGGTAGCGATGGTACTGTGTTTAAAGGGAGTAGAAGTATTCATTCTTTTAAGATTTTGATATGGATTTTAATTCTTGGACATCTCTGTGATGATATAGAAAGTATTGAATTGCCGAATTTGGAATTTAGTGAAATATTCCATTTGGACCGAAGGGCTACGTAGAAATAGTTATTGAATGAATGCTCCCTGAAATAAATGCAAAGGTTGCGGTAAAGTTGCGTATATCGCACAGACGGAAATGATTTTATTTTCGAAATATTTGTACCTGATTAATGAGTGGAAATGTGTTCTGTATACCCCTATATGGGTTAAGCTTTAGTTTAAAATTATGCAAATGATTGTTTCATGGATTAGAGAGTGTGCTAATAGGTAATGATCTAAGATTAAATATAGTTGTACAAATTTTCCACAAGCCTTACACATAAAAAATATAATATTATACATCCAAATTAGACGCTAGTTATAGTTCTCTCCAAATACTTTACTATTATCTGGCAGGCTGCCAAGGAGAGTTGATATGTAATATCTTAGAGCCTTAGAGAGATCTGAGGTGTCAACCACTATGCAAATAACAATTGACGGGCTCGGTAAGGACACACATGAAACAAAAATTTAGATATTTTTATCTTTTTCTTTTCTGTTAGAGACTGGCAAGACAATGGTGAAGTATGTGTGAAACAATACCTACAGAATGAATTACAGTATGTTTTAATGTAATAAATAGAGTTTATGTTGATTGTTTTATACAGAATTCTCTGAACTCTCTCGTACGAGTCACTTGAGATGGCTCAGAATTATGTAATGGCGAGCTTCTCAATTGTGACATGGGTGGAACCTAGAGTGTAATATTCCGCAATTTCGGACAATGCAGCCAGCTTAGGGACCGCATTCGAGGCGAGTGAGCATGGAGTGAAAGGGAATTTTTAAAAGTGGACAGAGAGGGTATTCGATTAACACTCTAATTGTGGTATTAAGCTCAAACTAGCGTCCCGGGCATGTAAAAAACCCGACACCCTTTGCTCCACCATGTGAAGCGAAAATTATGTTTAGCAAAAACGTGTTTATTTGTTTTTAAAAAATGTATTAACTTTTTTTTGAACTTCTATCGAACTTCTGTTGGCTACTCTAACTATTTAACCGTTTTTACACCTTTCTTATCATCAACTCCTGGCACTTGTAACTGTTACTTTCATCTTTCATCATCTAAGTAATGCCATATGTTATTGCTCTGTTCCTAGGGAAAGTTTAAAAAATATTTTGTTCTTAAATAATAGTGAATTTAACAAGTACATTATAATTTCAATTATCATGTTTATTTATAATTTCAGTTTTTGTTAATATAGAATGTTCTTAGATTGTCGAAAAGAACTGTTACCATTACAGATATGTCACATTCTAATTACAATATCCTAAAGGTAAATATTTAATTTTAATTTCATTTTGCATCAAAAACAGTAAAAACTGTGTGTGAAGTGCTATACGGAAAGAAGTGTATTCTGGGATCCTCCGTAAGTTACCAACAAATTGAATCTGAATACTGACAGAAATAAGCGTTCTTAAGCAAGAATTAATAAGAAAATATTCGCTTCGATTTATAAATCCATTTTCAAGGGTAAATCAGATATATATTGAGTCTCTATCTCTCATCAGGTCCGTCGTGACAAAATATACTTCTGCCGCGACATGGAGAACGATAATATAAGTATTATTTCGCCTGAACTCTAGAAGACGTGCACAGATAGTGACGTTACGTTTATGTCTAGAAGAAAAACGAGGGGCCATCTCAGGAATTCGCTCAATTACTTATTTAATTTTACAGTATAAGTACAATATTACGTATATATTTATTTGATTGTACAATTTCAGTGTCAACTTAACACTCAAACCAAAATTGTATGAATTTCAGCAATATGAGAAATAAAATGTATTTAAACGAATCTGCGTAAAATAATTTCAACTCAATGACGAGTATTTTATACTACGATCCACGTGACCTTTACAGTCATCCCTTCTTCAATTTCAATTTATTTATTCAATTAAAATAAATTCTTTTCAGACTACCCTTATTACATCCTGGGGGTGAGGAGAAGTGCCGAAACTCCGAAAATTAACGGAAGGGGCCAAAAGATCTCTTTGTATGACGTGCGAAACGTCAATTAAGGCCTTTGACCGAGTTTTGTGACCCGAGGACAAAGTTTCCAGTTTGATGATCGATATCAGAAAATATACCGTTAATGAGAGGGGTTATTAGGATTTGTATTTACTCCATACCTTCTTCAGACGCGTTTCTTCAACAAATTGTTGTTATATAAAGTAAACGTGCAATTTGTCTCCATGAAATTGTATTCTATTCTCGTGCAATCCAGACGAATTCCGCCACATTAAAATACCCATATTTCTCTATAACAGTCGGAAAACGCATCATTCACACGTAAACTTTGGGATTCAAAAAGACCGGCGGAAAATTCGTATCGAGCAGCCACGCATAAGGAAAATGTAATTTCCTTTTGGAAATCCAGAAGTTTCTGCACGCAATGTAAAATGTCACTCTTGGAAATTTCGGTGTTATTTTCAGAGGAGAAGTAATGATTAAGCGTAATAAAATAGGATCTCCACTCCCTGACATTAACGCATTACATACATCAACTAGTGCAGAAATATGTTCGCGCTTTGTCCTAGTAATGTTTTCTGCCGTGTGTTTACAATTGTATTATGTAGAAGTAGAGAATTTATTCGTTCCTTAATTGCTTACATTACAATTTATTGAATTGATTGTATCTTCAGTCATCGGCCATAAATACTAATAAACAAGTACCAATAAGCTGTTTCCAAATTTAGCAGATTCAACATGTGCCGCTTAATGAATGTTTGCACTATTAAACAAAGCTTTCTTCAATAGCGTAATAGTCAAATAATTAACTCCCTTTCAATTTGATCCAGATTGTAGTTTCAAATAGGCTTGAGGTAGATGTAGCGAGAATGCGAGTTTGAAGGAAAAAAATAATTGCTAAATATGAAGTGCTCTTTATTCTATACGATTATATTGCATTGATGTGCTCTTCGTCTCGTTTTCTTCAGGAGAAAATTTGGTTAAAACGTAATGTTACTTGTTATTTTCCACGATATTATTTTGAATTAAGAAAACGGATAGTAAATCTTGTAATAAGAATCGTACGATCTTAAAGAAGCTGTTGAGCTAACGACACGATATAGATCAACAGTTCTGTGTCGTAAAGTGAGGATCTTCTAAACAACGAAATTTTGCCAAAAGCGAATAATTATTTTTATAATAGAAAATTTCTCGTACTGAAAGTAAGTATATTTTGTTTTACAAGTTTCGTTTAGTGGAAACTTCGTGAAAAATATTGTGCAATTACGACGATTGTAGAGTATAAAATTTCTTATAAATTTGAAAAATCATGAGGGAGGTGAAAGTCAAATTAGAAAGAGTAATTATCAAATTAATTTTTATTACAAGAACATTCAGATAATGTGAAATTTGAAAAAATGTAGAGTACTTCACTTCATTTCAAATATTAATAACGGTCGCGCCAGACCTTGCATCACCCACATGAAAAAGGATCAAAACAATGACTAGTATTCTCGACAAACTCATTAGTTTCCCCTTCAGATAAATAATAATGCTCACATCTGCGGGGTTTATTGGTTTGTACAAGTCGAGTGAATATTGACGATGATACCTAACATATGAAAATCTGTGTACTTTTTGAGTATTTTTCATAATCACTACCGTTTTTTCATTCTTGGAGTTTGTAGAAGTGCTATGTGACCAAAGGAAGCTTTTTCTTTTTTCCCTTGGTGTGAGTAAATATTGAACCAAACATATCCCATAAAGCACCTTGGTAGTTTGGTATTTGGTCGATTTATTCAAAGGCAATTTTCCACATGTCGATCGCACCTTCCAAAGGAGTATCGACATATGATTTATTTGAAAGTAAGTGATTTTTTCCCTTCAAGATTTGTGGAAGTCCGCCGCCTTAGGTGGTTCCTGAATACCTCGGGAAATGAGATGGAAGTCGGCACCTTACGACAGGCAATCTCGCATTCGTGGGCTTCGCACTCTCTACAAAGTAACAATTAAAAATTTTATTTATATTTCAATTTTTATGGGAGAATGGTTCGATTCAATTTGCCCCCTGAAACACTTTCTGGAACCCAGTTGATGCGATTGTATTAACGGCAGCATACGCGTCTATTGAAGCAGGGCAGCAAAACGTATAAATTTCAGGTAGGTGTATCATGGGAGGGGGGTCATGTAATTGTTTATTGTATTTAAGTTTAGACTCGGTGTAAAAATAGTAGTTTATTCAATTTTTTTTTAATTAAAATTTATATAAGCCCATTACTAATTATTCTAATATTGTTACTTGCCAGCAACGAAGGAATTATTTCTACATCTTTTTTTAAACTTTTCGAGTTTTCATTAGCATTTTTCGAGGGTAAGTCGATGTACTCGCAGGCTGCCAAAGTGCACTCTTTCGCGCTGGACTGAAAGATTCATTCAGTTTGTAATTCCCTCGTTTACCTCGGAACCCTTGACAAATCAACCGTTCTTCCACTACGGTTCTTTCAGAGGATCAGTGGACACAGCGAGCTCGTATAAAACTTATTGTGGGAGGTCACGCGCGAAGTTGAATGTTGAAAGAGGTTTTGGTCGAAAAAAATTTCTGCATACGTTTGATTGGTGTGGTAATAAATGTGTTATTATATAGCGCGTTTTTATAACTTTGTCGCGTCAAGCCCCTGATGGCCACGATTGGAGTATCCAGCGGCATTCGCGTCTTCTCGCTCGCTCATGCCGTTAGATGTTCGCATCATCGCAAAACATGCCTTGAACGGTCGCGATCATGCGATATCTAGCGGCAAGTTTGAGGAATGGAAGTCGTGACATTATTCCATCGTGAAGACGGGCCGTGAGGGCAAAGTTACAAAAATCGCACTATTGGATTTCTTTTCCATGTTTTTCACAATTTTAGGAGGGTTTGTTACCACTTGGAAATATTGTACGTGGGTGGTACTCCCCAACGGACCCACCTCTTCCGCCGGCCCTGATTTGCAGTGGATAGCGAAAGAGAGCGCGCGATTCATTTACTCATAAGGTTGGAAAGAGACATTAGTGGAGACGTCTTTCCCCGGAGGATGCACCACAATGCGCACGGGCCCCGCCCCTGTGCTGAGCGTGCCCGCAGCGGCGGGCGTCGAGCAACCTCCGCCGCACGCCCCACTCCGCACTTCCACACTCCACGCGGACAGCTCATAAAATAAATGGAAGGCTCCCTCGCGTTTGTCGGCGACCAACGGGGGCTCTCAGCGCGCGCCTGCAGTTGAACGCCTCGGCGTCTCTGAGCCCCGTCGCCCTGGCCGCTCGCTCTCCGTTTCGTGGCTTCCGCCTCATGGCTCCGGCTCAGTGGCCGACTCACGACACGAAGCTGACTGCTCACGACTCGTGCTTCGGGCCTGTGGTACACGACCCGGGCCCAGGTTCACGGCTCCCGGCCAACGGCACACGGTTCACAGCACGCGGTCCAGGCTCTCAGCCCATCGCCCATGGCGCCCTGAAACCAGCTCCGATGTCCAGGCTTCGTGCTGCCAGCTCTGTTCCGACTACTGGTTCGTGTCTCATGGCTCCAAGCTGCCGACAGACAGCTAACGGCACATTTTTAATTGCTCCGGCCTCGGGTCCCGGATCACAGCGCTACCGGCCGTCCGGCCGTCCGGCCGTCCGGCCGTCACGCCTCATCTCGTATAACCCAAGGCTCCGCCCAGCACGTTGTACATGTTCTCGTCTTCCTGAGCAACCGCCATTCGAATCCCTCCCCACTTTGCACAACCGACTCATCTACGTCTATTCTCTACGTCCTTCCTGGCACCCAATATCTTCTCGCCTTTGAGCTACCGCCCCCATCAGCACGGAATTTCACAGATACTATATCACGTGTCTAATGCCTTCACACTTTTACGGCATCAATTCAATCACCATCGTCTCCCATATGACCACCTACGCTATCCCCCACAACCCTCTTCGTTCGCATCTTCATCGCCATCTCTTCCTTCTTTCGCCTCGGCGTTTTCAAGCTCTCTCTCCCTTGGCCCTAGGGCGCCACCTGCACCCTAATCCTTCCCTAACGTGGCTCCCTTAACGTGCGCGAGACTCAGCAGAGCGGAGAGGCGGCGCGTGGCGTAGCGGGGCTGTGCCGGGGCGGGGCGTATAAGGCGGCGGACGGCAAAGGGCGCTGGAGGGTGGGGAAACGCGGAAGCAGGGAGCGGCTTGGTAGCTGCGCAGGGATGGCCCGCGGCGGGCGGCGACGTGGAGAGAGACAAAGACAGAGAGAGAGAGTGAGAGAGTTGGGCGGTGGGCGTGAGCGAGGCGGGGTGGGGCGAGAAGGGGCGGGGTGGGGACGGCGCGCGCTGAGCTGTGGCCAGCCGAGGCCGTCGCGGACGCGTAACTGCACGCAATTTACGCCGCAGGCCTTTCTCCTTCCCTTAGTGTGTTTAGAGCGCGTTTCAACTCTGGACTCTTTTTTGCAGCGAAATTGAGGAATAAATTACAATAAGGAGGGGTGTATAATGGCTGCAGTACGCCCTGTTTCCACCGCCGAAAATACGTTGCGCGCGCCGTGCGTGGGGCGCGGCGGCGGCGGCGACGGCGGCGGATGCGGCGGGGCTGGTGGCAGCGGGGGTGAAGGAGGGGGTGTTGGTGCGCTGGGCGTGGCGGAGAGGGGCGAAGGGAGGGGAGCCGCCGCCGCCGCCGCCGTTGGCTTCTTTCTGCGCCCGCCTACCGAGTCACGCTGTTGTTCTCGCGCGCCGCCTCGGCCCGTGTACCGCGGTCAAACGTAACAATGGCTCCCCCTCGTGTCTTGGGAGTGGAGTGTTTTAGGGTGTTTCCGTCCGGCAGGGTTGCGCCTTGACTCCCGGGCGTTTTGTCGCGACGCCGCGAAGAGGAGACTTCCCGCGATTTTGTGTCTTCGCGAGAGGAGTGGGCCGCGGAGGGAGACAACGTGGTCCCCTCCGTTCTAGTGTGAATGTATACTCTGCGATGGGCATAATCTCTTCTGGCACGCAATCTCATGAAGAAGGGTTAGCAAAACCCACTCTGGGGATTCTAGGTTTCTTTGAAAAATGTTTTGAAACTTGTATAATGCATCACAGTGCTAAAGCGTATTAATTATATCGTTACAACTTCTAATTTTTTTTTCAGAAATAGTCCTAAACTCTGCGCCGCAGTCTAGAAGCAAATAATTAAAATTCTGAAAATTTCTTCTGAAAAAGTCTTTATAAGACTGCCTCTATTAATTATTGTTTATTTATATATATACCTCAACAATTTTAGACAGACAATATTTATAATTTAAACACTTACATATCTCTGTTTAAAAAGCATTTCGGAGCTCTGTGTGGTTCTATTATCAGGTAAAAATACTGTAATACTCAAATATCAACAATAAATAAAACGTGAAAAGTACAATTGGCAACAGCTTAATAATGAGTAAATTGAATAAAAACGAATATTACACATAGACACATTATTCTTCCGAAAAACAATCCCTCACAATCACATTCCACAATCAATTGTGTATCTAAATGCCTTCATATTGCGGAATGAAGTTCTTCTGTCGACATTTGGGGACGAACCGATAAAAATGTCGTTGTTTTTTGTAGTTTGACGTTTGGAGGGGGGGAAACAGTAATGTGTTTTCATTTTGAGAAGAAGCCTGAAGCCTGAAGTCAACATTTCAGGATTTTTAAAATTAATTTTGTGATAGTTTTCGTTCTGTGTTGTTGTGGAATTTTGTTTTTGGAAATTTTCTTAATATTCCTTCTATGTCCATTGACCCTTTCTTTTAACTTGCGTTTGTTGGCCCTGTATACGATTTTTCATAAACTTCACAGTTTATTTTGTAGATTACATTATGTTGGTCTAATTTGTTTTGTTTTTTTGTTGTTTTTTTTTAAGTTATTGGTGGTAGATATTTTGTATACAATCTTATTACATATATCTACATTATACTTGACCTTAAATACAGTTATAAGTTCTTTGTCAATTTTCGGTACATAAGGCAAACATAATCTATTTACTTTGACTTTAGAGGAAAACACTAGCTGTCTTGGTTTTTCTATTTTTTTGATAAGATAATCTATACATTACATATCTTGAATTGATATTCAGAGGGTATTCATTGTTTCTTAATAAGTAGAAAATCTTGTCTATATTTTTGGGATGAAGGTTTTCTACCAATAAGCTGTTGCCAATTGTATTTTCACGTTTATTTATTGTTAATATTTATGTATTACAGTATTTGTACCTGATGATGAAGGCTCCGAAAAGTTTACGTAGAGATATGTAAATGTTTAAGTTATAAGTATTTTCTGTCTTAAATTGTTGAGGTACAATAAACAAGATCAATATATACCCGAAACTGCAATGCAGCTACGAATAATTACGGAAAAATCGTAATTACGACAAACTCGTATAATTACAATTACTCGCAAAATTCACTATTTGAATTGATAAACATGTCTTAAAACTATTGTACGATTGCATAACCTGTATAACTATACACAGGTGATTTGGTTTCGCCCGCATAAATTCTTCGCAACATCTCTCGATGGTGTATTGATAAAAAAATCTCTTGGACGTATTGCTGATTGACGCTTCAACAATGAGTTACTGTTCTTTGATATCTAGATTAATATACGAAAGCTAGCATATCCTATAGCGACGCATTATTGTATTCTTCTCCAGAAAGAAACATTAATTTTCTTGATAAGCACAATGACAAAACGCTTCATCGTATCATTTTGAATTCTATTATGTGAAGTAAGAAAAACGACGCTCCTATATCTGAGTGTCTATTTCTCCTATATCTTAGTTCTGGCATATCCCTTTAGCAGTGTAGTAGTACAGCATGAGTTACAATATAAGTACATCAACAAAAAAATTTTAGAACTGTGTTTCTGCGAGAAAATGGTGAAAGGATATGTTATTTCTCATGTATTACTCATGTTGATAGTGTGTTTATGTCGTTGAAATGTATCACCGCGTATAATGTTCTGTATATGGAATATATTATATATTACAGAAAAATATTCATATAAATCATATCAATTACAGGGATGTAGCGTAATCGGTCTGGTTTCTGTCATGTAAATGAATCTAGCTCTGTGCCTAACTTGGCCAACATACCTATCAACTTATCTACCACAAGCAATTTTACGGAGCCGCAACTCATTTGCAGCCGTAATTGTCCGTGGAGCAACATGCGCCCGCTCCGGCCCTTCGGCCTGCCACCCTCCGGCCGCCGCGCCGGCTTGGCCCAGCCTAAAGGGCGTCTTATCTCCGCCCGGCGCAACAAAGCGGCAGTCATCAACTCGACCGACACTCGAAACTCGCTCCTCCGCTCCTCGCTCCTCGCCCGTCTCCAACTACGAGCAAGTTTCGGGGGAACTACAGCGCTACAGATCGATGGCTGGTTGCGTAAGCAGGGGCGTGCAAACCGCTTCCCCCGCCCCCGCCACTCCCCGCCACTCCCACGCCCGACGCCCGCTCGTCGACGTGCCACAGGGCGGCTGGCTAGACGAGCGCTGAATGGCGGAGCTCAATAGCGGGCGGACGTCCTCGATGGCTCGTTTTTAGCGCTGCTGGTAGGAAAATAAAATAAAATCGGGCTTGGGAACCAGTGCAAAGTGCTTGCTACAGTATTTCAACTATGTAGAGTGAAGAGGAAACGAGATTGAAGCAGAGTGATGTGAAGGGAAATGAGATGAGATTATCTGAGGTGATGCCGAGTGGAGGTATGGTGAGGTGAATAGGGATGATGTGAAGTGAGATGAAGTGAAGCGACCAACATGAAACAAAGATCTGCAGAAAATGTTCCTTACATTAGTGAAGTATTTTTTCTGTGCATGTTTAGCAATTATTATATTCCCCATATTTTTGTTTTTACTATCTATTACTCTTCTGACACCACTTCACATAGCTATTACCAGAATACATGTGTCTGCATTCTCTCGGGGCTGATTTGTATCGTATTCTCTCCCCAATCCTGGGTTAAATAATTTGGTTTCGGTGATAATTTGGACCCTCCTGGTCAAGTACTTCCTTTGATCATCGAAGGCTTTGAGAAGCCGCCCCCTCCTCCGCTCCCTTCACCACAGTTGCTGCCACTATCCGTCCCCTCCACCGAGCCCTTGTCATCGCCATTTTCTCATTCGCTGTTCTCACGACTCGGAATGATCAGCGCAATTCACTGCTGGTTCTTCTTCCGCGCAGCTGCCGTAACGTTCATTTATTATATTTTTCTGATCAATAATACTTGATACAAAAAGAACTTATCAAACTACAACCTACTATTAATTTAACTTTAAAAATAATGTCGGTGACGGTTTTTGGAGAAATTATTCAGCGCATAAAATTAAAAGCAGAAAACATTTTAGCGTTTGCTCCAAGGATCAGTAAACATCGCGAAACACTCGGTAAAGTTGGAGTCTCATACCCAGATCTTAGAATGTTCGTTGCGGACCTTAATTCGGCATTATAAAAAACGTGAATATGATTATAATTCTTATGAATGTACTAGTTGTGTAACATGTAACATCGATAACTAACTGCAAATCGTACCTGACTACAAAGATTTTTAGTAGTTTCCGTCCATTAGGCCACTGATAGAATAAACTACCTTGTGTTCTTACAATTTTTGCTTTTCCTCGTAATGATGGTGGGACACTATGTACCTACGGTTTTTTGTCCCACGAGGATATTTCACTTTCAATGTAGCGACGCTCTAAGCTGAGTACACAGAGCAAGTAGTTATCGTTGCTTTTGCCTCTCCCTCCAAGTCAAACAATCTTAATGAGCATACTTGAAACAATCTCAATTGCAAAATTAATCAAACTATCTCGAAGGAAGGACAATTACTAACTACTACGGAGTAAGCTGAAGTTGTTTCATAACTGGTACGTTGACACACATAACACCTGGTGCCAAGAATATAACATTCACTTTTACCTAGGCAATCATCCCACGCGTCAACAATATAACTCGTAGCAAATAACAAAGATATTCACTAATTCAATTTATTTGGTTAGATTTAATTGTGATGTCTTATAAATGCAAGAGTCCTCTTAATTGCAGATAATTATTAGACTTTAATTGCACTTGACAATCATAAAACTATACAAAATTATGATTGTCTAATTTCAGAATACAATGTTTTGTGTGCCTAATATATTTACCCTTGAATTATTTTGTTATAAATGATCCTTGTTTATTATTCCAAATAATGTTTCGTTTCAATTAATTTGTGAATCACATTTGGTAAAATTTAGACCCAGAAGTAATAGAAATGTATTTGATAAACACAATGCTGGCATTTTTGTAGATCATCCTTTGTTCTTTTGTGATCTCACACATACGGGGAATTTTCTACTCGCCGACATTGTTTCCAACGCCTACCACCTGAACCAGTGAAAACAAAACATTCCTTAATTATATGAAAATCACACTTTCCGTTTTCTGTATTTACAGGAATCGAGCTTTAGCTGAATCTGGTGGGCGAACCCTCAGTTAATTAAATTGATCAAAGAGACAAGTTTGTGGCGCCTGTGATGCAGGATTCATGAACACGCCTCCTTCACTCTCCATGAATAATATATGCAGAGGGCAGGTGTAGCGGTCACGACCTACGAACCTATTGCATGTAATCGTAACGACGTTTCTGGAAATTCGTTCATTTACCCACGAACAAACTACATAGTAAGAGGTAAATAGAGAATTCATGAAAATTTACTCCTTCGTGAAGAATCAACGAATCGAGAACGCATAAATTTGGTTATGACTCTCCTTTTATTTTATGCTGCAAAAAATTAATAGAAGTGAATAAAAGTTAATAGAAGAATAGTTTTTTTCTTAATTCTCGGCCTCAAAAAAATGTGCACAGATAATTTCTTCCCCATTCGTCATATACAGTTTTTACTCTTTTTTTGACCAAATAAATAAAAAAAGAAAAAATATGTACATAACTACTAATATTTGCCTTTGACTTATGGCACAAATATCGCCTTTTTTTAAACGTAAATGTAAATAAGCGTCCACATAATTTTTTACGTTTTTGGAAGATTTTAAAATAAGTTTGATCATTAAGAATTACGATTGAAAATCAAAATACTAAAAGGCACGAATTTCTTTATTCTTCACAATCTTTCATAAACGTTGTATGCATCCTGATGTTACGTTTCGGTGGCAAATATCTCATTATTATTGATTTTTTATGTTTGAATATTAATTTTTTAGATACAGAAGCTCTTTAAATATACTTTGAGTACCATAAGATGATTTTCATTGACGATAGCAATATTGATTATTGCACTGAACGCCATAAGTTAAATTTCATTGATGATAGCAATATTGATTGTGGAGAAACTGTGGAATGAGAGGCGGGGAAACGGGAGAACCTGGAGAAATGCTTACAAGAACTCACTTAGTCCACCACAAATTCCACATGGATTGAAAGGGGTAGATGACTTAGATCCCAGCGATAGATCGTATAATTAGGAACAGAGAGATGTTTTATTTAAATGTGACGTAAACTTTCATAAGATTAGTGCCTTTTGTTGTTTTTTGAAAACAGATGAGTCTCAGATTTAATTTCTGTTCATGTGTAACAGGGAAATGTGACTGCCTTGCAATTCTGAAAGGAATACATTACGTTCCAACCCATCCATTTCAATTACAACACTAAACTAAAACGACATAATTTTCTTCTGATAGCAGAATCTGTGCATGGGTAATATAAATCTTAGCATAAACGGTTATCGAGAAATCGGAACGTGAACGGAAAAAAAATTCCAATGTGTTCCAATGCCGTCGATTTCTTCCCAAAACTTTGAAGCCCTTGAAGTTTTTTCGAAGCCTTCAAAAATAATCAATCACTGCCAGCTTTCAGGTCACTCTCGAATATCGAACTGTCCCCACTGGCGTCGAGTTACCGTGTTCCCTTTGTTCTCCGTTACTTTAATTCTTGAATTTTATAAGTGATGATTTTGACGACTGAATAAAATACCATGTGTGCCTTTAACACTGGACTCAACCCTATTGGCAAATGTATATACCATCGTCATTATATCAAAGTACGTATTTTATTGACTACTTAGTTTAAGGTTGTGTTCCCAAAAATATTAAATGTTTTTACGGAAAGTTATTTACGGATATCGATCGCTATAGGATTCTGCTATAGGATGCATTCTCTATAAACGAAGTAAACGGGAAACAACTTTGCATAGGCACTACCTGATATAATCTCTCAGTGCATCGTATTCTCTTCGGATATAATTGCTCGGACAATAACAAAACTACATTATACCATGTTTAAGAGAAACTAAACGTTCATGTAGGAGATTCCTTCCACATTCTGTAAGAGCAAATCAACCAAGAGCGCAAAATTCAGCATATCTCGGCTATGGTTTTTGAACCTCTTTGAGACAAACGCAATTAGTTGCAATGCATTGCCTTTATAAATATTTCTTCGTAGTTGGATAGAGTACGGCGGCATGTTTGACGTCTAACAAATAAATCGAAATATTTCGTGTGAGATGTGATTAGCACCTCGCGTCAGAGAGAGAAAGCCTTATTTAGAAGGGGAATTTGCACAGGGTTAAAATGTTTAATTTTATTGGTCGTCATATTAATATTAATTAATTAAAGAGAGCTAAACTTGTTTGTAAAATCCTAAAATAAAAAGGAAATATAGAAGAATACTTCAGATATATTAAACAAAATAATTTTTTCGTCGCAGTCCTAAACTGGTAACGGAAGTATCAATACAGAAAGTGGAGTAAATTTTCGCGGAGATCTCTAGGAGACCATTTAGGGCAAATATTGATTATGTATTTAATTACGTAAAAATAAAAAAAATAAGAGACCCACGTCCCTACACACATTTATTATTCTCTTTTCCTCCGACACACATGCTGGATGGCTGAGATGTTATTTAACACCATAGGGATTAGCTGGCAAAATATATGTTAAAGTAACATTGCCACAAATACAAAATACGCATTTCATTTAACATACTACTATAATTATATCTACACCTTCTTATGTTGTAAAAAAATTTGAAAAAATCATCATGGTGAGATTTATGAGAGGCGTAATTCTCAACAATTAAATAATTGTTCTATGCACTTGTCGACCCTTCAAACCTTTGAACTGCTTCTCAGAATTTTTTTAACACCATACGCCCACTTGCATTTACAATTCTACTGCAGTATGATAATGTGTGCGATATGAATCTTACAAATTGGGTTGAAATCTTGAAATGTCACAAGTTGCCAGTTTCAAGCAGAGCGCTCTCGGAATTCGTAGGGTTTTGGAAGCCTGCAGTTTTTCGTGTGCTCTGCTCGCGACGTGCGTCCGAGGACATTAACCTGCTGCACCGCCGCACGTAGCTCGCGCAGTTTCTGCTGCTGCCCCCCGCCACGCCACGCCACGCCTCGCCACGCCACGACCGAGGAGGCGACTGCGCGGGCGGAGTCAATTCTCAGCGCCGCCCCCGCCACAGCCACAGCCACCGCGCCCGCGCCCGCGCCCGCCCGCGGCAACTCGCCCACGCTCCCCGGCCACAGCGGCCTTCTCGCTCCCTCAACCTGCCCATTAACGCACTCCTCGCCGTCCTCCGCCGTCTCCGCCTCCGACCGCACGCTCTTTGCGCCTGCTCCGCCCCGCCCCGCCCCGCCGCCCAAGGACCATAGTAGTAGTACGCAGCCTACGGCGACGACGACGGCGCGGCGATGGCGACGGCAGCAGCTGTTTCGAAGCGAGTTGGCTCCTCGCCAGCCGTCCCCACCCCCGTCCCCCGCCTCCACCCCGCCACAACCACGCCCGCGTACCTACCATGCGCACCACGCCCTCTTCCCTCTGCCGAACCACCTGGCGACTGCCCCGTGCCACCGCCGCCGCCGTCAGATTTGAAATTGTAATAGCGCACAGCATTCATGAGAGGGCGGCGGCCGCCACCGCCGGGGGCGGCCTCGGCAGCGGCGGCGATGGGGGCGGGGCCGGCGCCCCGGCGGAGCGGCGGCACGGCAGCAGCGGCGGCGGCGGCTTCGTCTGTGTTCCTCCGTGTCCCCTGCACTCTCGGCTGCCGCCCCGCCCCAGTCCCCGCCCCCACCCCCTGGCGGCGCGGGCTTCTTGCGGCGTGCTGTTACAGGTGCTCGGCGCCGGCGCGGCGGCGGCGGCGCCGCGCCGCCACAGAGCTCCGTGTCTTTGCGAGTTCCGCCGCTCGTTTGCAACCCCCGCGCGCCCCGTCCCGCCCCCGCCGCCCCCACCCACGCCTCCGGCTGCGAGCGCGGTGGGACGCCGCCGCGGCTGGCGGGCGGCCGGGCTGCGCGCTGTGGTTGCCGGCAAGCTGCGCGCGCAGCGGCCGACGCGCGTCTGCCGCCACGCCCCCACAACGCCCCCACAACGCCCACGCCACGCCCACGCCACGCCCCCGCGACCACCCCGCGACGCCCTCGCGGTGCCCTCGTCAGCTGCGTCCGAATTGATGTTGGAGGATGGTTCTTCTGATGTGAAGGTTGCCTACCGATGGCAATAGCGCCTCCTGCGCCACCGTGAAATGCCACGAGTTAATCAGCGCACCATGAAAGGAAACGTGAAATCGTTCGCCAACTCGGTTTTGATAGAGCGATGGTGCTGCCGAATCTTGCTGCAACGTGTTTCTCACAGCATATATGTAAGATTTTGATCTTATGTTCAAAGGAGGTATAGCCAGTATATTAATAGTAAAAATTTAATATAAATAACAGTAACAAGCGTAATTAAAGATATTTTTATGCCTTTCAAATCTACACTTAGTTCCAAAAACGGCCTCAGTACTAATCAATCTCTTACGAGATAACTTAGAGGAGACTACTTAATTAGGCCATCCATACCTCCACGTTTCACTGGTGGCAACTACCTTGACATGACTGACGACAGTGATAAAAAATGTGCTACACGTCTTCCCGTCTAGTGGTTAAAGGTGTAGTAGATGATGATGATGATGATAGTGATGATGGGGATGATAAAATTCGAAACCACCACACTGATCTGGCCTTTTTTGTGAAATCGGTAGGAGATAAACACCGAAGTGACCATAAAACAACAATCCTATAAAATTCCAGAATGTTATCGTGTTTCTCCTAGCGTTCATTTCATTAAAATGTTGAATGATTTGTAAATATTGAATGTGAAAAATCATATTTTTCAAATTCACTTGTCTACACTATTGCCTGCATCATAGGTCTTGGTAGAAGAATATCACTCCCTTTACCAGAATGGGCTCTAGCAATTTTACATTTTGTATCTTTAGGTATAATTTTTTTTCGATTGTTAAATGTATAGTGGAGAAGAAATTGGTTTATTATTGGAATTACAAAACTGATATACTGAGAGACCGCGTTGATACACACATCACCACGTACATGGTGCCAACGAACGTGATAATATTTACTTTTGGGGACCCTCGATATGACCCACATTCTGTTCCTCCTCCATTTTACCATATATCTCTACCTATCTTGTAAATAATCTGCACTCATATTTTGAAGGGTTTGAAAATTTGAAAACCTTTTCCATAACATCTAGTAAATTACTCTGGAGACGGCAGATGCTCCCGTTGACGAACAAAGGCCGTGAAAAAAACTTCTTGGAAGTGAAGGCTGCAAATAAAGTAAAGTTTTTTTGGGGAGCCATCACAGTACCACAGACCATACACAGCAAACTCTTTTAGAGGCCGCTCTTTTTCATTTTTTTCAGAGTTACGTATTGAATATTAGGTTCTTCAAGATTATCTTCTGTAAATCAGTCGTTTATAGAACATATTATAGAGAACATAACCGAATTTCATTGGTGAATTTCGTAGGAATTTTTGTTACTTTTTACTTGTTATTTTTTCTGCATTTTGCTAGTAGCGGCAACTGAAGAATTTCAGTTGTTTCGTGTAACTGAATTGTGGCATGACTATCTAATCTCCTCACAAAATATATATGTTCTATTCTCCTCACAAAATTTCTGACCCATATTTGTCCAAAATCATTATATTATTATATAAAAACGTCACTAATTGATATTTCTGGCAAGTATTCTGACTTTTGTTTGATGGTTCGGCGGGTCGGTTCATTCTAACAAAGTCAGATTAAGTTAACTCAGCAAAATCAAAAGTGATACGTTAGTCGATGACCTAATTGCTGTTCGAGCAAGCAATCGCGCAACGGTTGAATTTATAATTACAAATTATTCAATATCTCTACGGCAACGCGATGTATACATACTCAAATCTTGGTCATTTACGTTTCTAACAAGACGCTCGGCAATTTCTTAAATTAGTATCTCCTAATATAATCTCAATTATATAAGGAGTTGAGAAGGGAAACCGTATTGACCCGTTGCAATCATTGAATTTTCGGGGAACGAATCTTTATTCTTACCCCTCCCCCCCCCCCCCCCCAACAAATTCAATACTCGAACATGAAAGCTAAAACTTACCTTCACAGTTTATTGTTTGGAAAGTGTTTCTTTACGTGACAATGGTCTTTGCCGTATGTGTACTGCGAAGAAGTACTAGCCATACGACACAACAGATTAGTGCAATGTAAACAAAACACTAGGTAGAAATTAATCAACATAGTTGTCTCCTCGCTTATTGAGAATGATCCCAAGAGTTATACAAAGTTTCCATGTTTTCTGCTAAAAACAATTGTTACCAATTTCAAAATGCCGGACGAGTTTACTAGCATTTCTTCGTCCGTAAAAATTTTATTCATATGCCAAAGACACAGTTTCTTTATTGTTACGCAAGTAACTATAATGATCCGATATATATATATATATATATATATATATATATATAATTAAACTTAATTCTCAACTTTAGAACGTTCCTGTAGTGTTACATAATCTATATTCTAGTATTACTAATTTTATATTACTTCTTCTTATATTACTAATTTTCAATGCTCACAGAATTGATAATTCTTTGAAATGTATTGTGGATGACAGGAATTTTCTGCAGATCATATATGGCTGCTTTTGTCCAGATTGGTCAAGGGTAGAGAAGTAGAGGTCTGATAAGGATGATGTCATTGTTTAGAGAAAGTTTACTGTTTATATTTATCAGTGGCTTCAACTGTAGTATTTTGGCTTTGACGTGTTGAACTTTGGTATTTGTAAGTTTCCCAGCTCAGTCATATTCATTCGAAGGTCAAGCTATTTAACTGCTTTGTTGGGTAGAATTCTTGAGATTTTGTTGCTATTGATTTTAAACAGAGAGGAAATGGAATAAGTTCTGAATGTGAACATTTTATTCTTAGATTTAGTGGGGTTGATCTTCATCTTCTCTTTGATGAACCAACTTTCTATTTTATTACCGTTCCTATGTTTCATTAGCTACGAAAATTTATTGAGCAGTGGGACTTTAGTAGATTGCGATATATTCTCCAAACTGGGCTATGTAGGTTAATCTGGAAATGGTCATATCTATTGTGAATAGCTTAAAGAGTAATGGAGATAAGATGAACTCTGAAGTAAACTCCAGGTAAACCAGTTCAATGGGACGGAGATTTGAGTTAGGATTTTCTAATGCAATGAGTTGAATGCAATGAAAGATGAAAAATAATTACCACTGACATTTCCCTGTTACATTATCATTCAGGAGGCCTCAGCTCTTGAAGGATCTGCAACCCCCAGTAAATAAGAAGCAAATAATATGTAAATAAAAATAGAGAAGCACTCTCCTTGACTGCAGCACACGAAGGGTTTTCGTCGCCAGCCAAACCGTGCATCCACCAAGAAGACTGTGGACATTTTATTGCTCAAAATAAACAGCCTGTAACATCGAATAAAATTTAAGAAATAAGAGAACATCTCGCAGGTATGGCGATCAACAGAACCTTGGGAAAGTTTAGTGACCAAAAACATGTCCTAAGTAAAGAACTACGCTTACGCCTGTGCATATGCCAATGTATGTGTGCGTGTGTGTTGAGCAGCCCGTCGACACAACGCGTCGAGTGTCCTTCATGGAAAACGTCCCACGAGGCCGTCTGTTGACAGCCACGTGGAACCCTCTCAGAGATCGCTTGATATATTTCGAAGGCGGACATACGAGTCAAGAAACATTTGTGGTCTTTAGGCGCCCTGAGTTGAAAATTACAAATAGTACAAAACATCATGGATATCGGGAACGTGTTTCCACAGCAGCCTAGCAGCTATCATAACAGAAGGCTTAGTACTGGGAACGTCACGCCTAACAGAACAATCAATAGAATTCCTGGATTATTTTGTGACCGTAAACATTCTTTGAGTAAAGAAACAAGCAAATGGCGTAGCAGCGACGTACGGTCCAAGGCATGTTCTTCAGAGGACAATTCCCCAAGAGGCGACGTCACGTCCAGTGTGTGCTGAGCTGTCGTCGCGGTGGCGCCCAAGGCAGGACGCGTATTTATTCGAGCAATCGCGAAAGCGAAGCCTCCGTGCGCACGCGTGCGTATGTTGTGCTCTGCGGCGTAATTTTCACGACGGTCTCGTCCGTGCTGCCCCCGCGTTGGTGCTGAAGGGCGCGGCTAGGGACCGACGCCTCTCTGCACTCGGCGCTTTCGGGCGGCCTCTTCGCTCTCCCCGCTGCTACCGCTCCCCGCGCTCGCCTCGCTTTTCCCTTTTTCCCCGCTCTCGCCGTTCTACTGCACGCCCCGTCGTCATTCTTTCCACTTTCACACTTCTCGCTCTTCGCTCTTTCCCTCTCCCATCAAATCTCCCAAACTCCCCGCTTTCCCCGCTCCTCCCACTCTCCCCGCTCCTCTCACACTCCCAGCTCCTCCCACACTCCCAGCTCCTCCTACCCTCCCCGCTTTCCCCGCTCCGACACACTCCCCACTCCTCCCTCACTACACATTTAACTCGCTCCGCCCGTACTCCCCGTTCCTCCCACACTCCCCGCTTTCCCAGCTCCTCCCACTCTCCCCGCTCTTCCCACACACCCAGCTCTTCCCACACTCCCAGCTCCTCCTATACTCCCTTCTACTCCCACACTCCCAGCTCCTCTCACACTCCCCCTTCTTCCCACACTCCCCGCTGTCACCGTGCCTCACGCACCCGCTTTCCCCGTTCTTTACGCTTTCCAGTTTTCCCCGCACTCCCTGCTTCTACTTTCCCCACTCATTCCGTGTCTTCCGCAATCCCCGCTCTGCCAGTGCTTTCGACTCTCTCTCTCTCTCTCTCTCTCTCTCTCTCTCCATCCGGTGCAATAACCTCAGTGATACGGGTCGCTTGCATTGAGAGCATGGGACACTGATCGGTCTGGTTTCGCTTAACACTTTTAGATTTTTACTAGCTTGGCGTGAGGCCTCCAATGGTATTTTCATGTTACAATTTTCAATTATGTATATATTATATCAATTATGTATATTAAAAATGTTAAACATTACATTTGCCTGTCTCATCCATCCTGGACAGAGGAAGGTATATGTACAAGAAGGTTTAATTATCGTCAATCTGATGAGTCGAGTCGTTACGACTCATATTTTGCCGGAAGGGAAGTGTAGGAACTGTAAGTTTATTGAACGTTTCAAACTCACATTTGTTTTTATAGAATCCCTCCCCCCCAAAAATAGTCGTTTTAAAAAAATTATCTTGTAATGTACTAAATGGATCTTGGAAAAGTGGTTCCCAATAAATAAGCCGATACGTGTAGAATGACACCATATTTACCTTCAGTGGTCTACAGAAAGAGGTATACTTGGAATAATGGACTGAGTCTCGGATAACGGACACACGCAGATTCTACCCGATTACTATGTCCAGACATTTATTTGTTTATCTAACGTCTGAAATAACAATTACAACTGTCTAGAAGCAAACCAAAGAACGAATTCCCGCACTCGCTCAATGAAACAAGAAGAATTGGATGAAAAGATCAAACGATAAGGAAGTCAGTGATTCAGACACTGTACGATACTTATTAGTTGTACATTCTATCATTAGAAGTATACAAAACGATACTCGTATATGAGGTCACTAATTTGTTACTATCAGTATTAAAATAATATTATTTTCGTTTTTAATGTTCAATATAGTTCCATAGAAATAGTTAATTTCCAGAAAAGATTTTACTGTGCATTTGAATTTGTGTATCGATTAATTGCTTAATGCTATTTGAAGTCTGTTTTGAGAAAGTTATGCACGCCGATTGCATTTCATGGATATTTGAAGCATTCAATTGTAAATACATTGCATACGTATGCTGTAAGATGTCTCGTAATAAAATACCTCTCTTTTCGTTTTTTTTTTCAGCCCATTCTACGGCATGGAGTGTTTATTAATAAAATGCTTTCTGCAACGCAGAAATGAGTTTCTCACTTCCCCTCAAGAGTAAATAATGTGCTACAATCTTCTTCAAAAGGCAGCAGATGAGAAGTTGCTTAGTGAGCGTTCTGTAACATTCTCGGAAATCTAATTGTGATCGCACGTGTCACTTGTTACTCGACAAACAGCAATATTACTTCAGAGAAACAAGTTATGAGTGTTTACTGACGAATAGAAAGAGAATACTAGTTACCTCCATTATTGAATAATTCACTAAATTTACATTTTTACTTTCCCGTATACGAACGTATACACGGAGTGATATACGTAGTATAGGGAAAATTATGTAATGCTGCGCGAGAGAAAAATGGCGAATTTTCGGCGGAAAACAATTGATTGCCGGACCGTAATATCGAAAAGTGGATAAAACCAGTTGCTAAGAAAAATAATCCCCTAATACGTGGTGTAGCCAGAAACCCTCTTTTGTGGGTCCTTGATATCGAAAAACCAATTGAAAGGAAAACGCCCGTCTGCCCGTCCGTCTGTGAACACTGCAAGCACCTAAACCATACGTACGATTTCTTCCAAAATGGGTATTCCCCGGTCGATCTGGTTCTAGTCGAAGCTTTGAGATTTTGAAAACGATTCTTCAAACTTTGGGGGTACTTTACATAAGGCCATCGGACATTTTCAAAATTTTCTCAAAAACGGCTCCAATTTTTTCTTTAAATTTCTTGTATGAATAGAGTAAGATACACTTATTAGCATGGCATAGGTCGGATTTTCACGGATAACTCGAAAATTGTGAAAGTTTGAATTTTTTTCGGCGTCTTTCTCCAACTACAAAATTGAAGATAGAGATTTTTCTTTAAATAAAATGTGCTCTCCAAAGCGAGTTCTTTGTTTAAGATCAGGTACATTGTTCTGAAAATTTTAGTAGTTTTCGTGCAATATTGCGTGCAATATGTGCAATTTTAAAAAAATTACAAAAACTAGATTTTCTCAAAAACTGCTCCAAATTTTTTCTTTAAACTTTTGGTAGGGATAGTGCTAAATATACACTATGAAATGACATAAACGCCATATTGCTGTATCCTTTTTTTTTTCAAAATTGAAAAAAATGTAATTTTTTTGACTTTTTCTCTTGTCTCTTTTCTAACTTGTCTTGCATACTACCGTCGAATTGTTCACATTATTATACTTATGAGTACATGTGCTTTAAATAATGGCAAGTAAAATTTATCGAAAACACAACCGTTTTCTGTGAAAACTAGCTCAAATTTCCGCATTTTCAGAAACGCTCAAACGCCATTTTCTCGTAAATGGCTAAAAAAATTCTTCAAACTTTTCGATCGGATAGTGCTAATTGCACTCTTTAATATGACGTAAAGTTGAGGAATTGTTTTGTTTTTTCAAAAATTACACATATGTAATTTTTTTAAAGCATCTTTCACATCTTTAATATTCACATTACCAGCAATTTGTAAACATTATTATATTTGTGAGTGTAAGTGCTTTATGTAACTTCAAATAAAGTATTTTGAAAACTCAAAAATTTTCTGTGAAAATATGCTTCACATTTCGCATTTTTAATAGCGCTAAAACGCAATTTTCTTTAAAACGGCACATAATTTTTAAAAGAAAATTGCCATTTACGGCTAGGTTTTTGTGTTCTTTAATACTCTAAAATTAATATTTTCTTTCTACCAATAGAAACCGAAAAATTAAAAAAATGACAAAAATGTACTTTTGGCGGTGATAGATGGTAGCTGGCAAGAAGAGTATGTGACAATTACGAATAGCTAGCGAAGACCTAAGGAAATAGAAAACTAATACGGGAAAGTCTGTGCAATTCGGTGACATCACTAGTTTCTAAATGTAATAAATGTTTATATTATCATGATAGAATTCCACAATATTTTAACTGCCTCTTCAAAGAAGAAAACACGTTTTCAAATATTAACTTATGTTTTTATTTTCTTTCTTAATGATTCCTATACCTAAGAACGAAGATATTCATAAAATCGTAGTGATTTTTATCTCTATGATTTCGAAGAAATATACTATAAAGCAATATTAATTACATCGGATGATTGTTAAGCAACGGGAGTTCAGCTTGCCCGAATGTTTGCAGAAAAAGTAAATAAGAATAATTTTTTGTCCAACTCTTAAACAACGTTCACTTACAATAAATGTTCTTATAATATCTCAGGAAAGGTGTTTTTCTATTTTCAATTTTCAGTGCAAGTTAAAAAATTGAACACTGTCTCTGTGGAAAAGATTATTAATAAGGTGACCTGTTAATTCTCATCTTCCACTTTTCCGCTACGCCTGTAAATACATATCTTTGCATTCGCTGAATTGACAACTCTGGACCATTTAGTTTTAATTTTTGCTTTTGTTTTGTTAATGTTGGAGAAAGTCGATCTGTATGACAATTTACACCATCTATTCGTTTAATTTCAACAATACTGTACATTAAGCTTTCCTTTCTTCCTAATTCCTATTTATATGTCTGGTTAAGATGTGAAAAAACTAAAACTGTGGTAGAATCTTATTTTCTTCCATCAGGATGTACAGCTATACAGCGGATAAAATGGAATCTTGAACGTTCATTATTCCTTTTTTTGTTTCTCGCTTATGAGACTAAATGTAGCTTTCAAAAATAAATGAGTGATTTTATTTATAAAACTATTCTCCACGTCCCCTGCACTTCAAAATATCCTGTAATTTACAGTAAAATACTATCATGGCCATGAAGTGTGAGAATAATGGCGCACTCAACAAAATCACTAATGTGGGAAACTTATCGGATACAATATTCTCCTCTGAATAGTCAGAAACTCAAATTAAAATAATCGAGTTGGTTCGTTAAATTCAATTCATTGGAAAAACTCGCAAACCTAAGAGAGTCACGCAAGGTATTTTCACCACCAGGAGCATATCCCCCTCCATATCGAACGAAGAATAACGAAAGCATTAGATTTCATGGAACATAATTATATCGATTACGTAAATTCCACTCGAAATGAGGTTTCTCAATCAATGATCTTTTGTTTCTACGTAGACTAAAGGTTTAAATATAAAATTTTAAAGGTTTTTATATGCTTTATGAAATTAATTTTGACCTATATAAACAAGTGTTGGTTCTTCAGCTAGCTTGATCTCTGCATATTTTTATAATAACAATGCATTTCCTGTATTATACATTGAATAAAATGATATAATCAATGAGAGTGTAATGTATATTGGATAATACGAAAGGATCGAATCAAGCTTTCTACAGACTACTCAGCTATTCAGGATAACTTCAAATTTTGTTCGTATTTGTACATTTATATACAAATTTAGTACGATTGCAAGTTGTCATGCGACGGGGATGATAGAATCGTTCCCAAAGAATTTCCTTAATAAACAATCAAATCTGTACCGGCCAATGGATATCAGAATTTGAATACTCATCTGAGCGGTCGAAACGAGTTCGGAAACCGCTCTTAGTATTTGAGTGCATGGGCTATGTCGAAAGATTGCAACAGGTCTCTAACTGGCATGGCCAGATCGAAAGACAATCTGGTTAAATGGGAGCTCTAAAAGGTAAAGCTCTTTAGCGGGTAAATTCCAACAATGGCCCGTGCTTTGAACCGCATCCTAAACCCCGAACACTACGAGCAGAGAACCCGTCTTTCCACTGCAGAAAATGAAATGGCAAACGCAGTTGTTCTTACAGGAAAATTGAAATTGGCATTTGCTCAGTATTGAATTTATGTTTTCTTATTAATTCGCCTTTCTCTAAATAAAAATAATGTAGATTTCGCTTTAGTTGATTGAGATTGATGACTTTATTTTTAATTTATTTTAGCTTTTTATTCTGAACTGTTGCTTCTTCTAAACATTTTACGTGCTTCCACGGATCTCACTTTGTACGCCTCGTGCTATGGGTACCAATGTCTGACCATAGTGGTTATCGCCCTCCGTTGTGAGAATGTGAGTAAGGCTCATCGCTCACATTCAACAATCGACCCAGACGACGTACTGGATTTCCCGCGCGACTCCAGACTCCCCTCGTATTCATAACGATTGCGCCGGTCCTGAATCGGAATGTTTATCCGGGATCATTGCTGCGTTCCCGTGTACCTGTTTGTACAGCTGCTGCTTCGCAGACCGCGCCCTTTCACCATCTCTCTCACTCTGATTCTCTCTGCCACGCGCGCTCTCTCCCACTCCCGCCGAGGATATCTTGCCATTCCTCTTCCCTTCTATTCGTAATTATCTCTCCTTTCCTGCACCCTTTTTTCTGCCACTTGCACTCTATCATTTTTCTTTCTATCCTCTCAATATCGTTATTCGTCCGTGTCTGCTTTCGGGACATGCAGCTTCATGTGGTTATATCCCACAAAGTTTATGAAACAAGCGATAATCATCGATTATCTTTCGAGTCGCAAGTTCCTCCTCAGTAAAACTCTTTCCACCCTTTCTCATTTGTTTTGAACATTTTGGTTGAAGATGGCATCCAGATATATTTAGTAAATGTAGAACAAAAACGCGAACCCCTTTACGATAGTACTTCTGTAGAAATCGTTTGAGACTTGTGAGAAAACAGCTGCCGTTAATTTTATGTTTTTTCATTAAAAATTTAAAATGTTAAAGCTGAATATTAAATAAGTGTATTACGGTGTGTTTGATAAAAGGCGAATATAAATATGAATCATGGATTATGAGTTAAACAATTGAGGAGAAACCCAGAAAACCCGTGTTTGTTTCAGGGCCGCCAAATAAGCCTATGCAGTGAACATAGCTACTTCCTTTAAAAAAACGTATTCCTATAAAGATTTGTGTATTGTTTTTCCATGTATTCTTTAAATTAATAATGTATACTGGCGTCTCCTCAGATTTAGTTGTGCGAGTTGACGGCATACCTCCGCAGGCATTCCTCATTCATGCCCATCACGCATTTCCGTCCGAACTCCCACACCCATTCCGCCCTTTTCGGATCACTCCCGTTCCTCCCTGCCTCGTCCCGTGCCGACCCGCCTCGCTCAGCCCCGCTCTCCCTGGCCGCCGCCGTCGCGACGGGTCGGCTCGTCGGGGCGTGCAGCGTGCGCCGCGGGCGGCTCTCTGGGGCTGCACGCAGCGAAGAGCACGCACGCCCACGCGCGCCCTCCCCCGCACGCCCTCCCCCGCACGCCCTCCCCCGCACGCCCTCCCCCGCACGCCCTCCCCCGCACGCCCTCCCCCGCACGCCCTCCCCCGCACGCCCTCCCCCGCACGCCCTCCCCCGCACGCCCTCCCCCGCACGCCCTCCCCCGCACGCCCTCCCCGCACGCCCTCCCCCGCACGCCCTCGCCCGCACGCCCTCCCCCGCACGCCCTCGCCCGCACGCCCTCGCCCGCACGCCCTCGCCCGCACGCCCTCGCCCGCACGCCCTCGCCCGCACGCCCTCGCCCGCACGCCCTCGCCCGCACGCCCTCGCCCGCACGCCCTCGCCCGCACGCCCTCGCCCGCACGCCCTCGCCCGCACGCCCTCGCCCGCACGCCGTCGCCCGCACGCCCTCGCCCGCACGCCCTCCCCCGCACGCCCTCCCCCGCACGCCCCCCCGCACGCCCTCCCCCGCAAGCCCTCCCCCGCACGCCCCCCCCCGCACGCCCTCCCCCGCACGCCCTCCCCCGCACGCCCTCCCCCGCACGCCCTCCCCCGCACGCCCTCCCCGCACGCCCTCCCCCGCACGCCCTCCCCCCGCACGCCCTCCCCCGCACGCCCTCCCCCGCACGCCCTCGCCCGCACGCCCTCCCCCGCACGCCCTCGCCCGCACGCCCTCGCCCGCACGCCCTCGCCCGCACGCCCTCGCCCGCACGCCCTCGCCCGCACGCCCTCGCCCGCACGCCCTCGCCCGCACGCCCTCGCCCGCACGCCCTCGCCCGCACGCCGTCGCCCGCACGCCCTCGCCCGCACGCCCTCCCCCGCACGCCCTCCCCCGCACGCCCCCCCGCACGCCCTCCCCCGCAAGCCCTCCCCCGCACGCCCTCCCCCGCACGCCCTCCCCCGCACGCCCTCCCCCGCACGCCCTCCCCGCACGCCCTCCCCCGCACGCCCTCGCCCGCACGCCCTCGCCCGCACGCCCTCGCCCGCACGCCCTCGCCCGCACGCCCTCGCCCGCACGCCCTCGCCCGCACGCCCTCGCCCGCACGCCGTCGCCCGCACGCCCTCGCCCGCACGCCCTCCCCCGCACGCCCTCCCCCGCACGCCCCCCCGCACGCCCTCCCCCGCAAGCCCTCCCCCGCACGCCCTCCCCCGCACGCCCTCCCCCGCACGCCCTCCCCCGCACGCCCTCCCCCGCACGCCCTCCCCGCACGCCCTCCCCCGCACGCCCTCCCCCGCACGCCCTCCCCCGCACGCCCTCCCCCGCACGCCCTCCCCCGCACGCCCTCCCCCGCACGCCCTCCCCCGCACGCCCTCCCCCGCACGCCCTCCCCCGCACGCCCTCCCCCGCACGCCCTCGCCCGCACGCCCTCGCCCGCACGCCCTCGCCCGCACGCCCTCGCCCGCACGCCCTCCCCCGCACGCCCTCCCCCTACGGCCTCCCCCGCACGCGCTCGCGCTCGCGTCTCCAAGCAACGCCATATTGCTCCGCGGAGGCGCAATTAGATTTAGCGAGGTACCGACTCGACAACGTGCATCGGAGCGGGCAAGACGAGGGAGACAGCGGTGCGCGGATTGGCGGGACGGCGGCCGAAAGTATCTCCCGGGACACGGGCAACTCCGCATGTCTTGTGTCTCGGGATGGAAAAATGCGGGACCACGGACGCAGCGAAGATAGCCGAGCTGAATCACGTGGCCGAGCGGAATCACGTTTGTCTATCATTGAGTCAGTCCAACGCATAATTTCTATTGGACCGGGAGAGATGGCTCAGTGCATCAACTAATGGCACTGTAGTCCCTCTGACCGGGAGGTCCTAGGTTCGAGTCCCGACGGTGGCAGGATTTTCGACACTAGCTTATCAGCTAGGTCAAATTCAGTCGCTGTCTGGAGGAGAATTCTAGCGGGTGGCTGCTCTGATCGGTAGTTTTCCGTGGTTTCTCCGATTAACACCAGGTAAATGCCGGAGCAGTACCCTAACGGGCCAGGGACCGCACGCGATCTTTCCTTCCTCTTCCTTGTCCTATCTTCACCTCTTACACACTTACACTAACATGCACTACACTACCACACATGCCGGGAGACCAGTCGAGAGCTTAGAGCTTCTCCCGGCAGGGACGGTGTTCCGCTGGTGGGAGATACCTGGTTGATGAGGAAAGCTCGCTAGTCGACGGTAGGTCGGCGCCGAATTTCTTCATCCAGCGGGGAAAAGATCACTGCCACCCCCCGAGAAAAAAACGCGCACCATACTTACGGAAGTAATGACCTCTGTAGTTGACGCGCCCGTAATCACGACCAATCAATCTAACGCATTTTATGTACTTTTTTGCCGAAAACAAAGTACTTTTTTGCCGAACTTGACATTTTGACGCTTTGCTGCGCGTGTCGAAAATGCGTGACAAGGCTCCCGTCTTCAGCTGACACGATTCGCGCCATGCGATTTCTCCCCTCTGCCGCATCCCCTTGACGGCTCGTCCCTGCGCGGGGCGCGATCACTCGCAATCTCACTGCCATGAATATCTCTGCAGGCTGCTGTCTCGGGCGGGAGCTGGTCAATATGGTGCGATTTTTATAGCTCTCTCCCTCAAGCCCCTACGGCCACAATGGAATATCACACGGCATTTCGCGTCTATCTCGCTCGTGCCGCTAGATGTCGCGACACTGCTTGATACGGTCGCGATCATGCAATATCTAGCGGCACAACTGAGAAAGATGCGAAATACCGGCACATATTCCATCGTGAAGACGGACTTTGAGGGGCAAAGTTATAAAAATCTCACTATGGATGACCGTTTTACGGCGGTGGTGATTTTTCACACCATCTAGAGAGGTAGGTTTAGTTCAGCCACTGTCTCAAGATGAATTCTAGCGGTCGGTTGCACAGGTGGTAGTTTTCCGTAGTTTCTCCGATCAATATCAGGCGAATGCTGGAGTAATACCATAACAAACGGACCAGGGACCGCAAGCGATCTTTCCTTCCTCTTCCTTGTCCTATCCTCTCCTCTTACATACACTTACATGCACTTACTTCCTTACATGCACTTACTCTTGCAGGTACTACACTACCGCACATGCCGAGAGATCAGTCAGAAGCTTAGAGCCTCGCTGGAGGGAGATTTGTAGTTGGAGAAATCCTTGCAAGACGAAGTGTAGGTGAGCGTCGGATCTCACCATCCAGTGGAAGCAGACCCTCACCGCCTCGCGTGATAAAAACATGCACTACTCTAACGGAACTATTGACCATTTCAGTTGAACACGAAAACACGAAATAATTAATCAACGATAGAGATGATCTGAGGCGCCGTGTTCTGTAATCGATATGATTACCTAACTTCCTCACTGCCATGGTTCGAAACTCAATCATTCGATTTTACAAGATACTTTGGAGTGTTGACGGTAGAATTGTGCCAGAATTGAAGTTGCAAACTTCTACAAGCCGATTGATATGTAAGTCTTCGATTGTCCAGACAGCGAGTACATCTGACAAACAGATAAAGCAGGTGGAAAAGTGCACATATTGTAAAATGCTCTGTGTTAATGGATGGTGATTGTATGAATTAAGGCAGTCGGGCGAAGTTGTCTCAGCAATGGCTCGATTTATACGACCATTGCTAGCCCACTGCCAAGCCGTCGGCGACGAGTCTCAGGCGTTCGGCCATCACTTTCAACATCCGTGATTCCGACCAATACGAAATTTTAAAAGATTTTTATACCGAAATTCAGGTACTGCTAATCTTGACTCACTCTCCGCGCGTAACTACTATTGAAGTATGTACTTGACGCAACATCCCGTGAACGGGCTGAGGCCTACCGGCGACGTCCCTTCCTCGCGGCCATGGGTTACGAGGGTACGTGTGGTTAGCACGTACACTTCCCCATGCCGTATTCCGATCTCCTCCACCTAAGAAGTAAATTTTCTAATCGTCACAAAGCAACATATACTGGGACTGTGAAAGGAAAACGCACACTATAGACTTGTCTCGACCAAAACTCGAACCCGGGGCTGCGTACTGGAAAGCGGGCACGCTGACCAAGAGCTGCCACGAAGTATTCCTTCCTAATTAATAATGGGCATTCCACATGTATTACATTTATCCACATATATTTGCTGCGTGTCAAAACAAAACACTCGCGTCCGGGGGCTGCCGCATCGTGGCGCATCGCTCCAACGCACAGCGCGGCAGCGTCTCGACAGACGAGATCAAACAAAGGCAGTCGGAATAATATCCGGGTCGCACGGAGTTGGTATTTACATGTGCCTCTCGCTCATGAATTATCTCGATTGAATGTAATGCAGGGGAGCTTTTTACGGGACAGCGCACTGAGAGGATTCGTCATCAGATTAGCAAGAGTTGCTGGGATGCAGAGCAACGGTCTAGTGCGGAAGGCGGTCCTTGAATGAAAGTCCGTTTTTCGTTTTTCCTTTTTCTGATGATGGGAGTTATTTTTATTTCGTCTCTATTTATTATGAAGAGTACCGCGTCACTGACACTTTAGGATTCAAATACATTTTTAGGGAGACGTATTTGGTAGCTAATTTCTTTTGAAAAATCAAGTACGTTAGATACAGCTCAGAGTTCTGCATGGCAGACCCTACATGCACATGGGGAAGTGAACTATGTATAATGGGAAAAATTGTTGCGAGCAATCTTCATATTGCTGAAATTAAAGTTCTCAAAATTAATTTTTGAAAATAATACAGGTTATCACGCAAAATTTGATGAAAATATCCGTAACTAACCAAATAATTTTGTGAACGAAAAAATATTTACATCAAATTATATCCCGTGGTTTTCTACTACAAAACCCGTCTCTTTTCACCACGTCACACGTTGCACATGAAATTTCTCAAGCTTGTAGATTTTTGAGTTTACAAATCAATCACTACCCAAATAATGCGTGGAGAGGATAATAAGATTACTTTTTACAAATAATATCGTACAGATTAAAAAAATAAATCCTTATGTTTGGAACATTTTTTTGGCAACTGACTCAGTCATTTCGGCAATAAAATGAAAGAGAATTGATAATCAGTTTTTATAATTATCAAAGGTCGTATCTCAGAGGAATATTATGAATCGAACCATCTATTGTGTTGAGAAATTAAATTCTATATTTCATCTGTATGCTGAAAATAAAATATTTAGGAAACTGCGAACAGAACAATTGAAAAACACAACGAGAAAGATGAAAGAGACTACACACGTAGGAGTTTAATGAGTTTCTCTGTTATATTTTACTGCGTTCGCGTGAACTTTCAAACAGAAAAATGGATCAAACATTTTACAATTCATTTGTTCGTTTTTCTATCACGTCCTTGTAATGAAGAATATGTGATCGAAAAACAAGAGTTTAAAATACACACGTCTTTTACAATCACATTTATTAAAATCGAACGTTTGAGAAACGTATTGGAAAAAAATGAAAGGCCATGCAAAGCCCAATTCGTCATATATACTACGTGCAAACACACTCTTCTCGAACGCCGTGTTTATAATATCGCGTAATGGATTCGTGCCGTTAGAGAAACGAATTTCGAACTGAAAAGAAAATACTTCTCTTTTCTGCGCAGTTGCAGCATGCACAGCAGCAGCTGCGGCCGACGCGCAGCAGGCTGCGTCGCCAGCGCCGCTGCGGCGAGACGCTTAAAAGGATGGTTTTGCAACGTAAAGAATACGGGAATGCGTAGAATTGCGGAGGAACAAATTCTCCGCGATTATTACGGAAGCGCTGCGCTCGACCGCGACGCGGCCGGCGAGCGGGGAAGGGAGTGAGAGGGGGGTTGGCGGCGAAGGGGCGAGGAGGAGAGCGGGGAGGTCGCGGGGTGGGCGAGGCAGGGCGCTCCAGAAAACTGTCGCGGAGAGTAATTCCGGGCCACAGAGGGAGGCCGCCGTGCAGCTTCCGCTCCACTTCCAGGACGGCTTCCGCGCACACAACCTTCCCCTCTGCCTCGCCTACCCCTCGCTTCCCGCCCCCTCCCCCTCTCCCACACACGTACAGCGCGCAGTCTGCTTCCGTTTCCAGGCCCCCTCGTCCCCTTCAGCGTCCCGCACCACGCGGACTCGGCGTACCCGCCACCCCCTCCCTTTCGCACTGTACTCGTTCTCACGTCGGCCCCGCCCCTCCGCGCTGCTGGAGGCGACGCTGCTTGAGCTGGGTTGCGCCGGGTCGCGCTGGGCTCCGCGCCGCCTTCGACCTCACACGTTTCAGCGTCTGCTTCCGTCGCTGCCCCACCCCCCCACCCCCCACCCCCCCCACCCCCCACCCCCCACCCTCGCCCTGCCCACGGCCGCTGGCCCGGGCCTGCTATTCAGCGCTGCGATGTCCTCACGTAAGGCGCTTCTTTCCTCTCCGTGCGAACCGCTCGCTCCCCTCACCCCACGACCTTCTCCTCCTCTCCGCGTGCGTCCCCTCCTCGTTCGTGAGACCTGCCGGGAGCTTAGAACTCGCCTCGGCTAGGGCGTTGCCCCGCTGGTGGGAGATTCCCGGTTGGGGACAACACCGCAAGCCGACGGGTAGGTCGGCGCCGGACCTCGCCATCCAGTGGGGGAAGATCACCGCTACCGTCCACGACAAATACAAACACTTTGTTTACGGGTTTACTGACCGACATAAATGTTTTCATACGAACAGTTTTCAGTTGGTGGAATGGGTAAAACATAAAGAAGTACCACACCCACGAAAAGTTATCCATCGTTGTTAAATGAATGGAATATGACTAAACGACCGCGCCCCCGATTTAGTTTAGCATGAATAAGAGTCAAAATATTCGGTCACTTGACTGCAACAACGTCTGCCCGAACTGGTGTTTGATTCATGATAGTGGGAATTTTCGACACTAGCAACTTAACTAGGTCCCATTCCCCGCTGTCCAGACAATTCTCGAGGCAGGTTGTTCTGTTCAGTAGTGATTATGGTTTCCCCGATTCGGACCACGCGCGATCTTTTTCCTTTTCATCCTCGGTTCCTCTTCTTCCTTTACACACACACACATTGGACACCGACCGGCAGGTTAGAGCTAATCGGTTGGGCCAGTTTTACCCTTAGATAGATGCCTGGAGGGAAAAACATCGGCGAGTCGACGTGTAGGTCGCCGCCGAATATCATTCCAACTGGTGAGGAACACCGTAGCATGCTCAACATGTACGGGATTAATGACTAACGTAGTAGATGCGCCCGCAAACATGAAATACACACTCACTCACTGAAACAACTATACCAACCCTGTTCACTCATTGCCTCGCCAACCAGATTTACTCCTTACCCTCCCTTTCACACTCGCGCACAAGCTGCCTCCATGCTCCTTGTCTCACACACGACCCGCCCCTCCCCACTAACCTTGCTCACCGTCGCCGCTTTTTCAACCGCTCCTGCGCGACGCCCTTACACCGCCTTCAACAGCGAGCGAGTTCTCTGGAACTCTGCACTCTGCTCCATTTCAACGCCTGACTTGTGTGCCCTCTTCATTTGCAATCGCGCTCACCAACGTTCACCGGGAGAGGTGGCTCAGTGCATCAAATGTCACTGCAGTGCTTCTCACTGGGAAGTCCTAGGTTCAAGTCCCGACGGCGGCAGGGTTTTCGACACTAGCTTGTCAGCTAGGTCAAATTCAGTCGCTGTCTGGAGGAGAGTTTTAGCAACCGAATGCTCTGATCGATAGTTGTCCGTGGTTTCTTCGATCAACACCAGGCGAATGCCGGAACAGTATCCTAACCAACGGGCCACGGACCGCGAGCGATCTTTCCTTCCTTTGGCTTGTCCTATCCTTACACTACACACACACATTAATATGCACTACACTACCACATATGCCCTGAGACCAGTCGGGGTCTTAGAGCTTTTCCCGGGTGGGGTGGGGCCCCGCTGGTGGGCGATACGTGGTATGGGAAAACCCCGCTAGTCGACAGTAGGTCGGCGCCGGATCTCGCCATCCAGTGGGGGAAGATCACCGCCACCTCTCGATGAAAATATGCACTATACTTACGGGACTAATGACCTCGGTAGTTGACGCACCCGGAATCACAATCAATCAGTCGCCGACGTTCATTCAAATCTACGCTAGTCCTTCCGTTAACATATTGCTTCCTCTCTCTATCTCTAACATGTTCGCGTCAGCCCCGCTAAAGCATTCTTAGACGGTATCTGTGATATAATTTGGTTTCATTCGCGGAGTAAACCTGATATCTGAATGTTGAACAATCCAGACAACAGAGAAACAATACAGAGATTACGTCATTCCTCGTTCATTTTCTTCCTGATTGTCTTCATCCCATTTGTTCCTTATCGTTTGTCATCCATCGCCCCTTTTGTCACCTTGCTGTTTGCTTGTGCGCAACATTTTCGTGATAGGACACTAAATTTTTATACTTTAGTGTGTGGGGAGTGTGTCATAAAAAACAGATAGTGTAAATTCCGTACTGCTGCTGGTGAGATGCAGGTGAAAACGGGTTTCAGGTTGACCCTAGGACATACACTGCTATCGTGCTGGCTCGCGGTCTCCATCTCTGACATAAGCCAGCTTAAAATGCAGGAGATCACCTTACGGAATTGAACATTTTTTCTCTCACTTCTAATAATTAAAACCACTTGAAAATTTGACTCAATATGTTGTCGATGATACACTATCTGCTAATGAAGCCTCAAAAAAGCTGTGTGTCCGTCATGGCGAGTGATGCGTGTTAGATTCCTATTATCTAGTAGAAAATTTATTTAGTTGAATATTTTAGTATTCTGCGAATAAGCATCTAAATCTCTAAATGAGATGAATCTGTGCGTTTGTTGTATCCAGTTTCTTAAGATACATTAAATATTAGAAAATCGTGTTCGTTTCTTCACCGACTCATTAAGCCCGGACTAATTCTCTTCACCATATCCTATGTTCTGTCTAGCTGGCAGACTTTGAAATTCCCCCTCATTTAGACGCAGGTTCCCCTAGTGATATCCTTTGATGCCCAAGAGAACGCCAAATACTCAAACCGTACTTGACAGAAGCACGAGGACTAAGGGTCCGTGCTGTTGGACGAGAGACGTCAGTCACAGCACTCACGCATCTACTAACTCCTGAGGTCGCTGAACATGCGCGCGGTGTGTACTGCGAGAGAGAGAGAGAGAGAGAGAGGAGAGAGAGAGAGAGAGAGAGAGAGGGAAGGAGGGAGAGGGGAAGAGTGAGAATGGGCAGATGCAGCGCGGTCAAGGTTCACAGCGAGACAGCTGGAGTAGGGTCGCTGAACATTCGCATCTCGCAGGCCACTACAAAGATATAATTACTTGCGTGGATATGAACAATTGGCTGTGTTCTGCAACCATGAATTCAACCTTCCTTTGAATCCTCTCCGCGCGATTGCAAAACATTCCTGGACTCACGTCTCGTAGGCGTCCCGTGTAGCTCCTGGGAGTGGCATACTGTTTCTGGCAGATATCATTTCCAGTTAATAATGTTCATGGACGGCAATTTTTAGTTCCCTGAATCACAAATTTGAAGGTTTTAACAAGATGTTTTGTTGATCTAAGAACACATCAAATCGAACATTCATTTTCTAAATACGAAATGAGCCTAGTGAATATAACTAGAGGGCGGATTTTGATGACCTAAAACATCGCCAAATATGATAAATAAAATGCTCTTCAAATGTTTTAAAAACGCCGTAAACCAAAAAGCTTACGTGAAAACAAGTTTGGATGAACAATTCAAGCTGATGCATACGTTAGTGATCTAATCGAGGCATCTTCTATTCGTTCAAGTGAACTCAGCTTGCAAACGTTTGGTTTGGACTGTTCTTTACCAGGAAATCATTAAATTTAGTTATCCTGAAATCGGCTGAACCAACAATGGCTCCCATACGTGTTGCAGACACCTTAGATTGCATTGTACCCACAACTGCTGACATTACAATTTCTGAGCAAAATCTAATATGCTACTCAGGAAGTCTCTGGTGAACATTTGTAGCATCTCGTAAATATTGTTTCAAGCAAATACCATTAAAAAATTGTATTACAATCGATGAAATCAGCGAAAATGCATTAAAAATGACATAAAACGGTAAAAAATTACTTATTAGCCCAAATCGTCGAAAAATGCAAAAAACTAGCTTTAAAATAGTTCATTTCCTTTTGTCATAACATAAAATGAATTTCTGTACTAAACGGTATTGTTTTAAAGTGAATATAAAAAATGACATTTCATTAAAATCCGCCCCTAAATATAACATGCAATATACTATGTGTATTTTATGGTGTGTAGATTGTAACAAAATAGCAACCTATTTAATCGTAACAAAAATTGTATATGTTTAATTGTAACAAAATTATTAGTTTGTTATAAAACAATTGGAGATTATTTATGCATCAGACCAACAAGTTTTAGTACATAAATTGATTCTGTTGATTTAAAATAATTTTATGGATTGAAAGGTCCAATGACGCCACTGCAATACAACGTTTTAGTACGGTTTTCAATATAGTGCAGCATAAAGTCACACATTGAAAAGTATTAAAAAGTTTTCTAGACATTATTTTTGTAAAAAAAAGATACAATTTTGAAAACCTCTGATATATTATGAAAAGTTGGAAGACCTTTGAGGAAATTCAAATTACATTGCACCAAGTTTTGACGTATTTCTGATGTTACCTTTATACAAACACACACACAAACTTGCGTGTGTGTGTGTGTGTTTGTGTGTGTACGTAAAATTCAGATTTAGGAGACGTGCATGTGCAGAAATATCAAACCTGGTTTCACTGTAATGTACATTTATCCCAGAAGCCTTTCAAATATCCAGAATAAAATTTTTGTTTTAATGTTAATAAAACAAAAATGTATATAAACTCCACTCGTAGTTGTTGACTAATCCGAATTTCCTCGCGGTCTGCCAGTGGCCCGCGGGCCATTGGTCGACGCCCGCCGAGCTGGAGCGCCGGCGAATGAGTCTCCTGGCGGTCATTGGCTCGCGCTGGCGAACGTCGCTTTGCCCTCGGCCAGGGAACGTGCGGCAAACGTTCATGCGCCTTCAAGATCGTTTGCGTGCTACTTTGCTTGATTTCACGGCCTTTTCGAACTGAATCCCGACGGCTTACGTCCGATGAAACGCCTCGCAAAACACGTATCTCACAGACACACGCGTCACTCAGGTCGCAAAGCTGTTCCGAAACCTGGCGGGTCATCTCGGTCTCTTGCTTCTTCTCCGTTTGCTCACGTGTTTCTCAATCCGTTTCTCTCTGTTCCCTTCCCTCCCTGTCGTTACCTTGCCCTTTCTTTCCTTCTTTCTCTCTTTTCCCTTCACTCTCTCTTTCTCTCTTTTCCTTGTCTCCCATTCTTGCTTTCCTCGTCTCTTTCTTTATCCTTTCTATCCCAATTTTCTTCCGCCGTTTTTCTAACACTGTCTCTTCAGTTCTCATTGACCCTTATCTCTCTCTCTCTCTCTCTGTTGTCTCCTTGCTGCCCTACATTTCCCCATTTTCTTCTCCTGTCCTTCCTTCTCCCATCCCCTTCATATTTGTATATTCCTTTCTTCCTTAAAAGTGTCACTCCATGTTGCTTTATTCTCACTCCTCGACTCATTTGCTGTCTGTGTCAAACACGCCCGTCCCGCGTCCCTTCCCTCTCATTTCCCGTGGTGCTCCGCCGCAGCCCAACAGATTGCTCGTGCTCTACCGACCCGCGCTGTCCCGCGTCGTCTCGCGTCGCGTCGTGTCGCGTCGCCCTGCCAAGCTGCCGCACGTCGCTCGGTCATCGCCGCGCCAGCACCCACATCCGCCGCGCCTCGCCCCGCTCTGAACCTCTCCCAACAGCCGAGCCCAACACTACACAGCCCTGCCCAATCCCCCAGACCCACCGCGACCCACCCCGTTCGTTCAACCCCGTTCAATCCCACCTCAGCCCGTCCCGCTCCACCCCGCCTCAGCCCGCCAAACATCGCCCCACCCTGTCAAACATCTCCCCACCCCGTCAAACATCTCCCCACCCCGTCAAACATCGCCCCACTCAATCAAACATCCCCCTACCCCATCAAACATCGCCCCACCCAGTCAAATATCGCCCCACCCCGTCAAACATCGCCCACCTCATCAACCATCGCCCCACCCCGTCAACCATCGCCCCACCCCGTCAACCATCGCCCCACCCCGTCAACCATCGCCCCACCCCGTCAACCATCGCCCCACTCAAACATCCCCCTACCCCATCAAACATCGCCCCACCCAGTCAAATATCGCCCCACCCCGTCAAACATCGCCCCACCCCGTCAAACATCGCCCCACCCCGTCAACCATCGCCCCACCCCGTCAAACATCGCCCACCTCGTCAACCATCGCCCCACCCCGTCAACCATCTCCCCACCCCGTCAAACATCGCCCCACTCAATCAAACATCCCCCTACCCCATCAAACATCGCCCCACCCAGTCAAATATCGCCCCACCCCGTCAAACATCGCCCACCTCGTCAACCATCGCCCCACCCCGTCAACCATCTCCCCACCCCGTCAAACATCGCCCCACTCAATCAAACATCCCCCTACCCCATCAAACATCGCCCCACCCCGTCAAACATCGCCCACCTCGTCAACCATCGCCCCACCCCGTCAACCATCGCCCCACCCCGTCAACCATCGCCCCACCCCGTCAACCATCGCCCCACCCCGTCAACCATCGCCCCACCCCGCCCCCTCTCCATGAAGCCTTCCGCCACAGCCCGCTACAGACCATCCCGCCACACCTCGTCACACCCCGCCTCGCCACCCGTCCCCTCGTCTCCATCCACCCACGTTCCTTTCCCCGCCCCCGCTTCTCACCACTCAGTGCTCTACGGGATCGTAAATCCCCCGCGCGCGCCCTTCTTCTTCGAGGAACTGCTCCGGCGCCGGCACCTGCCATTTCCTCGCGTTCTGCACCTCTGCCTCTGAAGCTCCACTAAAATTACACTTCCTGGAATTTCAACTATCCCGTACCCTCATATCCTACCTTATTCGTACTGCTAATAAATCCGCTCTGAGTTCTAGTCTTCGCTTCCGACTACGCCCGTCCTCCCGAGTTCACATTTATTCTTCACCACCAACCCTGCACCCTCCTTGGTTGAAGCTACAGAATTATGTCTGCGCAAAATCATGATTAGAAACATTAAAATAATACGAACGTTTCTCTTCGTAAATATGATCATGATTTTATTTATTTATCAATGATAATATGTATAATTTTAAATGTTATGAGTGTAATTGATATCTGCAAAATTAAGGACACATAGACGTTAGGGGAGGCCGAATTATTTGATTATTATATTTAAGCGAGGTAAAAATGTATTTATTTTTTCATATTACATAATCTTTCTGGACATTCATTTCACGAGATTTTTTCCTGTAATCTTCCTCTCAAAACATCTAAATTCTTCTGGCATCGCATTCTGATGTACGACGATATCCCCTTGAGATCAGCTTCTTCGCCGTGTTTTGTGTCCTCTCTTTCCTGTTGCTACTTCCTCCGCTTCCCACCGTCGAATGGTGACAAGAACACACCAGAGTTGCTGAGCAAAACCACCCTCCGCAACTCTCCATCCCCCCGCCGCCGCCCCGCTCCTCCCCTCCCCGCTCCCCGTGCGTGCGGTTGCTGTCGACGGCGACGGACTCGGTCGCGCTAGCAGCAGGCATTTCTCCGCTCGTATTCAGGCATTGTCGCGCGTTCGATATTACGCAAGGACGCGTACGGGCGTCATCAGAGTTACGATTCAATATGATGCCTGGTAATGGGGCGACGTTAACGTTTCTCGCGTTCTCCACGCGGATTCCTCGATCCCGCGGCTCCTCCTCGCCGACACCGCGCAACGCCCAAGAAGCGCTCGCTCGCTCGCTCGCTCGCTCGCGCGCCGTCATTTAACCGGAAACGCGCGCGAGGGGTGCCGCCACCAGCCATTCCACCACCGAGCTCCAGTCCTCTCTGCTGCGGAAGCGGGCTCTTGAAAGGCCCGGATTCTGTTTGCGCTCCGATCTCCCCAGCTCGCTTCCACGCGTCGTGTTGTCTGGGACGTTGGCGCGCGTTCGCGTTACAAGGACATATTCGGCGAATCCGTCCCCCCTACGATTGGATCCAAATGCCGTCGTTTTACTGCTCTTCACCCGTTGGTAATCGTGGCCGCGTTTTGATTCCGCGGGTGAATACTTCATTTCAGTAAATTTCGACTCGTTTTCGCTAGATTTCGGTTAATTTTAGTATGCTGGAAGATGGTCTCTGGATCACCGCCTTAATTGGCACTTTGGCAAGATTAGCAAGGAATGCCTCTGACTTGAGATGGGAGCCTGCAAGGGCTGCATTCTGATTCCGCTCTCAGCTCGCTTGCACGCTTGGTGTCTGTACTGACACACGTTCATGTTACAAGGGCATACTAACGAATCTATGCCTTCGTTTTGATCAATGTTTGACTGTTCCTAATCCTTTGGTAACCGCTGTGGCTGCATACCAGTACTGTGGAAGAATATTTAAATTCAGTTTCACTCCATTGCTTTGATTTTACCTATTTTGTGTGGTATCAAAAGATGTGTCCCTGAATCACTCTTTCAGTTGGCACAGAAATTTGGTAAGGAGCGCTTCGAAGAGATGATGTTCAATGGTTCCATATTCTGAAAGTCAATGGTTCTATATTGTGCTGGCACCCCGACTTCGCTAGCTCGCTATATTCTCTGCAAAATCACATGTTAGCGCAAGGACATATTCGACGAATTTGCCGTACCGTTTTGTTCGCAATACCAATAGCGTACTTCTCTGGAAATTTTCGTACATGCAGTGAAGTACTATATACATCACTACCCCGATAGATACATGATGCCCGAAAGAAAAAATAATATTGGTCTGTCACTTTTGTATCGATGTGTCAATTATCATACTATACTATACGTTTTCATAATTTTTGAATAATTAAATAATCTCCCCCAAAAAAGTCACGTGAACTTGGTTGCTCGCTCGCTTGGTTCTAAGATGACCTATTCGGGACCAAAGAATTATTACCGGAAATTAGCGTATGATCTGTGGTAGCTAATATAAAAGTAAAAAAATAAAAATTAGAACAAGTAATGTATACAAATGTTAAAAAGATAAATAAAACAAATACAAATAAACAAACAAAAATGAAATAAAATAAAAACAAATAGGCAAGTATAAATAAATACATAACATGTGCCCAACTTAACTCCGAACCCAACTCATGAATGAACATTTTGTCTCGTTTAAATTAGTCACCCGTTTTATCCTTTCCCCTCTCTCTTTTAAAGTTCGCCTTGCGTTTCACGCAGAAGTGAGAAAACGTTTCTAGGTTATCGTGTAACTTCGTGAAGCCAAGGTCGTGGAATCGATTCTGACCCAGAGTGATGGAATTTTTCCAAACGTTTTTTCGTACATGCCACGGATACTCGTTTTTTGGGTGGTGAGCTTTCTTGTTAGCATATGACGCTGGGAAGTGGTAAAAGTTGCAACAGGCAGCATCAGTAGAGACGTCGAGAGCGATCTCTCTTAGAAGACGACTATATATATCGCTCTATTTTCCCAAGCTGTAAAACAGCGACAGGTACACCGCTGTCTTGCTCTTTCTTCTCCACTGATTACACCTGTTACAACACATTAAACCGGGATATGACAGAATTCATGATTTTTTGGGAGTGGTAAGATTGCTAAAAACGACGGTCCTAATAATTTCTAACGACAGACTTCTCCAGAAAGATTAGTATATTTTAGTTTCCCTCTTTAACATATTTTTTAAAGTATTCTTCATTGTAATAGAAAAGCGGAAACTCTTTCTAGAACAAACTATTTTTTATAAATGAAATTATACTAGTTTGCTCAGAGAAACCCCGTTATGCAAGAACCCGCTTATTGGATAATACCGCTTATAATAGAGCACTGTCTCGACTCCCAATGTGTATGTTATGGGCATTTTCTTCCAGAATTTAAGGAACACTTTATAAGGCTAGCCCGCTCACACCCCGCCTGCTTTCTGTCCGTTTTCAGTCTACTTTCTAGTCACTTCCTGCTCGCTCCCTGACCACTCTCTGCCCCATCTCTGTGCGCACCCTATCTACGCTCTACCCGCTTTCTCCCCGCTCCCTACCAGTCCCTTGCCCGCTCCCTGCTCACTCCCTACCCGCTCCCTGCTCACTCCCTGCCCGCTCCCTGTTCACATCCCTACCCGCTCCTTGCTCACTCCCTGCCCGCTCCCTGTTCACTCCCTGCCCGCTTCCTTCCCGCTCCCAGCCCGATTCCTACCCGTTCCTTGCCCGCGCCCTGCCCGTTCTCTGCCTGCTCCCTGCCCCCTCCCTGTCCGCTTCCTATCCGCTCCCTTCCCGCTCCCTGCCCACGCCCTGCTCGCTCCCTGCTCCCTACCTGCCCACCCCCTGCTCCCTACCTGCCCACCCCCTGCTCAGTACCCACCCTCCCACTGCTTACTCCCTACTAACTACCTGCTCGCTCCCTGCTCACTCTCTGTCCCCTTCCCACCGCGCCTAGCCCCTGCCCCTCGCATATCCCAGCCCTGTCCCGTTGATTCCGCTGCTCGCGTCGCGTCGGGCGCTGGGCCTGCAGGCGCAATTTGCAGACGCCGCGGCGCGGAGACGGCGGAACGCGGTAGGGTGCGGCGGGGGCAGAGCGGGGCAAGGCGGGGCTCGGGCGGGCTGCTTCTCGGCCGCTACTCTCCCCCCCCCGCGTCCACAGCATCCACCCCGCCCCGGCCCTCGGCCCTCGCCCGCGCCCTCGCCCGCGCCGCCCTCGCCGCCTTCGCCGCCCTCGCTGCCCGCGCCGCCCGCGCCGCCCGCGCCGCCCGCGCCGCCCTCACCGCCCGCGCCGCCCGCGCCGCCCGTGCCGCCCGCGCCGCCCGCGCCGCCCGCGCCGCCCTCACCGCCCGCGCCGCCCGCGCCGCCCTTGCTTTTTGCGCGCTGTAACAAATGGGCGCTTGTCGGTCGAGGGCGGGCGCCGCGCCACGGCGCGCACGGCGGCGCCGCGCCGACGCGTGCGGGAAAAAACGCGCCGGGTGACGCTGGCGGCGGCGGAGAAGGAGCGGGCGGAAGGAGGCGGCGGAAGAACAGGCGGCGGAAGTGGCGAAGGCTGCTGCAACGCCGTCGCTGGAGGAGACATACGAGAGCCATCGCTGCGCGCCCGCAGCTGGAGAAGGTGACGATCCCACGGGCCGAGCGGGGTGGAGAGTGGAGGGTGGTGGGTGGAGGGTGGCGAACGGGGCGACGAAAGCCATGCGCGCGGCGGGTGGGTGGCGCGGGGAGGGGTGGATAAAATGTTGCGGGTGGTGGCAACAGGAGGCTGGAGACGGCGAGGTCGTGGACGCGCTCGCGGCGGCTGACGAAAATGGCAGTAAAGGAGCGGCAAGAAAAAGGACGCTGGAGTGCTGAGGGACAGGCGGCGGAAGTGGCGACGGTCTCGGCAATTGTGGCCGCGATGGACATATAGGCGCGGCATTAGAGGGGAATGTGGCGCCGGCTGGTGTGAGCGAGGACGAGGTTGGAAGTGTTGGAGGAAAGAGGGCGGGTTGAAAAACTAGCGACACGAGGGGCAGAGGTGTGAACCTGATGAATTAGTGAATCTGGTGGATTGGAGGCGTGTACTGGTTACGAATATTGATTATTCACAAGCCGCTAGTGAACGACGAAGGTAATGTTCATGTTCAATACTTCTTTATTGATAGCAAAATATTATGATATGATACCTCTTTCGTGTGAACGAAGTTGGTAGAGAGGGTATGGTGAGTCTGCAGAATTTTCTAGCTGAATTTGCAGCAATAGCAGCAGCGCCGGGAGGCGAGAGTAAGGAGCAGCGGTCTCGAAACCGGGACACAAGTGAAGGCAAGGGTTGCGTCTTCTTCCTTTCCGCATTTTCTCCGTATCCGCATCCTCTCCAACCCTTCTTCGGGTTCGATACTCCTGTTAGATCCCACAGGAAGATCTTTGGAGTCCTTGGTTAGCGATCGGTGAATCTTATCCTGCGGGGGTGGCCCACAGTGTATTAGACTGTCCGCCTTCCACCTCGGGGTGACAGGTTTCAAATCCCGCCCGATCCATGAACATCTTGTGATGAACAAAGCGGGTACGCAACCTGGGTTTTTCCCGTTTTCCCCTACTTCACATTCCATTATTGCTCCATCTGTATTTATAACATCAACACCGATCCATCATATTCATTCCTTCTCTCTTGGTACGCCTGTAAGTCTACGAATTGGCATCATAATGAAGATGTAGGTCTCACATTATCAACGCCCACCCTCCCGCGGTGCCTGATGCTTGTGGATGCCATCGTACAGCTCTTCCCCGTCTTCTTCCTGGACTCCCCTCCCCTCGCGAAGACCTCACCGTATTGAGATCAACCCCCAACATTATCCTCCCATCAGTAATTCCAAACTCTCCCTCTGTACCTAAATAATTTTCCCCCGTCTCACTCGACCGTATTCCGTTCTCCTCCCACCCCCTACCAACTGCTCCTTTTCAACACGTTTAATCTCTTTTGACTCAAATACCCGCATGTCCCACTGCCCGCCATCTTTTCACATTCCCCTTCTGACCCCTTAATAAGTACCTTTTTTCGTCGCGTATTATTCCCTCCGTACGTCGCTTACCCACACCCTGTCGCCTCCACACGCGCTGACCGCTGCCTGTGTTTGCAGCACGGCGGCTGACCTCACTACCCCGCGCCCACTTCCGTTCCCGCCCCGCCCTTCCCCCGCCTCGCCCCGCCCCGCCTCCGCTTCGCTGGCCGCGCTGCTCCGCTTTGTGGCTGACGGTTCTGTGGCGCTGGTGGTGGGTTTGTTGCTCCCATAGATGGAATTATATTCAATTTTGTAATGTGCGAAATGTCATTTGGCGACTTTTTTTTGTCTCGCTGTGTTTCTCGTTAGGTCAATGAGATCAACACGCTCTCTAAATTCCTGTAAATTTCAACATATATGAAAGTGTTAGCCAATATTTTTAACGAACAATGCTCACTCCCCGAACGTCGCTTGCACTCCGCACGAACATGTATCTGATTTTGCGAGGACGACTTGTGTGTGATTTCAGAGCTCGTGGAAATATAGAGCAACCTGCATTTGTTTTCTTGCTGTCAGATTTATACGTGAAAAATAAATTCTGTTAATAATATTTATTCATTATACCATTACTTTTTGAATTCATGAATAAAAAATTGTAGCATTGATAGAGAGTCTTGAAGGAGATTAGCAACGAAGTATCTTCAACAGAACTTTATTCTATGTATATTACTATTCAATAATTTATTTATCAGGTTGCATTGATTGGTTCTGATTCTTACTTCCACACTGTATCATAGTTAAAATATCACGAACAATCTTTTAAAGTATAAAATTTTACTTTTCCGAGAATAAAATTAGAATGTATTTTTAATACCATGTCTCTCTTATATTCAGAATATATTATTTATTCAAATCCACAAAGCAAAAAACATGAAACCTTGAAATATGAAACGCGTAGCACAGTTCACAGTCAGTGAGGGAAAATGTGTGAAAATGTTTCATCTGTGTTAAATCAGAACAAATGCAATATTGGTATATTTTTCTGGAGCTCTAGTTATTGAAAACTACAATTCGCTCCTCGGGTTATTTGTAATATTATTACTCAATTTATTATTCCACCGAGTTCATATAATTTTTTAACTATGTTGACATTCAATCCCTATCAAAATCATTTTTTTCAGTATTCGTAAGACTATAGTTTTCTATGAAGTGAACCTCCGTAGAAAACATGACCTGACCTCCGATTATATGTACTGCAGTTACGCATTTATTAAAATATCATAAATGCTAGCGCAATTACATGCTATTTTACTAAAAATGTTCAGTAATGCTGCACAGCAATGAGGCGAACAAAATGAACATGTAATAGGCGTATTAGGTGGGAAAGAAAGGTTCTTCGAAATGCAACCCAGAGAGCAGAAAAGATTCTGAGGCAAGAGGCTAGCAGCTAAATTAATTATTAAGTAGCAGTCAAAGGCTTTCATATTAACCTATCACCGTAGTACATCCTATGGGTATCTCAGACAGATGAAAATCTATTATCAGAGTTTCAGGCGCTTGCCTATGCGCTTGCAATTAAACCGAACGAACCTTTGTTTAAACCCAGTAATGGGATGCAGCGGTCACACAGCATAAAAAAATCTTTCTGAAATACAACACATGTTCCGAAACAGTGGTGGATCTTGAAAATATTTCAGGGGGAATTTCAGTTTAAACCTCCCGTACATATTTTTGAAATAGTATTTTTGAATTGTTAGCATATAAAAAAAGTAAACGCGTATATTAATATTATATTAATAATGGGAATTCTGTTTTAGAATACATATATGGTAATTATTTTTAATAAGTTGAAAAAATTATGAAAAATATTGCTTTTGGGAGCGAGTCATGGTCCCCTCGATCCCGTACTGTTCAGAGATGAATCCGACCGCAATCCGTACGGAGTGCGAGCTCGGGCCTGCTAGGCACGCTCGAGTAGCTTCCAGCCAGCGCGAATCCCAGCGGCCTGCGACGACCTGAGGGCCTGCAAAGGCCTGCGAGGGACCTGCAAGGGACCTGCTCGGCGGCGGCTGCAAAACATGCCGGGCGGCTCGGCGCGTGCCAACCGCCAGCAGAAGTTCCGAAAAGGAAGAGGCCAGGGGGTCGAGCGGGGCGGGGAGGGGAAGTGGGGCGAAGAGGGGGCAGGATGGGGGAGGGGCGGGGCGGGCGCAGCGTCGGTGTTTCTCACGTCCCACGCAGTGCAATTACGGAGAGCGCGCCGGCAAGCTCCTTCTCCGCCCCGCCCCCTACCCCCTTCCCCCCCCGTTCCGCCCCGCTCTGCCCCGCTCCGCCGCGGAAGTCTCGGGGCGAGATTTCTCCGATTCCCCTTAACCGCCCGGAGTCTCGAGACGCAGCTTGCCGCTGCATGCCACGCGCTGCGGAGGCTGCCGGCGATTCCTTTCCCCTCCCCGCCCCCCGTCCCGCGCCGCCCGCCCCGCTCCAGTTACCCCCGTTCCCGCCTCGTAGCTCATGCATCTTCGCTACTTTCCTGGACCAACCTCGCTCTCCTTGCCACCTCTCGCAAACTTTTTCCACATCTGACTTTTCACAACCATCCATGGCAATACTCTGCGTTGGTATGTTTCCCCCTCCCGTATACCCCACCTGTTTCCTCTGAATTTCGTGCTCTAATACCCTCTGCTCAGTTGGGCTCCTGGCATGTATCATATCCTTCCCGTCTTCTCATCTCTTACTATTCGAACACTTTTTTGTTCCGCACTCTGTTCTTTATTCGACCCCACCCCTCCCACATCTCCCTTCTCGTCCCTGATATCCCTAACCTCTTATTCCTTCCAATTTCTCCCTTGCCCTCACTCCGACGGTAAAGGGTCGTCACCGCTCCTCGCTTCAACCCGCTTCTTCCTCCTCCTCTTCGCTCGGCCATACTCGTCCCTGCTCCCCTGATCTTGTCCTTCCCGTGCCTTTCCGCTCGTCGTGGCTTCTCTCCGTTCCTTTCTGCACCCCTTACCGTCTCCCCTCCGGCCTCGTTTCTTTTCCAACACGCTTTGCTTCGTTCCCGCATCCTCTGTCTCTCCACCCTCGCCCCACGCCCGCACGCATCGTGCTCGCACCCACCCCACCCCGCCCCGCCCCCCCGTCCCGCCTCGGGCCTTCTCCCTGCACGCTCCCTCGTTTCTCTAATTACGCACCGCGCGCTCTCGCTGACACCGGCGCGGGGCGAGGGAGAGGGGAGGGCGGCGGCGATGAGGGCTGGGGAGGGGTGGGTGGCGCCAAGCGCCACGGCGGCGAAGGTGACGCACCGCGCGAATGAAACGGAGCCGCCCCCTCCCCCTTCCCTTCCCCACGCCATACCGGTCGACAGCCGGCGACATGTGACGCCCGGCGCCCCCGCGCACGTCCGCCTGCGCAAGAGGCGGCCGAGTATTTACTCTCATGGAATGATAGAAGTTATCTCTGTCAACCTAAATGTTGAGGCGTAAATTGTAAATTTAAGTAGTTTCCCGGGCGATATGACAATTCTTTGAACGAATTTCATTTTATAACTGTATTTAATTATTCAGGCTGGACATTATTTTGGCTTTGCCATCCTCATTTTATTCAATATCCGGAAGAATAAGTCAATGTAGTGAGTAAAAGCAAATAAATACATACATAAATGCATAAATAAAATGTGTATCACATGATAATTTAAATTAAGTGTATTGTCCTTACATTATTATTTTTATTTGGGCAAATGAACTTAACATTTGTTGCCTTACGGAACGGGTCTCTAAAGCCCTAGGTCGGGAGTTGATCGCCGCGGAGTAATCCTCCATTATTGCTATCCGCGCTTCTATTGCTTCTCTGTTGTCTCGTCTCTTAGTCGTCAAGAGGGCCGCCAGGTAGCATCTCCGCGTACGCGCCTCACACTGCGCGCCCCTGCGTCACTACCCAGCGGCCAGAATTGGGAAGGAATAAGGAAGGGGGTAAGGTTTAGGGCACTTCACAGGAGTCGGACTAGCTCTTGTAAAGCAGCTGAACTCGTTTTGTCGGAACAAATTTCACATGAGAATCGACGGCCTTATTTGTATTTGTGCCTACTTTATTACTTATTTGTATTCATTAGCTTACAAGATTTGAACTGCTTAGCCTTCATCTTTATTATCTGACCTCTGAGAGCCAGAAATTCGACTACCCGGCTTAAAAATAGTTAACGAACGAAATTGATGAAGAACATGTTTTTATCACTTTTTTCTCTGAATCAAAACATGATTACTTTTCAGAAGAATTCTGTAAGAGCACTGCCACCGTTTATAAATAACTTTTTGGAATTATGAGGTATTATTCTTTGAACACGTTAATTGTAGTTGATCTTTAATTAATTTTAAAAGGATTCCTATTGTATTTCTCCTGACGTTCGAACAACAGAAACAAACTTCTCTCATGCAGATTTAATTATGCAATCAGTGATTTCGATAAGTATCTTTTGCTTCAACTAAACAATAATACTACTAACATTTAATTGAATTTCAGTAAATACATCACAGTTTCCAGGGAAATGAAATATGTAAATATCAGTTGGTGATATATGCATATTTTACAGAAGTCTACGTACATTTAAAAGAATTAGAATTCGCGATTTTTTATTTAAATAAAACTTCAGGGCATTTTAAGACATGGAAATCCATATTCTAATGTGAATCAAGATTTTTATCCATGGAATTTAATAGAAGAGACCAATAAATTTGGTGCTTTGAATTATATTCCCTATAAATGAGCAGAGAGGGCCAGTGAAATGGGTTAAAACAGACTTCAGCAGCCTGGAAACTTTATTTTGTTTGAAAAATGGATAATGTAGGTACTTGGTGAAATCTGTTTTTTACGTATATGATTACACAGAGGATCGACTAAAATTGATGCTCAATTACAAAAGTGTTCTCAACGTAACTCCATTCTCATAGATATACATCCAAGTATTACTTTTCTAAATTTGTTTCAAAAATCAATCAAGCATTAATTGTTGTTACTTTCAATTTTTCTACATGGAGAAGCCCATATTAATTTTCGTCAATGGATGAGGGGTTTGTGTTGACCGAATGCAGTAAACCTGTTACTTTTACAATAGTGTTATTAAAATATACCACATAATTTCATACAAACGTACCACCGTCTTCCTTTATTTTATTTCCATCGCATTTATCTGTCCTGTTAATTTGGTATTTATTTGTTTTATTCTGTGAGACCTCAATTCTATGTGATATTATTTATACGTACGGTTTTGTGCCAGTTAATGGCTTTTTCAGGTTTTCGGCAAAAAACTTCCATGTATATTTAGTGGTTTTCTACCGCGCTAGAATCCATTGTCAAGTTCATAAATCTATCTCTAGGAAAGGCTGACCAGTTCGGATCGCGATCTGATGGGTGTCGCCATGTTCTGGCGCAATAAATTTCTGCGTTGAAATACTAGTCCCCAGAGTCCCGCCGGCCGTCGATATTTGCAGTTAGCTATAAAATTGAATGCCCCTAAATATGTGCTATTATGTTCTGCGTGTGTCCCCTTCACAATATTCCATCCACCTCGGCGACCCCCGATGGCCTCGGCGCACAGGCTGCACGCGCCCCGTCCCCCCCCCCCGCGCCGCCCGTCGGCCACGCGCCGAGGATCCCCGCCAACCCTTCTCCCCCGCTCCACCCCGCCCCGCCCCACCCTGCCCTCACCCCCCCTGCACCACCCATCGGCCACGCGCCGAGGACCCCCGCCGTCCCCGCGCCGTCCCCGCGCCGTCCCCGCGCCGCCTCGCCCCGTCCGGCCTGCCCCGTCCGGCCTGCGCGCCAGATGAGGACACCAGAGAGGGCGACCTCGGATCTGGCCCAGCCAAAGGGTCTCTTGCAGCGGCTTTGATGCCACGCGGCGACTCTCAGGGGAGAGTGCCAGGCCGCGATAGGTTACAATAAATTTCGATTGGAGTCATTGTGATGGCTCCAAGCTCGAGCGGATGGCCAGATAGGAAATTGTAAATTTTCGTAATGGAATTTATATATAACACCTGGTTCAGTGACGATAGCATATTATTATTATTATTATTATTATTATTATTATTATTATTATTATTATTATTATTACCCCCAAAGTGGTCGAAACATTGCTTTTCCTTTTTATGGAACTGGAATCATAGCCACAATAACATTTCTAGAACAATTACATTTTCTAGAATGTAAATGGCATTAGGCATCCATTACACTAGACATTGCTCTATGTGGAAACAAAGATCCCAGAATCCCCGTGACGTATGGCTGTTTCAACGTAAGTAATTAGAAGTAAGTGGAAGGCAAAATACGACGCATCTCAACCTGTCCTTCAGATCATCATTCATTAATATTCATCCCCGTAACCAAGGTATGTCGAAGTTTGAGTTATTTTAGTTATAAGCCTTTGTATGCCTACTCTTCTAAGACTTGTCTTACCTTAAAAGCGTCTGCATGTGACTTTTTTGATAGTATTGTGCCAAGTTCTCCATTGTTCCAGTGTCTACAAAAGGAATATTTCTTCTCAAACACAAAGAAAATTGACGGGTGTAGATGGTTTCTCACTCGTGTTGCCTGACACACCAGCAAAGGCCCATTGCCAAGGTTTTAGTTACCGGCGACCATGGTCTTTCCCTTCCTCCCTCTCCCCCCCTCTTTGCACTCACTGTTTCTCCGAAGGCCTGCTCGCGGAGGGAAAGTAGTGTTCTGACGTCATTTATTCTCCAGTTGGCAAACGCTGACCTAAACCGTTCATACGATTTTCTTCAAAACTGATATATCTCGATCGATGTGGCTGAACTCAAGACTACAAATTTCGAAGAATTTTTAATTTTGGGGACATTTTACATGAAGCTTCAAAACGCTTTCAAAATTTTCTCAAAAATGACTCAACATTTTTTTATTGAACTTTTTTGTGGATAGCTCTAAGGACTCCTAAAATTCGTGCAGATTTCATATTTGTTAAAATCCTTGAATTTTCCAAAATTTTCAAAAGTTCAAACTTTATTCGGTGACTTCCTAAAACTATAATATATAAGATACAGATTATTTTCTTAAAAAAATTGTTATTGAAAGACAGCTCTTGAATTAAGGTAATATAGATTAAAAATTAGTAATGTTCTTGATATATTTGTTTTAAATGAAGGTAATTTTTCAATATATGTTTTCCTCAAAAATTGCATCGCATTATTTGCATCAATTTTTTTCTTGGTATGTAGGAAAAGAACGCTTAATAATTGCACAGGTCTCATTCTTGTTGACCTTTCTGAATTTTTAAAAATTGCAATAGTGAGAAGTAATGCGAGAATGTATGTGCAGATGTAGCAGCACTAGTTTATTAAAAATAAGCAGCGTTACGAAAAATATTGAATGTCACTCGGCCGATATCACAAACAATGGTTGCTTATAAACTTCGTTCAAACTTCGGTTGTCTCAGCTGTGGTCTCGGTTTAAAAACTTCCTCTGCTTTTGTTTTTCCTATATAACATCAATAAAAATATATCAAAAATATTAACGAAAATATAAAAATAGTTATCTCCAATATTGTACGTTGCAATTTTCGTAAATATAGTTTCCCTAAAATGGAAGTAGCGCAACCTTTGGACCGTTCTTTGATATATAAGAGGAAAAACTGTAAAGAAAAAATTTGGATGTTTCTTAGAAAAAATCCTTTACAAAAAATTAAAAATGCTTATATTTCTCGCAAAACTCTCGTATTATTGAAAAATTGTACATGAACTTACTTCAAGATCTCCCTTTGAACAGTAGATTTCGTTCAGCAAAAGAACCTGTATTTTGAATATTGTAATTGTAGGAAGACGCCGAAAAAATTTGATTTGAAATAATCAGGATTTGAAACAAAATGTGACCTGTCCCGTTTTTAAGCGTTCTTTGCTTTATCCGAGGACAAACTTCAAATAAAAATTTGAAGCAATTTTTGAGAAAATTTTGAAAAAAATGTTGAGGCTTCATATAAATATCCCCAAATATCCTTTCCAATGTTGCAGGACCTTGAGTTCATGCAGATAGATCGAAGTACATTCATTTTGAAGAAAATCATCTGAACGGTTTAGGCGCTAGCCTTGACCACAGACGGACAGACTGACCGACGTTTTGCCTTTCTGTTTATCGATTTTCTTGGTATCCAGTACTCATAATACGTGTATTCTGACTACAAATGTGTTTACAGGAAGTTATTTACTACATATAAGAATAAGATTTATCCACTTTTTCGTTACTAGGAGCCGAGAATACGATCTTTTCTGCTGAAAATGGCCTATTTCCGCCGTTGCCGACATTTTCATTTACTACCTACGTAGGGAGGCGAAAAAGTAAAATGTAGACCAGAGATAATACCGACATTTCCATCTACAAATGCGGGGACAAGAAACACTGACAAAACAAAATTCATCAGTTATTAAAATATTGAAAATATTTTGTCTGTTGTAATATTCGTTCCGTGCTTATTTTTCCCTGACTTAAAATTCCAACTTTCCGTGCGCTGAAAAAATATTTACGACAAGAGAATGACTTTCATTACTTCCAACTCTGTAAATCCATAAGTATTAGATAGTTATCGTCTACGGCCTCATACCGTATTCCCTTCCAGACAGAATGCTATGACCATAGAATGTGGATAACGGAATTCGACCTAGGAATAACTGGAACAGGGAGGCTTGGTTGTTCATTGAGTTCACCACATTCATATACCAAATATTTTTTTCTTCTTTCTTTCTTTCTTTTTTGTATACAAGTGGAAATTTTTACTTCTAGCATCTTTCTATGTTCTCTGTGATTTCAAGCGCAGCAGAGCGTCAGTGGAGCGCGTCGTCGATATCGTAAACAAATGCGGGATGTTTACATTCGTGAGAGTAAGGCTGCGACGCAGCAGGGGAACAAGATGTTGGGGGTAGGGGGGAGAAATGTAGTTACGTCAAATACGAAGTAAAATCCCGTCCAACCTTTTGTACCGAACGGATTCTGCATTTCACAGGCATCCACTTGAGAGAACCATTGAATGCCGGTGGTCCCCTTTCAATGGAACCCCGCATCTTCCAACAAAGAGAGAATATCGTCCTCCCTCAGAATTCACGTTTCTCTTAATCTTTCATACAAAGGAGGAGATAACAATTCCGTCGTCGCCTCCTTCTTGGAATAATAACACGTGAAATCCTATTTATTTCCTTCTGAAGACGCAAAAAAGAACAAGAGATGGAAATCTTCTCCCTCCAACTCTGAGTCGGACGCGAGGGCCAAGAAATTAGCATTCGATGGGCCTGAACCATGGCACCGAATTTTCCCGATTCGATTTCATTCGGTTCGCATCAAACCAATACCATTTGCGATTGTTTCACTTATACTCCATTGGCAGCAGTTAAAAGCTTTGGAAGTGGTTTTCCTCTTTGAATCCAGACTTACATCTGTTAATTTTTTAATGTTCTTTTCATAACTACAATAATTGGAGACATCGTTATTGGAATTGGTAAGCTGTTTTACACTCTTCCATATGAATTCGACCATTGTGTCAGTGGCTCCGGAGAATGCCCAAAAGAATATATGGAATTACGACCCTACAATTATTGGGCTTAGGTCATAGAAGAAGAACATATGTAATCGTCTTCGGACTAACCTAACATATACAATTTTCAATACTCATAAAAACCGACCTTTTGCTATAATGAACGCAACCTTTAAATAATACATGATCAATTATCCTCAGAGTTTATAGACTGACTGTGATAACGATATCTATCTGCAGTATGGTTCCTTAAAACTTTTACTGAGACGGTCCCCTCTTTTGCTTCTAGACTCTAAATGTAGATTTTTCTGCCTCCCAGGCGCCATAAACGATTTTTAGTATTTTACATTAAATAGAGGATTAGTATTTAAAACATTTTGAATAAACAATATAATAGGAGCCTTTGTAAAAGGAATATCCGAATTCTACATTATTTAACAGTTTGGCCATCTATCACAGATCAATACGTCGTCCATCATTTCACAGGCAATTGCTTAAAGCCTTCATTGAAATGATCCGTGACTACGTATGAGCTCGGAATGATATGATTTCACAGTAAAAATTATTAAGTGGAGGAGTGTTCATATATGAGGTCTAATTTCGATTTTATTTTCGTGGGTGATGTTCCCTTCATCCAGAAGAATTTTATTGCTGCCTAATACTCGTTTGTTAATACCCACAGCAATTCATTTTAAAAGGCTGGCACCGTACAACTTGAATTGTTATCTCAACTATAATTCATATCTCAACTGAAATGGATGGCATAACCATTCATAATTGTTAACAGAGTCTATCGGACAGCTAAAAAAAGAAAGACGTTAATTTTGTTATTTCTCGGTCAGGTCGAAAAATTCTCAACTGACACACGTACTTTCGAGTTGTTTGTCACTACTGGGGCATATCACTCCGTAATCGAAGTTAATTTTGCTAGATTGTAGTCTCAATTTTACTCCCACCGTAAACTACTTTTTTTCAGGCATTTAAACTACGTGATGCATGGACTCATTGGGACAGGGAAAACTTCGCCATCTACACTACTTGGAACACATTTATCAACAATTTTCACTGTGCTCGAGCTTCAATTTAAAGCTTAGGTTCGAGCATCTTGAATAATCCGAAATCCATCGTTGGTGGACTCAAGTGCTGAGGGATGTTATATGCGCCGCAACAGACTAGGAAAATAGTGGTTGCCGGCTCCTCTGATTGATAGTTTTCCCGTGGTTCCTTCAGTCAATATAAGGGGAATGCCGAAGCTTAACAAAAAGCCAAAGGACCGCGTGCGATCTTTTCTTCCCCATTCTCGTCATGTCCTCTCCCTTTAAACATACGTACACATACCCACAATTATATTTACACGCATTACACTATCACATGTCAAGATCTTTGAGCTTATGTCCGCTGGGTCGGTGCATCGCGCCGCTGGGAGAGATAGTTGGAAGAGAAACCCGGCTAGTAGTCAACAAATCTCATGTTCGAGCGCAGAAGGAACACAATCTCCTCCCGACATATGGCGTGCACCACACTTGCGGGATTAATGACCATATTAGTTCACGCGCCTGGGAAACTAATTAATCATTCAATCAATGTAATATGCACCTTTATTTTGTAACAAAAAACTAGATTGAGCCAGATTATCTGTTAAGTGCTCACTAATGACATTTTAATTAACGGTGTTAATTAAAACTCATTCTCAGACAGTATCTCTGATAAACAACGAAAACCGCGATCTAGATGCGTGTAAATTGTAATAAATGATGTTAGGTCAAGTCCAGAACTGCATCATACGAAAGAAAGTAAATAATATTGTTCATTACTACTATTATTAATATTATTATTATTATTATTATTATTGTAAAGCATGCACGACCAACTTTTGTTCCTACCGGCCCTATTATACTTTTAACATTAATACATACGTTCATTGCCTTTATTGGCTCTTCCGTCATCCTCCTCTGACATTTGATATCTCTCCCAGACAGAATAGCGCATTTCCCTGTGCCTGTATTCTACTACCCCCACTTTTTTCACTCCACGCTTCCGTCTCTTCTCTCTCTTCCTCCGCTCTCGCTGTCTCACTCCTGCTGCAATCCGCCGGAGCAGTCCGCGCACCGAGGAGGATGCGCGTGTAATATTTTTAAAAGGGTTAGGAAATTTGAAACCTTTCTCAATGGAATCAACCGGTCAATTTCCATAATTGCGCGTAGGGACAGCATTCGGACCGGGAGCACAATATCAACCGGGCGCGGATGATATTTGGCATTCCGGAAAAACTGGCCTTGCCTCCCCCGTCCCGCCTCGCGCATCCCCTCCTCACCCCGTCCCCCCTTTCATCCCCGCCACGCTCCGCCTCGCCACGCCCTGCCCCACCCCCTAGCATCCCGTCACGCCGCGAGTCGCTAGTTGGAATTTCGCCACGGCCGGAATACGTTCGCTTGCGCTGTAAAAGGAAACTCCAAGGGAAAATACTACATTATTCAATTTCATTTCGCGATATTTGCCTTCATTTTAAGGGAAGAGATTCCAGCAATTAGGCCCACTCTCGCTCATAACCACTTCATTTGAGATTTGTGCTGCAATGAGTAGATGTAATGATGCGGAGATGAAAACGCCCCTGCTGTAATTTTGCGGAGAGGGTGCACTGTGTTTAATGTCCTCGTTTTCTTTCTTAGAATTCTGTATTCGTTATTTTAATCGTTACTTACACCAAAATGCAATTGAAATAAGTCAGTTATTATAGCATAGGAAATAACAAAACAAACTATGAAAATCAGAAACTCATTATATTGGAAAGAGCAATTCTTCATCTGTATAATGTGAAATGTGCGATTAAATGAATGTGGGATGACGTGTTTCTAATACACTCAGTTGCCTTATCGTCGTTTTCAGGTATGTAAAATACGCGTGATAGATAACCATTTTTCATGCGTTGCGACAAGTTGTATCTCCTTTATTTAGCGGACACTGTGGCATGCGCCAATGCTCGTATTGTGATCTTGGAGACACTGCCACATGTCACTCTGCTGCAGTGCCAAGAATGGTTCTTAGATGTGGTAGTGACTGGATCAGAATCATCGAAGCGGAGGTCGTCTATCCCTCTCCCTACTTTGTGTTCTGCTTCGATGTCAGATTCGTACCTTTTTATGGCGTGCGAAGGTACTTCATGATGTTTATTGTAATTGAAAACATTTAACGGTCAAAAGAAAAGACTAGAAATGGCTGAATAACAACTTCTAATTTTTTTCTTCACAGTCAAAAAAAATCTTGAAAAGTTTCCATCCTTAATAACGTGTAAAAAATTTATTTAAATGAATATTACCTTGTCTTTCTTCACAAAAATTGCGAATTTTCATAAGTACTCTTCCTGACCGCAAAGCAATTTTTTAAACTTCTTTTTAGTATCAATGACTTTCATAGTTTTGTGATAGAAGTCGAGTAAAAGCGTTTACCCTCATCGGCTCCGCGCAGCCTTGCCTTCCCAATCTTCTCTCACTTTTTCTTTGCGAACAGACTGTGGCGCGTGCCCTAACCCAAAGCGCGGACCAGCTTGTACGAGCATTGTCGTGAACAGGTGTCCATTGAATGATATATTTACCTCTTTAGCATTGAGGTACAAGTAAAGAAGCCATAATCATGATTGTTACTATTCCATGTAATTGCTGAATGTTCTACAGATTGATTCGCAAGATCATTTCATTCCTCTTTCAGCTAATTAAATTGGATAATTCAGCAGACGTGGCATCGCAGAAATATAGGATTGTCTTTTAGAAATCTTGTGAAAATTCGTTCTACACTAACTTCTTTTTCTAAATCAGGATATCCACACAACAAAGTAGATAAATGAAATTACCTTCCGCGATCAATTATGGTTAATACATACCATTAGCATGTCCATTACATTGTCGATTAAAGTGGCTCGAATTTCAGTATTTTGTTAATTTTCAATGATAGACCGACTGAGATGGCTCAGGGCATCAACTGATGTCTCTGCTGTGCCTCTGACCGGAAGTCCTCAGGTTCGAGTCCCGACAGTGACAGCATTTTCGCCACTAGTTAGATAGGTAGGTTGAATTCGGCCGCAGGCTGGAGGGCGATGACTGCTGTTGTGTCCTAAATTAATGAAGTCATCTATCACACGTCCCAAAATTGGAATTAATGAATTTATTTTGGCAAGACTACTTTTGAGTAGTCTTGAACAGAAAATTAAAGCAAGTTACAGATAAAAATCAACGATAAAGCAACAATATATTAGCGTTTCTCTATACGTGACTTTTATAGGTGACCAAATTAATTGATATATTCTTGCACATAATATAAATGTTTATGTGTATTATTTTCATCTTTGATTTATTATTTAACACGTAGATACTCTCTTATTACACAATTTACACATTTCGTGAAAGGTTTTTGCTATGATCAGACAGTGGATGAAATAAAGCTAATATAACATGAACATGAAACACCCTCATTAACATCAACCCTCATCATCAACTTGCATAAATGATTACATGACAATCAACGAAAAAAAGTTTTGAAACAGTATGTATCAGTACGGTTAATGGACACATAGGCATCTTCCCAATAATAATAATAATAATAATAATAATAATAATAATAATAATAATAATAATAATAATAATAATCTTCTGTCTTAGCAGGGTTAGGCCTGATACCTGTTTCGATCTCACCATCTCTTCCTCTGTGATAATAATGAAATATATTGTTATCTATTTACGTTTATCAACAGGAAAATAATATTTTAAAAAATAAACCTTGTGTTTAACATGTCTGGAGTGAATATTGGTATCAAGAAATAAACTCATTTCTAGTAAAAATGGAGATTCATAATTTTATTTTTTAGGCATTAATGAATATTGATATTATTTATATCAAAACCGAAAAATTGTCGTTGAATAACATCGAGAGCCTCAGAAATTTGTACACAATTTACTCACAGTCAACAAAAAGCAAACAATCGACTCGCTACTTCTCATGTGGAGGTCCGGAAGATCCACGCCACGCGCAACGAAAACCTCGTTTTCCTCTGAAATAAACAAATGCCACAGAGCAATCGGTCATTGATTGTAGATACGAATAAAAAGATAAAAAATGAGATAAATGTTTTCCTATCTCCTGGAGGCGAAGGCACCTTCGGAATTGCGATGAGCTGCGTTCCCGGAGATCTGCGAAGCGATGGAACCCAAATAATCAATTCGCATCTTCTCTGCGCTGTGCAGATGAAAAGAATCACTGGCAGGCGGCGCCCTCTGCCTTCCATCCACCAGTGAGGGGGGGGGGAGCGGTGAAGAAGGCGGGGGCGGGAGCGGCGGCGGAGGAGGAGGAGGAGGAGGCAGAGAGCTGATTCCTACGCAATCTCCGCCCTCACTTTTAAAGCCTCCGGTCCGTCTCAGAATCCGTAACTAGGCCTTTTCCCGCTGCTCACGGGCTCCGCCGCCGCCGCTGCCGCCATCCGCTCTCACCCTGCGAATAGTTGGCGAGTTCTCAACTAGTTGGTCCGCCTTCCGAAGGGTGGCTGTGAATTATTCCCAAAGACAGACGCCGCTCTCTGCCATCCCCACCCCGCGTTTTCTCCCGCTCGCCTGCCTGATACATCGCTCCCACTATCCCCCACTACCCGTGCCGCCATTTCCGGCCGAGATATCGAATCCCAGAGTAAAACTCGCTGTGTACTCCTTTATGTCGCTCACTGCACCCCATAACTTTTCTTGTCGATCCAACCAGCCCCCACATAGCCTCGAGGTGACTCCCACACTACCAAAGACCGTCATTCGAACGCACGCAACTCAGCATATCGGGCCATATATCCGCTACGTATTTGCACAGATGGCCTACCACTTTCCAACGGCATACAGACACACACGCAAACACAAGCACAGAAAGGCCCCTATACCGTTTCACGTATCGTTTCGCTCCTCTTCTCACTTACCATCCCCGACCATCTCCGCCAGCCCGACTTATCTTAAGCAGCCCCACTGTGCTTCTCACGGTTCTACGCCATTGCCTGCCGCTCCATGAAGACTAATCCACCCACGCCGCCATGATTCTCGTCGAGAAGTATCGCCCCTCCGCCTGCGCGTTTCCCGCCTTCATCGCCCTGCGATGCCCAATCTTTCCCTCGTCCGGTGCTTCGCCGCCTAATCTCGGTTCCCTCCCTCTTCCCTGCCTCGTGTACGCTCAGGGCTGCTCAAGTGGGCAGCCCACTCCAGCGCTTGCCGCGGGCGACAGGTCTGGCCCCTCCGCGTGCGGAGTCAGCTCGACCGGAGAGGGCTAGGGTGGCTCTGAGCAGCTCCAGTCTAGCTGACTGATTGATTTTCCCAGGTACGTCAACTGTTATGGTCATTAGTTCCGTTAGTGTTGTTAATATTTTATCCTGGTATGTGGCGGTGTTCCTCTTGAGATGGATGCTGAGGTACAGGGACGACCTACAGGTCGGCTTGAGGGGTTTTCCTCCTCCAGGTATCTCGGCCAGTGGGGGACCGCCTCACCCGGGTCAGCAAGCTCGAAGCTCCCAAATGGTGTACCGACATTTGGTGTAGTGGAGTGCGTGTAAGTGTAAGAGAGTATAGAACAAGAAGAGGAAGGTAAGATCACGCGCTCCGTGGCCGGTTTGTTAGGATACTGCTGTGCCATTACCAAGTATTGGTCGGAGAAACCACGGAAAAATACCGATCAGCGCAGCCAACCGCAAGAATCATCCCCCAAACAGTGGATGAACTCGACGCGGATATTTAGTTAGTGTTGAATATTCCGCCAACGTCGGGTCTCTAACCCTAATATTGATTGTTAGTGATCATGGGCGCGTCAAATCCTGAGGTCATTAGTCCCGTGAGTGCAGGGCAAGTTTTTCATCGGGAGGTGGCGGTGATCTTCCCC
>JAHLJT010008446.1:274070992-274106460 GCA_031308135.1 Acheta domesticus | reverse complement strand
CATTCCAAGTTCCTTCCCACTGGCAGTCGCTTTTCGCCGCTGCTCCGGTGCTGCATGTCTCGTATTCCTTCCGCCGCGACGCGCCGCACCGCGCTTTCTCGCGCCGAGCTTTGCTTCCAGCACCGCCGCTGCCCCCCACCCCCACCCCCACCCCCACCCCGCGCGACAGCACTTGCCTCAGCCACCTGCGAGATCTGCCGCCCTCCTTCCGCACCCCTCCCGGGCCCACCCCAAGCAGCGCGCAGCGAGCCCCGCCCCCTTCCCCGCGCTAACCAGCGCCACCGCCCTAAGCCGCCGTAAGCCACAGCGCAGCGGCGCGCGCCGACTCGCCCCGTCTCACCCCTTCCCGCTCGTCCCGCCCCTTCCCGCTCGTCTCGCCCCTTCCCGCTCGTCTCTCCTCTTCCCGCTCGTCCTACCCCTTCCCGCTCGCCTCGCCCTTTCTCGCTCGTCTCATCCCTTCCCGCTCGTCTCACTCCTTCCCGCTCGTCTCGCCCCTTCCCGCTCGTCTCGCGCCGTCTCGCGCCGTCTCGCGCCGTCTCGCAACTCCGCTCTCTCCCTCAAAAACGATCCTCCCTCCAAGCATTCCCCGCCCACCTCTGCCCTCCTCACCCTCACCGCTTTCCCAGCCCTTTCCTCCTACTCAGCTCTTTTCTACCCTCCCCACTCTCTTGCGGCCATGACTGCCCTCCCTCTCCTCCTTCCCTCTATTTCCACCTTCTTCACTCCTGCACCATTCCACGCTCTCGTTTCCTCTCTTTCCTCACTCTCGTCTTCCCCAGCCAGCTCTTCGCCATCCCTACCAAGCTGTGATCGGTAGTTTTCCGTGGTTTCTCCGACCACCAGGCAAATGCCGGAGCAGTATCCTAAACAAACGGGCCACGGACCGCGCACGATCTTTCCTTCCTCTCCTTTGTCCTATCCTCTCCTCTTACACTCACACACACATACTAACATGCACTACACTACCACACATACCGGGAGACAGGTCGGGAGCTTACAGATTGTCCCTGCTGGGGCGGTGCCCCGCTGGTGGGAGATGCCTGGTTGAGAGGAAAACCCCGCTTGTCGACGGTAGGTCGGCGCCAGATCTCGCCATCCAGCGGGGAAAAGATCGCCACCATCCGAAGAGAAAAACACGCCACTTCACTTACGGGACTAATGACTTAAGTAGTTGACGCGTCCGGAAACACGAATCAATCAATCAATTCCTGCCAAGCTGCGGTATCCTATTCTACTGCGCATTCCACCATTATCTCACGCCCGCTCCTCCTTTCCACCATCCTCCCCGCCCAACACGTCGCTGCATGTATGGTGAATTCTAGCGACCAGCGGCTATGATCTCTTTTCTCAAATCAATACCAGGCGAATGTCGGGGCAGTACCCCACAGACCGACTGTGGTATTTCCTTCCTATTCGTTGTCTTATCACCTTCTCTTACACACACACATACACGAACATGCACTACACTACCACACATGTCGGGAGACCAGCCGGGAGCTTAGGGTTTGATTCGATTGGGGTGGTGCCCTTCCACTGGGGGAGATACCTGAAAGTGGAAGTCCCACCCAATCTGATGTGTAGGTTGACGCCAAATCTCGCCATCCAGTGGGGGAGGAACACTGCCGCCTCCAGGTATTAACATTCACTTACACTAACGGGACCAATGACCAATGCCGTTGACGTCCCCGGAAGCAATCACCCATTCACCTATACACAACACATGATTCGTAATACGAAAATGTACTTCAGAATCATAGATAATCACTGGACGTGTACAATGGCGAACGATCTCGAAATTGCACAAGTCAGGTTGCACGCTCTTTATGCGAAAATTGTGTGCGCACTCCATGTTCATTCAACTACGAAACAGTTCAATCAATTAAGAAAGCATTCCTTTCGCATTCATCAGGAACCTCTTTGTAATAGGGACCTCTACAAGTGACACTGATTTGAAGCAGTTATTGCATATGAATGCACTTGTTCCTTAAGTTTCATTATGAATTCAGTCCTTAATATAATAAAAGGTATACCGTATTAATTTGGCTACACCTTCGCAAAATGTGAGGGATTTACACAGTACAAGCACTAACTGACGTAGCTTGAGGTGAGACATCGTGAACACTGTCTGCTCATTGAAGAAAAATACAAGTTAAAATATTAATATTATTAATGTACAACACCTATTTGTATCTAGAACTTATTCTTCAATTCTGAATATATTTTTCAATTACATTTTGAAGAGGGAATCTTCGCGCTGAGTCATCTGCGCACAGACATCGCACCAGAAATTCAAGTGACCTTCCTCCACATGGGCGAAAGCACATCACTCCAAATGCGGGGATGGAGAGGTCTTTCTCACCCACGAGCGTTTCAACACATCGTCATACGGCACTGCGCTTCAGAAAACTCAGAATAATTGTGTCCTTCTTATTCTTCCCGCTAAGGACAGCTAGTTGGCACATTCTAGCATCGGTTCCCTCTTTTACGATGTTTCCTCTTTCCAATATTCAGCCCTTTTCCACCTGCTGAAGGACAGGTAAGGTCATTGAAGGGATTGTTGCGGTGTATAAATTTTATATGGTTCTCATTTCCAAACATTGTATAAATTTCTTCCCTTCCGGTATTATACATTTCTACATAATATTCGGATATATTTTTTTCTGTCCTCTGACAACTTTCCTATGGTTTTCTTTTCTCTTCATTTCTACCTTGAAATACTTCCATATTAGCTCCCTTTTGCATCATTCCATAAATTGTGTTATACTTTTTTAAATAATTAATATTTTACTTTATTCAACCTTTACAATTTTGTGATTCTTAAGGGTTTAACCATTGGAAATTATTATTTGGAAAATACCGCTTCGAAAAACGTCAGCCTTGGTACTACTGCCTACCCGTTTCTTTAGTCACGCTACAACGTTACATTCATTTAACTGCTCTCCTGCGCGGCTCACCTCTGAATACCACTAGCAGATCGCATCTCTAAGAGCTTTAGTAGTTAGTTACCAGCGCACGAGAAATGCACTGACCTACAGGTTGTGACTCAAGATTTCCGTAAGATGATGGATGATGCTGAGAATTGGAAGCTTTAAAAAACATTCTCAATTTGTTCATCTCAAATCATGCCAGTTTGATCTCTTTCCGAAATTCATAATTCGTTGTGTGAGAAGAGAGATTTATAAACCTCTTAACAGAATACCGGGGCAGGCGGTATACATTAACATTCATTCAGGGACGAACGTGTTTAACGCTCTCCCGATCGCTAGTGAAGAGTACTAAACCTCTGGCGGAATGTTTTGAAAAATAGTCATTGAAGGGATTATAGTACACGTTTGTTATACTTTGTAGATAAGATTGAATTGTATTTTCATTTTTTTCTATTGTCCCACATCATTATCTCTTGTATCCCGATCTTTCCCTTGGTATCATTGAAAAGAATTATTGAGTGGTGTTCAAGATGCCTATAGTGAGTTTCAATTGCTGAGCTTAAAGCGGAAGATAAAATAGTTCCCACAACTAAAGAGATACACGTATATTTTGAATATGACATGTTGCGACCCACCACATTCATAATTCTAAAGAAATTCACTAGACCTCAACGAGTAGTTTACCATACTGTTAATGTTCGGAGCAATACTACGGCCCGAATGTAACTTTTCTCTCTCAGTGCTGATCTATGATGAAAATCACTGATGCGCACAGTTAGTCTGATTTGAATGAATCCGGGCATATTACGTATTAAGTAATTAATTATAAATGCCAATGGTCTATTACAAGATGAACACACCATTTCATTGTGTTAGATCGAAACCCTAACAAAGACTTTGCCTTACTGGTAAAAAACAAATACAAAGGTTTGAAAAAAGGACCGCCTTTTAAGTCTACTTGTGCTGTAAATCTTGCAAACTAGATTGTTTCAAACTTGTTCATGCGCCTTCCATTAAAACAGCTTCATATAACTGATTCCAAAATATGTATCACATGATTAAAAATTTTATATGGTTCTCAATTCCAAACATTGTATAAATTTCATCCCTTTCCGCATTATACATTTCTATATACTGATATGCTCATATTCATCTCATACATTTACTTATACGTTAAATCATTCTCTTGTTCACCAACCACGTTATTTGTATATGTATATAGGAATACTCCAATAAATTATTCGTTAATGTGGATTCGGTGACGTATTAGAACCAATGGAAGCGGTAGAACGCCACGGGTCTCTAATCTACACTGGCTGTTCAAAGATACAGACAAAATCCAAAACCTATAAATCCCTCTTCATTTATTTAAAACACGGCAACACCGCCTGTCGCTGCGGGCAAAAAAAAATATCGTCTGATTGAAACCGCGAGTTTACATCACCGCAAAGCCCCAACAGGAGATTTCGCTTTCCGCCTTGGATACCAAGGAACCACGCAACCGCTTCGAATGCCCTAGTTTCGCCCGATCCGCTCCGTGCTCCCGTTGATCCCTCTCGCAGCATCTCCCGCCCCTGCGCGCCTCGCCCTCCGCGTTGCGGTGTACGCTCCCCGCCCCGCGCCTCCGCCCACCCCGCCCCCTGCCGTCCGCTGCGCAGCCCGCCGCTGCGCCGCGCAGTCGAGGTGCGGGCTGCGTCGGCCGCCGCGTAAATAACCTCGTTATCGCTCTGCGCCCAGCGATCAGTGGCGACAATTCAGACCGCGACGCGCCACCAGGCGGATTGGGGAACAGGGCCACGTACTACAGCCTCTGTCGGCGGCGCCGCCCCCGCCCCGCCCCCGCCATGCCACCGCTCCCGCGCACGCGCCCGCCCCCGCCCCACCCGCCACCGATGTCTGCTACTATTACATTAACGGGCGGCAGCGGCAGCAGCCGCCACGGCGGCGGCGGCGGAAGGGGTGGAGGAGGCGCGGAGGGCACAACTACCGGCGAGAGCCTTGCTTCTCGGTGGCGACGGGCCGCCCCCGCCTCCTTCCCCGCCACCCCGCCCGCCACCCAGCCTCTGCCGCTGCCTCCGCCGGCGCCGCGGCCGCGGCCCGAGCGACGTAGGCGGAACAGGCCTCCTCCGTCGCCGCGACCCGCCGTCGAGAGACGTGCCCGTCGTGATAAACGCCGTTAATTGCATGAAACGGTTAAGCAAACTTTAATAGAGTTATCCGTGTTCCGGCGTTCGGCGGCGGTGGTGGCGACGGCGATGGCGGCGGCGGCGGCGGTGGCGGTGGCAGGGGGGCGGAGGGGTTGGCGGGGGCGGCCCGGCGAACTCCGACGCGGCGGAGGCGGCGGCGGCCGCGCACCACTCGATCGATGGCCGCCGCCCCGCCCCCGCCCCGCCGCCCCCGGCCGCGCGGCTCTCTGCTGTCTAATTGTCGAACACACCGTTTGTCAGGCGCGGCCTCGATGCAGGGCCGCCGCGGCCGCCGCCGCCCGATTCGCGCGCTGAGGCCGACGCGGCGCGGCGCGGCGTGGCGGGAGCGGGGTTGGCGGGGCGTGGGGGCGTGGCGGGGAGCGGCGGGCGAGCGCGGCCTGGCCGCTGCCGGCGGTGCCGTATGGCGGGAGGCAGCGCACGGAACAAGAGGACGGAGCGCGCGGAATGGCCGATGTGGAAAAGGCGGATGAGCCCCCAGGGGCGCCGGATGAGCTGGAATGCGCGCTGGAAAAGGTGATAGAAGGGAGCGGGCGTTCCCTGGGGCCGGAGGAGGAGTTGAAACAACGGAAGATGAGGCCAGCGGGCGAGCGAAAGGGAGTGGGAGGGGACGGACGACGGCGAAGAGGGCGGCGGGGACGGTGCGGGATGAAACGGTACAAAGCGAAGCGCTTGGTTGCGGAGTGAAGCGCAGCGTGTGCGGAGCACGGCGTGCGCAAGGCCTCGCGGAAGGGAACGGAACCGCGGGGGAGAGGGCGGATTGGGGGGCGGAGTGGGACGAAGCGGAACAAGGGCGAGACCGATGGGGGATAGAACGACACGGCGCGGGGAGGCGCGGGACATAATAGGGCAAAGCTGGATGCCGTCGAACAGAGATGGTTGGCCGAACGGTTGCAGGGTATCAGCGATCCCTGGGGAATGGAGGAAATGGAACAGCGTAGGATGAAGGTGGCGAGCGCTTTGGGGCGCGGCGTTGTAGGTGAGGACGGAGTGCAGTGGGAACACGAGAAGAAACAGTCGCGGATTGCGGCCATCGTGTGGAGACACGCTATCCGCGTGGACGAGATTGGGCTCCGAGTGGAACAAAGAGGGCCCGATCGGAATGAAACGAGGAATGGAACGCAAGGCAGAAACGGAACTGGGCGGAATCGTACAGAGATGGTAGGCGGGATGGTAGGATAACTTCGGTGCTCCCGAGGGGATGGAGGAGTTGAAACTGCGAGAAATGCTGCCGGTCGGCGTGTGCTTTGGGACATTGCGAAGTTGGTGGGGGCGGTCGGGGACGAAACAGAACAATAGAAGCGGTTGAGAAGGGCGGCATTGTGGGGGCGCGCGAACCGGGGGGTAAGATGGGTGGCGGAATGGGATGATGCAGAGCTGGGCAGGGTCGATCGGAGTGGCGCGCAGTACGAACAAGGGCAGTTGGGTGGAGGGGGTGGGCGTAATTGGAGCAGAGTTTGTGTGATCCCTGGAGAATGGACAGATGAGAGAGCGAGAATTCGGATATATCTGAATGGTGGGATGGAGGGATAGCGCAGTAAGCATTCAGAAGATACAACCGAACGGTGGGATAAATCTCCGAGGCAGATTCAGTAAGTAAAATGAAAGTGGCCGGAAGCGAACCGAGAGCAAGCGCAAGCCGGGCAGTATTGAGTAGTATCGTCAGCGCACATGTAGCGGAGAGGAATTTCGCTTGAATGAAAGGTGGCACATGGTACTACAACTGAAGGTAATCCAAACAAGATCAACAACAAAAAATAATTAGTAACATATATCATCCACGTTATCCTTCCAAGACACTTTAATCAGTTAAGAATTCCACTATTGCGTCTTCCTTTACAAAACTACTGGATTTGTCAAAAATCACACTCTGTGCATCAATTGATTTTTACTCAGTATAAATGTCTCCAATTATGAAAAACGTGGCAGAAATCGTATTTATCGGTGACTAAGAACAGCTTACTTAAAAAAATAATACTAGTAGGCTCATATTACTCATATATTAATGTATGAACACTGTCAGCAACAAATAACCAAAAATCCATTCACTCTTTAAAACTGCTCCAAAACTGTTTCTATAAATTTAGAGTGTTTACTACGCCACAGAGAAAAAGTCACTTAAAAGTTAAAAAATGATCCCAAATTCAAATGTTCGTATCTTCCACATTTAAATCCAAAGAAGATCAACTCTTTTGCTGAAAAAATGGAAGTGTCCTCTTTATAAAATTGCTTGTGACAATTGAATTCAACCTCTCTGGGCCCCTCTTGGCGACAGAAAGTTTTTTTTAATTTAGAGAACATTGATTTCAGATCTCTCTCTAACGAGATTATTTCATTAAAATGTGATAAATCTGTTTAAAGATTTTGAATGAATAAATGAACTAACAGTTGACTGCAACAGAAAAATCAATATCTCATAATTTTAAAAAAAATGAATTTTTTCTTTTAACATTTTTACTAATTTACCATATTTTGTACATCTTCCTAAAATTGACCGGTAGAATTCCAGAAACAATGCAGCGTAGCATCCAGCTTCAGAATTCTCGTTCAGACTGTGGCTTCATTCGAATCATATATATAAATGTCGAAAGTTCATCGTCAGAGCTCTAACGGAGGGTATCTGGAACTATGTAGCTTTCGCTGTGAATACGTACGCAGCCACATAAGTTACACGCCGCTTGTAGTATCGAATTATTGAGGTCGTTAGAAGTTGTTAGCTATGGATGATGTGGAACTCATTCACATATACGGAAATCATGTTTTGGAACTGTTTCCTCTTCCTAAATTGTACAAGCAATCGATGGAATAATTATAATGCTCTATGAAGTAATAATTCACGGATAACACTTAACATTGATTTTATACATTTTAACGGGGCAGGAGAAACGGGAATTTCGTTTTTACCATCACATTGAATTTTATTAGAAGTTTCTTTCCATCTACCACAAATACTACTAGCAGTGGCACCAACATTTGATCAGATTTTCTACAATGGAGCCTCTCATTTCAAAACGTATTCCACGAATTGCCTCGTGGAAGGTAATAGTGCGTAAATTTTGGAATTCAAAGGTTGTCCTCATTTAATTGTGAAGGCGATCAGAGAAACGGAACAAAGACCAGCAGGTGAGAACTGGAGGCTGACTACGGCAACGAGGTGGTGTGACCGGCAGCACGTGTTGAATATCGCATGATGCGAATCGTTCGGATGTAACACGTGAATAAAACAGAGCGGTCGGGACAATGAAACGTGAATTGCTGGGACTGGTGAGGCGACATATGGTCGTATACAACGTGAGCAGCGTGGGTGCACAGCACAGTTCCCAACCACCTCTGCAGCCAAGCAGGTGGAGACGCTGTGAGTTACGGCCTCTGCGCCAGCTGTCTAAACAAGTGACGTGCAGCGCGCGGCAGTACCACGTTCCACGTTCCACTGGGTTTGTTCTCCGAGGCGGCGCGGCGGCGGCGGCGGGCGGCAGGCTGAGAGAGAGGCAAGGACGCGTATTTCACTGTGATATTGGAAGCACGGAGGATGAAATGTTATCCTGTCTTCTGGTCATGCGATTTCCATACTCACAGCCAGTTACTGAGGGGTTATGAAACGTTGGCAGGTTCGCAAATGTACTGCCTACACGCCTGTTCTCAGTCATCGTTTTCCTGTACTTTCGGTCCAACGTGGCGGCGTCAATCGATGTTGCTTTCTGCAACATCGTTACTCCTTCGCGACTATCCGTGCCTTTCATGACATCTCTAAGTGTTCACGTTCATTTGAGGAAATTTACTTTAGTTTCTTTTCCACAGTATTTTCTTCTGTCTTTGTTTCCATATTTTTGAATCACTATTCAATCTCGTTTCATTTTGCTCTATTTCCACATTTTCACAACCTTCTGTATTCTTGTATCTCATTTCTTTAGAATCTAGACTTAAACGGCGTATTCGCTACACGTCCTTACAGACTTTACGAAACATAATTTGGCATATTTCATGATTTAAATCAGGTCATTAAAATCGTTTCTCATTCTAACATATCGTAGTGTACTTAGCATAATACACTGGCAAACAGTATTGTGGTTTCTTCCCACCCTCCACAAAAATGTGTCTCATTCCAAAACCTATTTCTCGCCTCTCTTAAATCTTTTCTCACTCCTCAATCCACCCGCTTGCCACTCGCCATCCTCCAGCCCCTCGCTGTTTTTCACCCCACCCTCATCTGCCAAACCAAACAAATCTCCCTTCGTCTCTCCCGCAACTCGCGCCTCAATCCTCAACTTCCTGTCACCCTTCTGTACCTGTCGCCGCCCCAGTGTATTCCGACGTCCTGTATACTTCCCACCGCGCTCTCAGACTTCTCGTTGCCCACCTCCAAGTACCACCAGTTGTCGCGTTCTACTTCCCATACCTCACCGTACCTCCCGCTTCTCTCCTGTACTTCTTATTGGACCCTCCACCTCTCGCCACTCTCTCTGCACTTCTCGCCGCTTTCTTGTCCCTCGCGCACCTTCCAGTACATCCCACCGCTTCTTCCATACTTCCCACCTCTCGTCCTCCCGTCATGACATGCGCTTCCCACGTTCCTCCAGTATCCGACGCCGCCCCTGTAACCTCTCGCCTCCATTCTGCACACACACACACACACACACACACAGACAATCACACGGACACACACACAGACACACACAGACACACACAGACACACACACAGAGACACACACACAGACACACACACACAGACACACACAGACACACACACACAGACACACACACACACACACACAGACACACACACACACACACAACACACACACAGACACAACACACAGACACACACACAGACACACAGACACACACACACACACACACACACACACACACTGCTTCTTTCGTATTTCCCGCCGATTTTCCTCCCGCCACCTCCTGCTACCTCCCGCTGCCCTGTCGCATAGCTTTCTGCTCTACCCCTCCTGCCCCCGCATACCGTCCGCCATCCGGGCCGGAACCTTCCCCACCCCACAGAGCTGCACCCCGACGCGGAAGCGCAGAACGCGGCGTGGGCGGCGTTTCCGCGCAAAACCTGCTCCGCTCTGCGCAAAGGAGGTAGGAAGCGGCGGAGTTTGTCTCGACGAAACGGCATCGGCGCCCCGCGGGGAGTGGGGCTCGGACGCGCCGCGAGAAGGGGGGGAGGGGTGGGACGGGGACGGCGCAGAAGGGGGACGCGCAAACTTCTTTCGAGCCACGCGCTCGCGCCGACCTATTGAGATAGATAGAACTCGCGCCGCGCGGCGCGGCGCCACTCTCCCCCTGCCTCCGCGCCCCGCTCCGCCCCGCCCCGCACCCCGCCGTCACCCTCGCTGCCGCCGCCACCGCCGCCACGGCCCCGCCGCCGTCGCCAGAACTTGTGCCACACAGCGCGGCACTGTGCCGTTCCGCTTTCACACTGCCCCCGAATCCTCCAGGCTGTTTCTTCTCTGGAAGTTTCCTTACAGGGACCCTACGGCGAAGCTGCTCCTCTCGGCGGAGCGAGACGGCACCGCCGCCCCCGTCCCTCCCCTCTTCGCCCCGCCTCCGCCCCGCCCCCGCCGGCGCAGGGTGGCCCCCTATTCGAGCCACCCCTCCAGAGGAGATAAAACTCCCTTCAGCGCCGCCGGAGCTCCACGGAGTAGTTTTCCAATAGGTTGCGCTGAGTGCGTGGAGCCCTCGCGTCCTTTGGCATGTTCTAGTGACGCAGATCATCATTCCAAAGCGTTTTCGGACGCGTTAGCTTTTTAGCCGAACGTTCGTCTGAAGCTCCTGGAAACAACTTTGCCAGATTTTACTCTCCGCGGCGCGCAAACTTCGGGCGGAACGTGATTTGAGGGAATTTTACGAAAATTTGCGATCCGGTTTCCAAGTTTCTCCCCCTTGCCGGCGCGCTGTGTTAGGAGGAAGAGCGAGAACGTTTCCTGGTAAAAATGTAGCCTCTCTGCAAGCAACCTGTTACACGGCAGTAAAGTTGCCGTTTCTGTGCACTTGGTTGAGCAATTACATTCATCCTTTTGCGCTGGAGTTTACAAATTATTGCAATCTTCAGTGACCTCTGTAAAGTGGTCTTATATTATGGAACTACAACACGCACAAATCGCTGTTCTGCAACCCACTTGTGTTTCATTCGCTTTTCATTGTGTACTTACGCTTCACCTGTGAGAAATACGACCGTCTGAGGACGCGGGACTGAAGAATGGGCGTCTCTCTGGGCCTCTTGTTCTCATAAACTGTGAGGTACCAATTTAGTGCATCTGTGCTTTTCCATGGTTTATTTCATATTAGGGTTTTGTGATTTCTCCGTCGCTCGACATGTTACAATTTAAAACCTCTCTGAAAGAAATAATAAATGATTTACGAATACAACGAAATTGTTTAAAACTGGTTTCTTGACTCTTCTCTCTGCGTGAGGTAATTTGCTTCCTTCTGGTGACGAATATCTGATACGATATTCGCAATATTTTATGCCACTGTAAAATGTGTGGGATGTGTCACCACTGAAATACCACTGAAAGTGTTCAAAGTGCATGTTATGGAAAAGTTTGTTGTAACGACATATCTCGAAATGGGAATGTAATACATACAAAAGGCTTCAACGTAGGGGGAGCATGAAAATATCTAGCACTACAAAATCTTGAATGCATTTCGGCGACAGCGTAATGTATCAGTATTGTAATAATGCCTAGATGTAGATGAGAAAAAACTTCGTATTTTCAAATAAAACATTTTTCCGTGATTACATGAGATGATGAACGAAGATTAATACTTTATTTCTGCAAATGAGATTTAGTATGTTGGTTGTTTTGTATAAATAAAAAGAAAGAATATATGTAGTAGAAAGGGAAAATGTAACTTAATGAATAATAGATATTTTATCAAAATATATGCATAAAAATGCCAAAACTGTCTACGTACACGAAATAGGGCTTCCCCTGACTATGTTTTAAAGTTGACGGCGTCAAAACTTTCAGAATGTTTACGGGAAACATCCATTTGTTGGAGTGAAGGTCACACCATTCTGTACAAATCATCGCATCAATGTACTAGTTTAACCTAGCAAGCCAATTGTGAGATTGAAAAGGTTAAAAAACATAGTCAAAGAAATGTACGTAACTTGATAAAACTAACCAGCAAGTAGCATTTTTCCAATTTTACATCTCCAACCTCTGAGCGACGAGAAATCGCACTATACATGCACACACGACTTGACCCAAAGCTCCCTTGATGATATCTCACATAGTTAAGTGTCCTGTTGGAGCGCCCAACAAACCATTAAAGAGGTTTTCAACGCAAATCATAAAATACAGTCATAAACAAGAGAAAACGAAAGAAATTTATTTTAAATAATCTACAAGTAACCAATCATTACTTCTTGAAACTCTTTAGCAAAAAAAACTTACACATAAACAGCACACGCAGTATACAGATGCAACATATGCTCAAGCAATACTCCCACACAAGCGCAGGCGTGCACACACACCATATATGTATATATATGCATGTGTATACACATACATACATACATACACACACACACATAGCACACAACTCAAGGCTTCTTTGATAAAATCTCACCCAGCGAAGTGTCCCGTTAGCGAACGTGTCCCTATGCATTCTGTGTATATAGGAAGCGGAGGAATTCTCTTCGCAGACCATTGTGCCTCGCGGGACTAAGACCCGGGGATCCCTCTGAGCCGCGAAAGCGTAATATCGAAGGGCGAGACGGAGACTGAAACACTCCCTGCGAGAAAAATACCGGCAGCGCGCGTAAGCGGATTACCTCAAATGTCTTCTAAAATGCAACTACACGCGGAGACGCTCGCAATGTACTACGCTCGGCATACAAACACCGGCTTCGGCGCCTAAGACCGCGCACGTGAAAGCAGAAGATGCTCGCGCTCCAAGGATGACGTAGCAGCGTCAAAAAGTGAGTGCGTGCTCCTTAACCCTTCTATTCTTCCCCGCGTACCATATCTTATTTTTTCTGTCAAGTACTATACCTTAAGTCTTTTTGGAACCCAAGCTCTACTGACAAATGGATGTGGTACACACAAATGTGTTCGGCAGTAAACTAGGTGTAAATAATTGTTTTTATATAAGGATACGTTTTCCAATTTATTTTCAATAACATAATACATGTAATTCATTCATATTAAAAATTTCATAGAAAGAATAACCGCCACAGTACATAGTCTCCATTATTCATATATAATGCTTCAGAAATATACGAGTTTTTGAAAGTTATATGATTTTATTTGATTTATTTGGTCAAAAACAGTAAAAACTGTATGTGGCGTATGAGAAAGAAGATTTCGAGATAAATCAAATATTGACGGTATCAGACAGTTTTTTGAAGTTCATGACATGATTCAAATATGAATGGAGAAACATGACTGCACCTTAGGTCAACCCGGCCCCATGTATCGAAAAAAATTAATAAGTAATTAAATTTGGAAATATGTGAAAATGGTTTCGTACCTGCTTAATAAATGGACAAAGGCATATTTAGAATACATAAATTATCATGCAAATATTAAAAAAATATGAACAAATCAACAATCCAAGAAGACCCCAGGTGTGGCCGTACTGATGTCCCTTTTACGCAGTACAGTTTTCGTGCAGATATGTCGCACAGAAATCGTGCAGTCCAGGCTGCACGATTTCTGCACAAACATTTTTGAGCATGTTCGATTTTTTTTCATATAGAAATCGTAGTTTCTAGTGTTTCCAAGAGGTAGAATCGTTCACTAACGAATTTGTTTACGGCGGAAATCGTCCATACTTTTCAATATTGTGATTAGGCTCGGTATGATTCGTGAGATTTTGTGTATTAGCGTGGCGGACGCGAGTTCTCGGTTTTTCTGGTGCGTTTATTTCACTGCCTCTCGCAAATGTGAGGCTACTGAAGCACACGTTCGCAGCCAAGACTTCATTCGAAGTATTTTTTTCTGCCACTGAAGTCTTTGCAGCTATAACTATGCTTGTAGCGACGATGACGGTCTTTCGTTTTTCATCCCACATTTCATTAATATTTAAAATGGTAGTTTCATTAATACTTCATAAAGTAGCTCATAAGGTACACGAATGTCACGGGTCTACTCGGACAGCGCAATTCGGCAATTCATTTATGTGCTGGCAGATCCCCTTACGGAGTATCTCGGCAACTCGTACAGAAAACATATAGTGCTTCTAAACACGGCTTTTGGCTTCTCATACTTGTAGTTTGGTATCTTGGAGTTTCTGTACAGTTTCTGTATGCGAATTTGTACGAAAACTGCATTGTGTAAAAAGGTCTTGAGAACCTAATTTAACCCTGGAGGTGTAGTGCCTTTTGAGTAAAATTAATGTGGCACTAGGTCACTTATGACCTTTTAGAGTTACGAAGGTTATTAGTCCGATGTACAGTGAATAACTAACAGTTTATTACTAAAGTTTATAAGCAAGTTCGTTTTATTTTTTCGCCTATTATGTTCTTACGTAGCAAAGTGAATGTATTGAATTGCTGTAGTGAAATGTGCCGATTTTTCAATAGAAAAACTATGAGAACTTGATATCGAAAAAAGGATAAATCTTGCTCTTAGATTAAAAAAAATACCTTGCTCTAAAACGTTGTGCAGCCATATCTAACGTTTTGGTTAATTGTTATTTAATCATATTTCCATAGATGGGTAAGAAATGACAACATTCGGGCTGCCGATGCAATTACAGGTTCGCACCTCAATCGCTACGTTTGGTAAGGTTTTCTAATGATGCTTGATGTGTGTTAGTATGGACAGGAATGCCAGTATTATAATATTACATAACAGTTAGTAATGCGAGAAATTACGTGATTTTGGCACTCTAGTTTTGTGATTATTCCGTGTGTCGGTTAATTCGTTTTGAGGTACTTTATAAGAAAAATATAATATAAATACCTTTTCTTGAAGTAGGAATACTCTTTTGGCATCCTTGGCTACATTTCATTTGTTTAGATCGTTTTGAACGGATGGCGGATTGCAAAAAAATTAACAGTCGCTGGCCGTTAGAGTAAATTGTTATTCCTGCGTTTGCTGGTTAGCTTATAATACCATCACGTATTTATTCTTAAACATCACCCATCCACAACATTTCATCTTTCTTAATGATTCATTACAGCTGTTCGCCCCACACCATAAAATATGGAGTGGAAGGCAACAGTGGCAAACAAGCACTGATTGCTTGTCAGGAAAAAAGAGACCATTAAGACGTAAGCTTCTTCCCTCGTCTATTCCCTCGTTCACAGTTCCGTTCAGCTCTAGATACTGACTTTTATCTCTATCAGCGGCGATATTTCAAATGTGTTTTCTGTTTTCTTAATTTTAATAATAAAGTAATCTATAACTGAAACGTCCTGAATTTGTCCACGTCGTTAATACGTTATTAGATAATATATTTTTTATTTACTTAGGAAGAATGTATCGTTCGTTTTCGTTGACTATTGCTCGAGTTGTTCAATCGATTGTTAAAAATTAAGTACCAACTGGCACAGTGTTCCCTTTTTTGTCTCAAACGTAACTACGTCATATTTGAATGGACGTTTCAGTACACAAGGTGCACATCCTTTCTTAAGGCGAGTGGAAAAATATAAGTTCTTTTTATCTTCTTGCGATTTGAATACAACAATCTATTTTATTTACCACGAAAATCACGAGTGTAGTAAATTAGGTGCATCGCAAAACGTTTTTCATAATTCAATGTACGTTAAATAAGAGTTTCTCATCAAGCCGTTTTAACATTTTTCCTCCAAACACGTAGGAAGGCTTCAAAATTCTTTTATGTCGTCTAGGAATAATTGAAAAAAACATGTTTATATTTTCATTTCTCGTGTGATGAAAGTTTGCATATTATTGAGAAACGTTATTATTTCCTGCTTAAATTATCAAAGTGTCGGTGTGATGCGTATATAGAAGTACATACACACAGTACATTTGAAATATATGCATATTAAACTACATAAAATATAATCATATAACAAAAATTGTATTCCATATTGACCAAATGACACTCCTGAATCCAATATCCAGTTCGTTAAGGGTATAAATGATGTTTTAATTTGACACTAATTGTGAAACTGCCCAAACTGCTAGGAAAATTCCCGTCCCGTTTCATATCATGGAACCTACAGAGCTCGCGAGCTCGCTCGGTTCTGAGGACTGAGAATCGGTGTTCCGAAATTAATGTTTCATTTTGTGATGTATTTTTTACTGGTTGCTACCGTACTAAACTTTTAACTCATTTGTGTATTAGAAATTGTATTCGAAAAAGTCTGAATATTTTTTTCTATAATTTTGTAATAAATATGACTTACCTTCAGGTTTAAAAGTCTGGACGGAACGGATTGCAAAATACCTAAGTATAGGTATTCCATCTGGAGAAATGGGACAAGACTTACAAAATCTCTTTGTTTTGACGAAAAAACAAAAATGAACTTACTTTTTGGTTGGTCATCACCAGCTTCTCAGTCATGTTTTAAACGCTAGCTCGTTCTTTCGAAGCATCCTGTGTCCGCACGGTACTTCTCGCTTCTAGAAGAATATCAAACTTCAAATCGCTTGGCAAGGTCCGGGCATTGCGCGAAAGCGAAGCTTCACACACCACATAAAGAGGCTCTTTCACACGACCGCAAACGTGCAGTGCTTTCCTCGATATCGGCATCATTTCCTCCGTCTCCACTCACTGGAAGCCCCGAAAATTCGCTCGTTCATGGCCCGTCTTCAGAGCGCCTTCAGTATTACATAAAATGATGGTACCAACACAAAGTTCCAAGAAATATTCGCAGCATTTCAAAGCGGCAGAAATCGATGTGGCAATTCAAACGCTTTTCGGATTGCTTTCGACATTTTATTCAATATCGTTAGTTTAAATTTTAGTAAAATATATAATATTATTAATCCATTTGAAGTTATGAAAACTTTGAACATTTTTTTCCACACTTGAAATTGTTAGCAATGATGATGGTAGTTCTTTATAAGAGAACATATCTAATAAACCTTAATATAAAAGTTTATTTATTGAATGGTTACTTCAAAAACAACTGAGCAAAATGATGTTCAGAGATGACGAACTACTTAGCAATTCTGAAGCAAAATTATAACTTCACTATAAGATTCGAAAGTAGGTAAACAATATGGAATGATAGAATTAATTTCAGCTGGAAAGAATTTCATACTGAATATCAAAGCTATATAAAAGGTCTTACTACATAATATTCTACGACAAGCATTACTGACAATGACAATAATGCAAACGTTTATAAATGTAATAAATGTGGAAATAATAATTTAGACTTTTGTGAATATTTAAAAAAAATAACCACCTTCGAATCGCGCTAACGACAAAACTCGTCCTCATGCAGCGCCAGCAAAAATGCTTGAGGCGACCGACAGGCTGTATAACGCGTCGTGTCCAATTGCAGAATTTCTCTCCAGCGTTGAATTCTCCAAATAAGATAATTTCAATAGCTCGCGCGCAGCTCCGAGTATGACGTGCGGAATATTTTTCCAAAAGAGAAAAAGAGCTATTCATATTAGCGTCGCCCGACATTTTTTTCTTTTATTTCTAATTACACGCCGCGTTTTCACAAACCCCCACAGCGCGTCTACGCGGACGGCGGCTGCGGCAGCGGCGACGGACCTCTCTCGTGTGCCGGAACTCGTGCGCGGGGAAGGGGGGGCGGGGGCGAGGGGGGCGGGGTTGCGGGAGACGCGTATTCCGCCGTGACACACACAGCTCTCCCGCTCCGGCCCGGGCTCCGACGCCCGGTGCCGCTCCGCCCCGGTCGCCGTTTGCGTTCGCTGCTCCCGCCGACCTCCCGGAATCCCGGCCACGCCTCGCCACGCCACAGCTCGCCGTGGCGACCGGCACTCCTCTCAGCAGCGCGCCGTGCGGACGACCGCGATGCGCTGTTGCTCGTTTTATTGCTGTTGTTATTGGTATTATCATTATTATTATTATTATTATTATTATTATTATTATTATTATTCCATTACATCACGCCTAAAGATGTTATGAGTCGGCTAAATATAAAATCTACTCCAGGTTGCAACCAGCTACCTAAGGAGCAGATCCGGTGACTGTCGGTGCTTCTACAATACTTTGCTGAAAAATTATATTTCCACATTATTATTATTATTATTATTATTATTATTATTATTATTATTATTATTATTATTATTATTATTGTTGTTGTTGTTGTTGTTGTTATTATTATTATTATTATTATTATTATTATTATTATTCACTTTAGTCTCGGCAATCATCCGGATTTCTCAGGTGTCTGGGGCCCACGTTGGCAAACCACATACTTCTTGGTTACAGCTCATAGTAAATTCGTCACGGTGCGAACTTTTCGGCATGTTTCCAAGATGACAGATTTTTGAGATTTAAGGATTATCGAATTATTATTATTATTGTTATTATTATTATTGTTATTATTATTATTGTTGTTATTATTATTGTTATTATTATTATTATTATTTTTAAACACCAGTATTGTATTTTAGTACTATACAACCAATGAAAACAAATATGAACCAATTAGAAAATATTACACCTAAATCTAGTGGTGTTTATTGCTTTAGTCTTTTTACTATTAATTATCCAATATATTTCTGGCAAGATATTTTGTCAGTGTTCTAACCTTTCTCTATAAATTTACTCTTGTTTTTACTTTCTTCTTTTGCTGAACATATTTTCATATAATTGTGAAAAATTATATTTGAAACAAACAAAAGATCATTTAGTTGTTTTTTTAGTTTATTTACTATTATAAATTAAAACAATAATATTACATTTTATGCTTACTAAGATATTAATTCCAATATGTAAGATGATTCACGTTGGTAACACTTATTTCTGTTTCCACATTAGATAGATTAGATTCCACTTCTGCCAATGCTTGCTTTTTTATATTTTTTCTTTGTATTTTTCTCTAGATTGACGATGAAATCAATAGCGTACTGTCACGCAAAGCAGTCAAACACACGAGCATATCGATTTAATATTGATGTTGCTTCAAAAAAGAATATACGCTCAAATTCAAAGCACTAAGTTTCTTTCCCTGGCCAAATGCATTGCAATATTATTACTCCCCTCTTTCAATTTCTTGAATTTAGTCACTTTAAATCGTCGACATTTCTCTACAAAACCACTATCATTTACTATATGAAGTACATTTATATAGTTTTATGTTTAAATTGGATAAACAAAGAATCTAAACATTAAGGCTTCTCAAAAATAATGAAACCTTTGTAAAACTGCCATAACGAATTCAAGGTGTTCTTCACAAAAGTAGACACGAAGAGAGCGAAGGTTTGCGATGTAGCAGATACGCTAGTGTTGAGGTTTATTAGTGATTGAAGCGAGACGCATGTAACTGCGTAGGATACCATTAGAAACACCAAAGACATCATTTACGATGTGACAAACAATTACAGGATTTCGAAATATTTATCTTGAAATTGGTATAGACGAACACTTGTGCGTTGTGGGTTTTAATGGGATAATTATAATTGCTGTCTATATTGAAAAAAATCGAAAGTAGCTTAATTTACTTATTTCACCTGAAATATTAGTTCGTTAATATTCATGGTTCAGGTACTTTTATATTTATCGCACTGTGTTTTTCCGTTATAGCAGGAGAAACACGTCCGTCTTACATGGTTTCGTGTTTATTTCGTATGTCTGTACACATGTGTGTTTTCAAGAGGACAAATAGTAAATTGACATGGACATTACTTTACCACCTTTTCCACTCCCACATCTGCTATAAAGTGAGGAGAAGCATATATCTAGTTTTAGATTCAATATTCTTTCTAAATCAAACAAGATTAAAGTTTTAGATTTGATGGTATTTTCCTCTGATTTCCAGCATTTTAATACATTTACCTTTATTGAGAGGATTCGAAAAATTTTACCATTTTTAAACGTCTGTCGATGGATGTATTTGCGGATTAAATATATTTTATTGCCCAGTGCTCTAATCAGTAGGAAAGAAAGATCAACAGACACACGGGTGGACAGATTTGCAAAGTTCATCCCAAGCATTATAAAGCAAAAGCTAGTAAGCCCCAGTGCTTCACAGAGCAGGCCCTGTGCCCTGTCTCCGAACATCCCACAGATCTCGGAGGGCAGTCGCTTCATTTAGCAAATGGAAGTGATTACTGCGCTGTTGCAAATAATGGATTGTTTACAACACTAAATAGCGTCTAAATTGCTAGCTGAATCGATTGAAACGCTAAATCTGCAATTGTTCCATCAGATTCCTGTAGCATTCGAAATTCAGTACATTTGGTGTATTCGTATCCATTACGTTGCCGTTTCCACTTTCTGCACACCTCCGTCACAGGCAGTGAAACTAAAAACAGACTCTGCATTAGGTGAGGGAATTGCGTACATCATTTTCGGTGCTTCAAAAGCTACGGAACGAGAGACGCTACGCTAGGGTTTCGAATAAATAAGGGATCTGAATCGCATTCTACTGCTCATTGTAAAGAGAAAAGAGAAAGAAAGTACAGGCTCTAGAGAAAGGAAAAAGGCTATCCCGTACATGCTTATAAATAGGGGCGGATTTTGATGCCCTAGAACATCGCTAAAAATAATCAATAAAATACTCTTGAAATGTTTTAAAAGTGTCCTAAAAACAGAAAAAATGACGTAAAAAATGTGATCAAAACCACTTCAAGTGAACAACTCAAGCTGGATACGTCACTGATTTAACCGAGGCTTCTTCTATTCATTCAAATCCACTCAACTGGCAAACGTTTGGTTGGGACTGTTCTTTGCAGTTCTTTACCAATCTGTGTGAAGTTATCCGAAAATCGGCTGAATAGACAATGGTGCTGATAAGCGTCACAGGAATCTTGGATACAAAAGCTGACATTACGATGAAATCGAATTTCCTACTCAGGAATTCTATGGAGAACATTTGTTGAATCTCGTAAATATTATCTAAAGCAAGTACCATTAAAATGATATTAAAATAAATGAAATCAGGGGAAAATGCATTAAAAATGACGGGAAGAGGTAAAAAATCACTTACTGATCGAAATTGACGAAAAATGTCATTTGAAAATGGGTCATTTCCTTCTGTCATAACATAAAATTATTTTCTATACTAAACGACATTATTATAAAGTGAAAAGAAAACAATGGCATTTTATTAAAATCCGCCGCCTCCTTATGAATCAAAGTCTAGGAAATAATAATCTTTACTGGCTTAGACCAGAAGAGATATTTGAAAAGTGTAACATGAAAAAAAACGATTAATTTATGGCAATCAATAAAAAGAACTTCTAAAAGTAGATATTAGCAAACAGCACAACATTCTAGTCTCGCCCCTCATAGAAAACTCAGTGATGAGAATTAACTGCACATCAGGTGTGGTCCGCGTCTTAAGTTCTTCTCTCTCAGTTGTACTTTCTGAAGGCTACCGGAGGCATATTTTTGCCGAATGAAAGACCGAAATGTCATTCTCTGTAGATCAGGGGTTGAAACGCACGCACATGACGGGCTGGAGTGTTGCTTGCAGAGCAAAGCAGCTGGTACACACGCCAGCAGCAGTGGCGACGCTACGACTGGTGACAGATGCCGATGTTGCATTAATAATTTAATAATATATTAACTTTTAAAACTGTCTCTTCTTCAACAGGTGATGAAATTAATATTATAAGCGACTTATGTATTATAAGCGACTCGCTTTGGGGATGGAATTTGAAACATTTACTTTTCTGTGTACAGTACTACGATACAGTAGGTAATAATTTCCGATTAGAATTAATTAACCATTGGTGTAATCGATTCTTTTATGCAATAAATTTAAGTTTTATATAAATTTCCTTCGTTCACGTCTTCTGCGTTTGTCAAAATCTGTTACAAACATATCGACGTTCACTTGTGTGACGAATAGTCGTTTTGTTCTCTGGGGAGAGAAAAATCAAAGTACAAAAGTGGTATCTGATCTCAATTTGAAATGTTCTCCCCTCCTCAGTGAAACTGTTCTTCCATATATAGATCAACTCATAGCAAAAATGTCATAAATAAAAAATCTATTCGATTTTTACTATATATACTAGATAAGGGTTTTTTTATAACTGTGTTTTTTCTCTATTTGTATATTTATGCAATTCTTACATTGTATTACTTATCAGTTGAATCAAATTTAAATCAAAATGCACTTTTCTGTGTCTTGTTCACTTATCGAGTTGCTAGTGACGTTTCGGCATTCAAATTACCTCGCTTACCCGCCGCAACTGTGACTTCAAATGGGCGTCCTTGCTGGGGCAAGGGCAAAAGTGGGCAAAACCATGCCCGCCCCTCCTAAAGACAAATCAAAGCATCAAGTCATCCGTCTGGCACAATCCGTTGAATGATTTTACCATGTTCTTTTAATTATCATCTTCATTGATTGCATTAATATATGTTCACCGGCACTATTGTAGTTAGCGAATGATGGTTATATCTCCTTGTAGTACAATCCCGTCGCAGAGCTAAGGAGAATCGTAATCAACAAACCTCAAAAGCATCTTTCCAAACTTGAAATAAATTCTTCTTTTCCTGTTGAAATATTAGTATTTTGCGGGAGCGTTTTCAAGACAATTGTTTATTATTCTGTATTAGATGCCGTGGAAGTTCTTAGACCCTTCATTAAGGATGTTCGATTTCTAAAATTATACTTGGGTTTTAATTTCTTGGCGCGTTATGCCTGTCTTCACGATGGGATATCTCACGGCATTTCAGTCGTGCCGCAAGATGTCGCATAATCGCTATCTTATCGAACAGTGCTGGCGATCGTGCGACATCTAGCGCCACGACCGAGAAAGACGCGAAATCCGTGAAATATTCCACCGTGAAGATAGGCTCTCACGCGCCAAGTAATAAAAATCGAAGTATATTTCATTAACAGATAATCGATTAATTAAATCATTAACAATTGATCGTTCTGAAAGAAATCGATTAATATCGCGTTATATATTAAATATAATATACTAATATTTTTACAATGACAATATTATAAACTTTAATCATAAGTATTTATATAGAAGTAGTTTATTACGTGAGTTAAGTTATGAGAATTAAATATAGTTTTGAGCTATTTACATTTATGTTTATCTATAAAGTGAAAGCGTAAACTGATCCCGCTTCTATGTTTTCCTTATTACAGTGTGTGTGTGTGTGTGTGTGTGTGTGTGTGTGTGTTGATATTGTTGTTGTTGTTTATAGAAAATAATTCCACATGCTACTCGTAATTTTCATCCAATTTGCAAACTTTCACTTCAGGTAAGCGTTCCACACAACAATTTAAACGGTAGAAAACTTGAAAGAATTAATTTCCCCTTTAATATATAATTAAAATCTTTAATGTCTTGTTCACTTCGCGGTTGTATCCGGCGAGTTATAAGGTATTGTGGGAAGATAAAAAAAGGCCAAGATCAGAGTATTGTGGTATGTACACATATGGTATGATGTACGGTAATATAGGACTGAGAGAGAGGGTGATAACAACATAGAGAATCAAGTAACGCTTATTTTCATCCACATTATCGACGTGAAATCAGTTTTCTTTGCAACAGATTCATTTAGATTATTATGTATTATTTGAATGAAATAATCAGTTGTTGGACGAATCGCGATTAATTCGCTCATCCCTATACCCCAGCTCCCATATTCGCAGCGTGATCGCGAGCAACTTCCCTTACCCTCCCCATCCATGCCAGGTCCGCCGGAAGAAAAATATCATCAGGCAACCTTATCAAGTGTGCCGGGACCGAGGAACGAAGCCACGTCCTCTCTCGCCGCGGGGACTGGGTGCGCGAAGACGTTTCCACAATCGGTGAGTAATAACGCGCCACCGGCCGAGCGAACGAGTTCGGTCGGGGCGAGGTGGGGCGGGGCGGGGGCGGGTGGGCAACTGCGGGGCTGGCCGGACTGGTGGAGGGGCGATGGGGAGGGGAGAAGAATGGAGTCGGGGAGGGGGTTGGGGACGAGAGCGACGGCGGCAGCGGCTGCAGCGGGCGCCAGCGGAAAGAGGGATCGCGGGTCGCGACCTCTTGGGACGACGAAAATTACGCTAAAAATCAACCGCGGCGCCGAGGTGATATTTCTGGAGCCGTCGTTGCGCGCGCGCCCGCTTCCGCTCCGCTGGCCATCGGGGCCGCGATAACGCGCTGGCTGGCGCGGGCCGCGGAGATTGCGGTTTGACGCTCGCCGCGGTGCAAGTCACCTGAATTCGGGGGTGTTGTGGACATACGTCATTAAGTGCCGTTGCTTCTATTTCTCTCGTCCGTAGAGCTACGTACTTTTTCATGAACTCGCCATACTCTTTTATGTTCTTCGCTCGGGTCATGTTCACAGTTACATATGTGCCTTCCGCCTCAAAATAATATTTTCCTAATCCCATATTATTATTATTATTATTATTATTATTATTATTATTATTATTATATATTCGCGTGATTAGAGAATGAAATATTACTTCATATTTCGATATATTTCATATTTGGAGGGGAGTGGAGTTACGTAGTCCGTACATGGCAACGAAAGAAAATTTATCTCTTTATTACCCATCTAACCACGGACAACCATAAATTGACTTCGCCGCAGATTCTCCTCTTTAAATGTCTCAGACCTCTATAGTCCGATGAAATCACACATTATGTATTTGAAATAGGCTGGAAGTGAAAAGAACAAAACGAGAGGTTAGAAGATAGGAGAATGGTTATAAAACACAATATAATAAGAGTAAAAAATTTCTTTTCCCACACATCATATACAGTTTTTACTGTTTTTTGACAAATAAATAAAATAAAAAAAGTGTAAACTTGGATTGTAAGTGGGTTTTATCGCACGGTATATTGGTGGAACGGCGTATCATAACAAGATACGAAAGAGTGTTGCATTTCGACAAGATACTGTGCGGAAGGAAGTGCGGTTGTATCCGGCGAGTTATAAGGTATTGTGGGAAGATAAAAAAAAGGCCAAGGTCAGAGTATTGTGGTATGTACACATATGGTATGATGTACGGTAATATAGGACTGAGAGAGAGGGTGATAACAACAACAGGAATAGTGAGAGAAGAGAAACTGGGATGAAGTGAGGAGAGAGAAAGGGGACCTTGTCTATAAAGTAGTAATGTTTGTCTTTTCGCTTAAATTCACATTAGATATATGAATTAAAGGTTAGAGATAATGCAAGAAATGAAGACAGGAAAAATGAGAGAATGCTAGGCAGGGGAATGAAGAGTACCCCGAAGCAGTCTTCTGGGTACCTATTTTTGTGTGCCACAAAATACTCACAGAGGTCGGTCCAAGTGGGTTTAAGGGTTAGCTCACTGACAGTTTAATTTCGCGGAATGTGGCATACCGGGCTGATGCATTGGAGTTTCGAAGGGCGAAAAAACCCTCAGAGTGTCATGTCTCCCTTGTGGCATAAGAACCTTGGCTTCATGCGCTGCAATATTGATTTCCCCGTCAATTGTCTCCTAATTAGATCCGACATTCGTTTGGCTACGGAAAGACGCAAGAAACAGATAAAAATCACAGTTGTTGATTCGGTTCTGGTGGGAATCATGACTGTCGAATTAAATTGGTGACGATAATGACGGTCAAATAAAAGTTGGTAGTATAGGGCGACTTTATGGTGCCAAATTTCAAAATGCCCAACAAAACAGGACGATATACGGGATGGGCAGTGGGCACTTCCAGAGCCCTGGCATTCAAAACAGCCGCCACAATAAGAGCAACAACAATAATTCCACATATTGACCGGAATTTGAGCTCAGGTACCTAGTGGAAAGACAGCAACTGGGTTTGCTGGAACGTTAGGGAACGCTCTGGACGAAGGCAGCAGCGAAAAGAGGGTAAACTGCACTAGAGACGCGCAGAATGGAGCGGGGAAGCGCGGGGGCGGGGCCGGGGCGGGGCCGATGCTCCAAGCCGCGGGACGCACCTCGCCCGAGCGCTCCGGGGAAAACCTCAGCGGGCGATTTGTCTCGAGTGCCCCGCGCCCTCTCTCCGCTTCCGGGCCTCTCCCCGCCCCGCCCCGCCCCGCCCCGCCCCGCTCCGCCCCTCCCCCAACCCTCCTTCGCGCGGCGGAGGGCCTCTCGCTATTGCTTACCGATTTCGCCGGTTTCTATTCCGCTGCAAACCGCTGCTCCGCGGCAATCGCGTATGTATGATGTAGCAGCGCCGCTCCTCACGGCGGCGGCGGCTGCCCCTCCTTCTCCTCCTTCTCCCGTGCGCTTCCCCGCTCTTTCCCTACTCCGCGCCCCCCCCTTGGGCCGCGAGCGGCCGGAGACCGCGGAGCGGGAAGAGGGAATGACCGGCAAAGAGAGCGGCGTGAGAGCGGCGAGTAGAGAGCGTGAGCGTGCGCGAGGACGTAATTTTTTAGCGGTGTCGGCGCGCGGGCGGACCTTGTGGGACGCCAGAAGAGAGGGCGGAGGACGCGCAATGGAGCTGTGTAGACGGCGGGGGCGTGGGAGTGGGCGGGGAGGTGAGAGTGATTCTGAGCACCGCGTGAGAGGGAGGGAGGGGAAAGGGTTCCGGATGCCATCGACCCCGCGATTCACTTTGGCGGCATCGGCCGGCGCGCCCGCTCTCTTAACCGCCGCATGATTCAACTTCCTGCCCGTTCCAGCTCCCCCAGACTCAAGTTACCGCCCCGGTATGATAATACGTTCTGATCGCGCAATCGTTTGTTGTTTAAGAGCTCCACCAATCAACCATAAACAAACTCAATCAGTTACATTTTTAATGTCGAAGATGCACAACTTACTGGCACACTCATCAGACTACGCACTGAACTTTTCTCATCAGTCTAGTACTATTCTACGACATGTAACAAACATCCTTGAGACACTTCGCTGCAAGTTCGTTCTCAGTCAATCTCTCCCGACACTATCGTTTCACGTATCTATCCGCCTTCCCAATGCCTTCTTTTTTTAACTATTCACCCCTCCCTCTCTCTGTTCTGCCTACGTCATCTGTCTTCACCCCTCCTTTCCTTTCCCATTTTCTACTCCTCTTTTCCTCTTTTTATTTCTGTTTCCTGTCCTTTTATTTTCTCATTTTTCTGCATTCTCATGTCTTTGAATGTTTGTCTAGTCTTTCCCTGTCCCCTACATCTACTTCTCACCTTCCTTTTTACCTCTCCTCGCCCCTCTTCTTTTCCCTTTCTTCCTCTCTATCCCTCGAACCTTCTCTATTCTCTCTCTTTCTCTTCTCTTCTCTTCAAACACCTACCCTTACCCTTATCCCTCCTCTTCCTTCCATCCCAACTCGTCTTCTGTTCCTCCCTCTCCATACTTTCCTCTTCTCTCGTACCGCTTTACCAGCTCTTCTCTGCACGTTCACCTGGCCGTTCTCGCGGTCGGCGCCCGCCCGCGCCCGCCTACCTGCTCGTCCGCCCGCTAGGCGCTCGGCGCTCGATCGCCGCCGCCAGCCACTCTTACATAAACGGGCTCCCCTAAGACGCGCCACTTCCTCCCCCTCGCCCCCACCCCACCCCCAGCCCCGCTCCCCGCGCCGCGGCACCGCCGTCGATTCCCTCGCCCGCCTCTCGTAAGCTCTCGTAAGTCGGCTGGCGAACGAATGGAACCGGGTCGTTTTCTTCCCCGTTCATCGGTTCCCAGGCCGTTTTTTACGAGTGCCCTTTCGTTCAATCTCGTTTCTTTGTTCTCCGGCAATTTTCACCTTCGATTTTATTTTTAGTTCGACGTTTCCGAAAATCGAAGTCGCTCGCAAAAATTACGTTTCCGTTTCAAGGAAAAAGCTCAATACATCACCCTAACTAAATCACGAACCGCGGATTGGAGGAACGATGATATCTGAAGGGAAGAAACACTGGCGTGTGAAAGAAGGTGGAACGGCCGTGTGTGGTTCTTAACTGTCAAAGCACTGGTCAGCTCGTTCTGAGAAATGGTTTTCTACACTTTCGAAATCAGAATGCCGCATTGCAGTTTTCGACGGTTTCGGAATAGCCTTACCGCGAGCCCAGGGGAGACGAAATGAATTGCTTCTGCGCGTGAACAGGGACTTCATTTTTGTTGGAAAGTCCGCAAACGGTCCTCAGTCCTCAACGACCCGATGCGGCGTTCTCTTCTCCATTCTTCCTGAAGGCAGTCCGGGATCGCTTGCACAGCACGGGTGTTTACTGAGGACGATCAAAAAAGAAGAGCAAGAGAGCTTACGGCCACCATTCTCTGTTATGATGAATGACAAGAAGGTTTTTGTCAAAAACGGTTTTGTTCTCTGAGCTTATTCATGGAGCGATTTAGTTCGCCTCTAAACGGAAAAGAGCGTAGAAGATACGGAACGAACTATTGTCAGCAACCGTCAACTTTCGTTTTTCCGATGACGAAGAAATTTTTAAGTGTCACATTCGTCTTGGGAGTTAAGATTTGTGTGTTCGTTTCATACTTTTAGTTTCCCGCCTTCTAAAACACAAGGGATTTTATCTTTCTGAAAGTAGAACAAGCACAGGAAAAGAAAACGTTCCTTCTCTGAAGAATAGAACGGCGATCTCTCAGAATTACATTTCTATTCTTCCTCATCCAAAGAGAAAATCCCCGGAACAGAAAGAATGTTCAAACATTCCTTGCCGTCTTCAGAAGTTGAAAAGTGTTTTTCAATACCTCGTAAGTTCGACTACGAGTTGAAGAGAGAAGATTCCGGTGATTTGTTGGAACTGGATATGCCATAACATTTTCTCGTCCATTTACGTAAGAACATTGTAACGAAATCCTACTTGCCAATTTCTCGAAATGATTTACAGCGTATTCTAGGGATTCCAACAAGGGACATAAGTGGTTAGTTTGATGTAGAATGATGAGAATATTCCACATTTTGGACCCGAACGGCAGACGCTTTATTTACGAAATAATGTTACATTTGTTGCTAACAAACTAACGTAATGCATCTCGTCCCAATTCTCTTTTCACTTTCATTACTTTCTAACCCTAAAACATCCTAACAATCATTAGTTTCAGGTAATATATGGAAACTATTACTTAAGTATATTGATATGTAATGTAGTTCACGTAGATCTCAATTCCTGGCATTATAAAAAATCACAATATAATATAGTCAAGTGGATAACATTGTTCTCTAAAAATAACGATTTGGAAATGCTGTTGATTAAGGAACCGTGAGATAAGATATACGGAAGAACTTGTTCATAAGGTTGTCGAATGAAAATGTCAAGACAGCAGGAAGAGGATCGACTATGAAACAATGGAAAAGGTCAGTACTTCAAGAGTATAGATCGAGCTTCCCCGTACGAAAGACGAGGCCAAGAATAGAGCGCGATGGAAAACAGGCAATTGTCTCATTATGCTCCTCCATTGAGACCGTTCTCAAGCAGACACTCGAGACTAATTGGCCAAATCCCAGTTGATTCGCGATCATCACAGAAGAAAATTAATGGAAACATTTTTAGTAATTCAGGTTCTCTCTTCATTACTCTACATGAAATACTGGATATTTCGCTATATACTGTGTTTTCTTTGTTTCTTAAGCCGAGTTTCATAATAAATATAACATTTTTGAAATATTATACAAAATGTATTAAATCAATATTTCAGTATTATTTGGTTTCCTTTCAATTGTTTTGTGATTTTTTCTGAAATGTAATACGAGGTTTGCAAAATAACATTAATTTTTTCTCCAAGACTTGTGATATATATTTTGAAAGATTAAAAGTGCATGTATACTCTTATATCACTTTAAGATGTTTACTTACTCATCCGATGACATCCTTAAAACTATAGGCCGCCACCAGCGGATAGAATGAAGAGGTGGAGTGTCAAAAATGTCAAAAGAAACTGGAATGGGATGTGAGCAATAGTGTGTGCAATAATGTGACCGAGATCGCTAAGACAGTACTGGCGTAGTGATCTTGGACCTTGGGGTCGCGGGTCCGAGTCCCGCCTCGGGCTTGGTTGTATGTGTTCGTCTTTTCACCCCGTATCATCACCATATCGTTTCATCCTTATATCATAACGTTACATTCAATAGTGGTCGCTAATGACCTTGTAGTTGATGCGACCTTAAATTACAAAAAAAAAAAAGTTGGAAGGATGTTCACGCTGTCCATTATAATATAGGTCGACACAAAAGCGCACGGTATTCATGTATTCAAATTTCTATCTTATACTCTCATCAGAGTTACCTCATATGTACAGAGAATATCGTCAAATAATAGAGTGGGACTTGATTTTGCGTTACGAAAGATGAATAACAACAGGACAGAAGAGAAAAGTGTGGTAGCTGCCTACAAATATATAATGCATGGTTTTCGTTTTGTGATCACGATTTCCCGATTTCTTAACTAAAAAATGTTCGCAACAGTAAGATCACCACCTTCAAATGGAATAATTTAAGGGATTGGCACAACTGGGAAGGCTTTGAACGTAATGTGGGCTGCGATGAGAATGTGCAGCTGGTAAATGTTTAAATGGGAATGGAGGGCACGGACAATATCCATGGTCACCCATGAATGTATTCCATGACATTGATGTATTCGACATTGGAATGGGGGTTAGGAAAATGTTTTGTTCTGAAATAAAGGAAAAATTATCTGCCAGTGATCGACGTCATATGGTATCTACCATTATTGCAGCATTAAGAGTTAACCACCATGCAAAGGGATAAACTGGATAGGAAGGACGTGGAGAAAGATGTGAAGTGGGATGTGAGGCCAGCGGTCGGTGAGGGTGTAGGGGGGGCGGCGGTGAGCAGACATCGATTCGGCGCCGTCGTCGCTGCTGACCGGCCGCCACCGCCGGAGGCGCGAAGGGCAGGGGTTGGCGGGAGGGGCGGGCGGGACGGCGCGGAGCAGAGCGGGGACGGGCAGGGCGGAGAGAGGCAGGGCGGGGAGAGGCAGGACGGGGAGGGGCAGGACGGGGAGGGGTAGGATCTGGAAGGGTGGGACGGGGAGGGGAAGGACGGGGAGGGGGAGGACGGTGAGGGGGAGGACGGTGAGGGGCAGGACCTGATGTACCGGAGAGGACGGGACGGGGCGGGAGGAGACTGAACGCGATGGAAACACGACGTGATGGGCCGGAAAGGGGGGGTAGAGGCGGGGAGAATGGGTGAAGTCGTCGCGGGCGCAGGTGGCCGACCAATGAGAGGTGTCGCTCGTTGGCGCCTCGTGGTAGAGACGGCTCTGCAAGCACGCCTGGCACCTATGGCGTGGCCGACGCTAAAACTTGTATAGATCAGGAACCATCAGAATTCTGCAGAAGGAGTATAGTACCTCTCGGTGAGCGGAGCAGATGTTAGAAGCGAAAGCGAGGACAGCCAAGGGGAGCAAGGGGATGAAAGACTGGATACGGGACGATCATCAAGAAACATTTTTGAATTCACGAAAGTTAGTTTAAATATGTGATTATCTGAAGTTTGGTTCAGCGGAGAATTAAGCAGATGAGTGAGTTTATTTCGTGTTCTTGGGCAAATCAACTACTTTGGTCATTTTCCCCCTTGAGTGTACTGCATGTTATAGTTGGGAAATGAAGTTGTCACTCTCCTCCCGCTGTAAAGTCAGATCTAGCACCGATCTACGCGCCCGCTTGCAATTTTTCCTTCCAAATACCTCTCCAGCGAGGCATCTACCCATCAAAGGATAAGCACTAGTCTTGTATACCGCTACGTGTGATGTAATGCTAATTAAATGTATCTTGTTGAGACCAGTTCGAATACAGGAGTGAACACATCGTCAACATCTATTCATCAATCTGAATGTTGATTTATTCTTCAAATCTGACCTCTGGTTTCGAAGTCAGCAATTCAAAGAAAGTATGTATGCAAATACACACCCGTAATTCAGTCTTATTTTTTACCTGAAGCGTATATTTCCAAAGTTACATATCTCCATTAAAACACCATTTTTAAGGAAGAGAAAATATTCACGTTCAGTTTCAAGATAGGAAACGATTACCAGATAACGTTTAACATAGAAGAAAACCATTTTAACGCAATATCTGGCAGCATGAAAAAAGCTTCTTTTAAAATAAAAATGTTAAATTATAGTAAAACTAAAAACAGAAATAGATATTCTTCACTTTGGAACTAAGCTCCTCTTCTTCCATCGTAGACCTTAGCACGGTGTTTGCGTGCCTCGGAGAGTCGCTCACTACCAAACTTCGATAGTTTCTCAGCTCATCGCGCGGCGACCGGCCAACTTGGAAGATACAAATTATTTGCCAAATCGTAAACGTCTGCTAGTTTTTACTATTTGGCGTCTCGCAAGAGTTGCGAGCGTTCTGTGATTCCTTAAGTTTTCATATAACTTATAAACTCCACAGTCACATTAGAATTAAACGTTCTCCATATTTCATTGATGACATTTACACTCGCGGGATACGAATGATTTTAGTCATAACACTCCTTGTTTCCTCGTTCTCTCTCTGTCCTCGATATATTTCTTTTCTGTTTTTTCTCTGACATCCTCTAGCAGTAATTCTAATCCTTTACTACTCTTGGCGTAATTTGTCGAATTAAATGAAGAATTTTCACTTACTTTGTAGATTTCTCCGTAATATACGTGTGTGTGTGTATATATATATATATATATATATATATATATACACTTTATATAAACATATGATTATATATATACATAGTAATTAGCATTTCTTCTTACATTTTTACAAATCTTAACAATATAGATATTGGTTGGAATTGTATTATTTTAAACTTTTTTTGTTAGATGATCTTTAAATCTTTCGTTAACCTAATTATATCCAAGTACATCGACATAAGGATGAGCAAAAACGAGCGAATAACTGCGGGATGTGCTATTTACTTTCCCGACTTACGAAGTTCTTTGTAAGAAGAAGAAATTATGTAATAGTGTGCGGAAAAACGGCGATTTTTTAAGATTTTAAATAGCATTTTGTGCTACCGAATTACGAAACCCATCACCGAATGGAAAATATTGTAGTACGTTTAACGCAATCGCTAAATTTGTTCTATCACAAATCAGTAAATTTCTCATTCGTCGGACGATATAGTGAAGTTTGGAATAGAAACAGCTTCCAAAAATTTCATGCCCATTAAAATACGTTTTTCTGCATACCCTATTTATCAACAGACTACAATTTTCGTTCCTAATATTGACCAACATTCGTATTGAACGCAGAGTTCTGCTCCATATTGCGTGTTGTGCAACGATTCCACGACCTTTTGCGGTATGCAGTGGCTATTGTGTGCGCTGTATTTTGAACGCGACATGAGATAGTATCAATAAAGTCGTTTAGTTTATATCTGGCCAACAACGAGATGCGTAGCCCGGGATTAAAGACACGCACCGCGCATTACTAGAAATGTGGGCAGCTTCTGAGTCCAGCCAAATACCAAATCTTAAGGGAACGATTAGGATATAATGACCCTGACGGAATTCTCCATATTCCTGCGTATAGATCGTCCAAATGGAATGAAAGTGAATCATACATATCTAGAAGAATAAACGGAAAATGAGAGAACGCCGGGCGTTAATATAAATACTACAGGACAAGAATTCACGAACAAGGTTGGAAGCATGTATGAAGATGATGATGCTAATTTTATACTAATACATTTTACACATTATTTATATAATATAGTAGCTCAATGGTGTGCAACGGTGATAATCAAAAGAAGTGTACTTAGAATCAGTCAGTCTTTGATTTTCGCATTACATCAAAAATTTTTAATTGAAAAAAAACATTTCTCGTAATCATGAACGAAGACTATTTACAATATTATTTAAATCATGTTTCTTTCATAACTTTTATTATCGGTCATTGGATTTATAAGAACTGGCAAATACGATTTTTTCTCAAAACGGATAATAACTCTCACAGAATGAATGGATTGGGAAGTGAAGGGAAGGATGTTGTTTGGGAAGAATGTATTCAACGGAAAATAGTCTGTAAAGATTGCACGAATGTAGTTGCAAATCAGAACAACTCTTCAATTTATAGTATGATTACATTAATAATTATATTTTAAATCGATTGTGAGAAACGTATTTAAGATGAGAGGGTTAATATAATTTTCGTATTCATGATAAATTTATCCTGATGATTTTTCTGTTTTAACCACCGCGTTACTTTCATCAAAGTATCGTCTTATTGTTAATAATTTTCATAATAATAATAATAATCTTAATTTATGAAGCAAATTAGGTTTAATTAATATTTGTAGTTGATAGATGTATTTGGTATCCATAACTTTAAACTAGTATGCCACAATAGCACATACTTTCCTCGCAATATTACAATGTTATCGTCATGTACGACTGGACGTCCATGTATGATTCATTAATTTCAAACAGATTACGCGAAAACTGCTAACTTTTACAAAAAATTGTATATAATATTTTTTAAGGAGCACTTACCTACAAAAAAATGTAGTCTTTTTCAATTTGTACAACACTTTTTGTCTAAAGCAAAATCTCAATCTTTATCAATTTTGTAGTTTTGAATTTCTATTTTTGTAATTTTCTAAAAAACGAGCAATATCCGAAAATGGGACTATCGTCATATTTTACAGTCCCTTATTACATAAGTGGAGGATATCCAAAGAAAAAATTTGGAGTGGTTTTTGAGAAACAAAAGTTTCGTAAGTTTCAAGCGCAAATTACGCAAAAACGACTTTTTTTCAAAAAATTGTACGTGACCTTATTTAAAGAGCTAATTTTGTACAACAGACCAAAATTAAAATATCGGTTCAATTCCAGGAGTCTCGCCAGCAGCCAGAACGATTGGGGACTATCAATTCTGGAGAAAATTGGCGTTTTGGAGCTAACGTTGACCACAGACGGACAGACACAACGACGTTTTGCCATCAATCGATTTTTCGTTATCAAGAACCAGCTACACGTGCTAGAGAATATTTTTCTGAATTTAGCAACAGGATTTATTCACTTTTTGTTATCGAAGCCCGGCTATAAGAGCTTTCTGATTCGCCGTTTTCCGGCGTACGATTACATAACTTTGTGTTAACTAACTGAAGAATTCGTAAGTCCAAGAAAGTAAAACGAATTTTAGCAAAAAACCTTTTTGCTACAATCGCTGGCGAAGTCAGGTAGGGAATAGTGCTTTGGACTGTACCACATCGAACAGTTACAATATAATTACCTATAAAAATTATCTTACATCACTTTCACCGTGATACTAAAATTCACTAAGATCGTAAGTGCACTATTCCCTACCTGTTAACGAGAGGAGAAAGTACGGTAGCCAGAGCACAAGTGACCATTTTAGCTTCGTAGCCAGTTACCACAACATCACTGGAAGTGCTTTAGATTCACATTTATCTCTCTTCTCGTT